>OX596011.1:54764804-55107912 GCA_951394025.1 Heteromyza rotundicornis | reverse complement strand
CAAAACATTATTATTATTTATTATTATTTTTATATTATTATTATTTATTATTATTTATTATTATTTATTATTATTTTTTATTATTTATTATTATTTATTATTATTTATTATTATTTATTATTATTTATTATTTATTATTTATTATTTATTATTTATTATTATTTATTATTTATTATTATTTATTAATATTTATTATTATTTATTATTATTTATTATTATTTATTATTATTTATTATTATTTATTATTATTTATTATTATTTATTATTATTTATTATTATTTATTATTATTTATTATTATTTATTATTATTTATTATTATTTATTATTATTTATTATTATTTATTATTATTTATTATTATTTATTATTATTTATTATTATTTATTATTATTTATTATTATTTATTATTATTTATTATTATTTATTATTATTTATTATTATTTATTATTATTTATTATTATTTATTATTATTTATTATTATTTATTATTATTTATTTTTATTTATTATTATTTATTATTATTTATTATTATTTATTATTATTTATTATTATTTATTATTATTTATTATTATTTATTATTATTTATTATTATTTATTATTATTTATTATTATTTATTATTATTTATTATTATTTATTATTATTTATTATTATTTATTATTATTTATTATTATTTATTATTATTTATTATTATTTATTATTATTTATTATTATTTATTATTATTTATTATTATTTATTATTATTTATTATTATTTATTATTATTTATTATTATTTATTATTATTTATTATTAATTGTTATTATTTATTATTATTTATTATTATTTATTATTATTTATTATTATTTATTATTATTTATTATTATTTATTATTATTTATTATTATTTATTATTATTTATTATTATTTATTATTATTTATTATTATTTATTATTATTTATTATTATTTATTATTATTTATTATTATTTATTTTTATTTATTATTATTTATTATTATTTATTATTATTTATTATTATTTATTATTATTTATTATTATTTATTATTATTTATTATTATTTATTATTATTTATTATTATTTATTATTATTTATTATTATTTATTATTATTTATTATTATTTATTATTATTTATTATTATTTATTATTATTTATTATTATTTATTATTATTTATTATTATTTATTATTATTTATTATTATTTATTATTATTTATTATTATTTATTATTATTTATTATTATTTATTATTATTTATTATTATTTATTATTATTTATTATTATTTATTATTATTTATTATTATTTATTATTATTTATTATTATTTATTATTATTTATTATTATTTATTATTATTTATTATTATTTATTATTATTTATTATTATTTATTATTATTTATTATTATTTATTATTATTTATTATTATTTATTATTATTTATTATTATTTATTATTATTTATTATTATATATTATTATTTATTATTATTTATTATTATTTATTATTATTTATTATTATTTATTATTATTTATTATTATTTATTATTATTTATTATTATTTATTATTATTTATTATTATTTATTATTATTTATTATTATTTATTATTATTTATTATTATTTATTATTATTTATTATTATTTATTATTATTTATTATTATTTATTATTATTTATTATTATTTATTATTATTTATTATTATTTATTATTATTTATTATTATTTATTATTATTTATTATTATTTATTATTATTTATTATTATTTATTATTATTTATTATTATTTATTATTATTTATTATTATTTATTATTATTTATTATTATTTATTATTATTTATTATTATTTATTATTATTTATTATTATTTTTATTATTTATTATTATTTATTATTATTTATTATTATTTATTATTATTTATTATTATTTATTATTATTTATTATTATTTATTATTATTTATTATTATTTATTATTATTTATTATTATTTATTATTATTATTATTATTTATTATTATTTATTATTATTTATTATTATTTATTATTATTTATTATTATTTATTATTATTTATTATTATTTATTATTATTTATTATTATTTATTATTATTTTTTATTATTTATTATTATTTATTATTATTTATTATTATTTATTATTATTTATTATTATTTATTATTATTTATTATTATTTATTATTATTTATTATTATTTATAAAATTAAATCGAAATTGCTGAAATTAATTTAAAGAAAATTTATTTTCTGCTTTTTAGTCGGTAAAAGGGTTATATTTTAAAAAACTTGTTTTTTACTCTGTTTTTATTACTCTTTTATATAACCCTTATAACTTGCTTTGGGTGGACTATATATATATATGGGACATTCCACTTGAAATTTGCCACTTTTTTTCAACTGGTCGCGATTTTGTTGAAACTTTCAGAGATTGTAGGGGTAATAAGCCTACATATTTCTGCATATTATTATTTATTATTATTTATTATTATTTATTATTATTTATTATTATTTATTATTATTTATTATTATTTATTATTATTTATTATTATTTATTATTATTTATTATTATTTATTATTATTTATTATTATTTATTATTATTTATTATTATTTATTATTATTTATTATTATTTATTATTATTTATTATTATTTATTATTATTTATTATTATTTATTATTATTTATTATTATTTATTATTATTTATTATTATTATTTATTATTTATTATTTATTATTTATTATTTATTATTTATTATTTATTATTTATTATTTATTATTTATTATTTATTATTTATTATTTATTATTTATTATTTATTATTTATTATTTATTATTTATTATTTATTATTTATTATTTATTATTTATTATTTATTATTTATTATTTATTATTTATTATTTATTATTTATTATTATTTATTATTATTTATTATTATTTAAAAATTTTCCAACGCAATTTGAATTTACAAATTTTACAAAAAATCATGTTTTGCTGTGTTCATCGGCCCCCCTCTTAGTTGGGGGAAAACTAATTATGCAGAAATATGTAGGCTTATTACCCCTACAATCTCTGAAAGTTTCAACAAAATTTTTTCCCCCCTTTTTCCCCTTTTTTACTCTTTCTCCCGAATGCGAACCTAAGTAAAAAATTTCAGCCTTGTAGCTTACAAAATACGAAAGTTAGGTCTTTAAATTGGCCTCATCCCGCTCCCCTTTGCCCCCACACCCCCCTTTCCAAAGGGTAAAAAATTTCATTTTGTCAATAAGAACTCACCTACCATCATTCATATTTCAACATTGCAGCTTGAAAGAATTGAAAGTTATGCCATGTTTAAAAAAAAAAAGTTTGAGTCTCTCCACGGCCCCCTACGCCTCTGATGGACCCCAAAATTTAATAAAATGCATTGTCACCGGAGTTCTATCAGTGTTCCAAATTTCAGCTCTCTAGCTCATGTGGAAGTGTATGAAAAAGCTCGCCGCAGATTTGAGGATATATATATATATATATATATATATATATATATAGTCCGCCCAAAGCAAGTTAATATAAGGGTTATAAAAAACAAGTTTATTAAAATATAACCCTTAAACCGACTGAAAAGCAGAAAATTAATTTCTGCAATTTTGACTTAAAATTAAGGGTTTTTGGCGTATTTAAAACTTGCAATGATATTGGAACAAAGTGGCCAAAAACCCTTAAAACCCAAGGTTTTAAGCCAACAGGAAAAGTATTTGGCGCTGGTGATAAAAGTTAAAAAAAAAATGTTTTAGCTGCCAGTAAAAAATCTATACCTTCCACATTGGACTCCTTTACATTCTTATATGCAAAATTTGCGCAAAAATCACTGCTACAACATATATGTTTTTATCATTTTTTTAAAATATGGTTTTTAAAAAAATTACCTTTTTTTTTTAAAAAAAAATTGTTTTTATATTTTTTGAAAATATAAACAAGTTGCATAGAAATATTTTGCGATTTTGATGAACAAATTGTGGCAGAAATTTATTGAAAGAAAATTTCAGATTTTAGGTGTGTAATTTGATTTCATTTGTTTGGAAAAATTATTTATTTTGTTTTAAATAAAAAAATGAAATAATACTTAGGCATATTTTTATTACACCAACAAATTTAATGAAAAAAAAGTCCCAAACTGCGTGCAATTTAGTAGACTAAAAAGCACTCAAATCCATTTTGTTGAAATTGAAATCGGATCCATAAATGTGGATACATCGACGCATTTTTAAAATGCTCCTATCCTGACCGGAAACCCAAGATTTCAACAACCAAATCGATTCAAATCTATATTTCCTTCGATATAATATTTAGTATAAAATTCAGATTTTTATTGAGCTTTTCATAATTTTCCAAAAAATTAATTTTGGAAAAGGGAGTACAACAACTAAGCAAAACCGCCAAATAGAAATAAATATCGCCAAAAAAGTCGCCATGTCGCCCAGGCCTAAAATCCGTCGCCCGATCTATTGTGAAGTCGCCAAAAGGGCGATAAATCGCCACATCTGACAACACTCCATTTTACCATTCGCTGCTTCAGTGAGTTGGCGTGTGATGCAAAGGAGAAGCAATTCTCTTGTGCGTCATACCTATACTTACTTATAGCGTCGCTTGGATAAAATAAAATGCATAAAGAGTGCTGACGAGGATCCGTGGCTGGATCCGAAACAGCTGTACACTCTGCCAGACTGAGTTTTTGCTTAGTTGTTGTACTCCCTTTTCCAAAATAAATTTTTTGGAAAATGAGCTAAAACCCATAATTAATACACTTCGATATAATATTTTCAAGTTATTCAAATTTTTTTCTTATATTTCGGATCAAAAGTTCGATAAATTCTACCAAAATTTCGTTTTAATTCTAGTATTTATTTATAAATGTGTGTAAATTTTATAATGCAAAATCATGTAAAATATATAAAACTAACAGTCCCCATAAAAATTTGTCTGTTTAAAATGTTTGATTACACAACTCAACAAAATTTGACTTTGAAAACGGTCAGTTTTACCCGTTTTTGCCTATAATTCAAAAACTAGAGCTGATGGCGAAAACCCGTTAACATTTCTGAAATCAGCGCATCAAGGAAACAGTTATGAAACCTTATATATTAATAGATTTTTTGCACAATTTTAAAAATGTTATAGAAGTGGTATATTCAAAGCAATTCAATTCGATGTAATTTAAAATTTTGGTACTGAAAGTTGGTTGAACTGAGAAAAATTCAAATCCTGGTATTTCGGATTGCATTTTCAAATTTCGGTATTGGCAAAGGTAAAATAATTCTCGAATTCCCATTTTCATTTTTGGCAGAAGTGACTAAATTGCACATTTACTAAAGTTTCTTATAAGCTCTTTTTTAGTTCCCATTACTTAATCTAGGTTTTAAAGATAACAACATTGTAACATATTTTCATCTATATTTTTTAGTATAATCTTTTACCCAAAGGAATATTATCACTTAGAGTTTTGCAAGAACTTCCAATTATTGTAGTTCTGATGTATCAAATTTATAAGAATGCTGTCCATCAGGAAGTGTCCGAGTTTATTCCCTTGATTATGACAACCATTAACCTGCAGCCATCGCCCCATCAAAGGTTTGTAAATCTATATTACTATTATAAAATGATTTGCTTTTTCTGGTTTTAAAACTCCTCCCACACGCTTTATCCGATTTAGCTGTATGTTCCTTATGGACAGGACATTGTCATAAGATAGGAAAAAAATGCCATAGGAAAGGATATACAGGACATTGAAATTCCCATAGCTGCTAATGCGTTAGAAAGAAATGGAAAACATGAAAATCAAAAGAAAGAGAAAAAACAAAATAGAAAAAACAACCACTTGCCATGCGTAGCTCTCTCCGCTTATTATCTCTCTCTGCTTGCAATGTGTGTGTGTGTGACAGCGTCAACAAGTTGCATATGTCGCATATTTGTCTTAGCATCAAGGGTAAAGGGCTGAACCGATACTCTTGAAACTTATAGGATAAATTCTATAGGTATCAACATGTACTGGCGTATATGAGGTTGGGACAATGGAGCGTGGCAGCGCACATACAACATAAAATATGTGTAAATTGCAATTTAGTAACTATTTAATATTGAGTAAATTTCGAATGAGTTACATACATAAGTTATCCAAGCTATTTATGCTTCAAATATGACAGCAGCCACCAAATTCGTCCTCGGAAATTTTTTTGGTGAATCATGTCAGGTCCTAATTCAGCTGCCACCAAGTTCTTTTTACATTTGTTTGGGTGAATCATGCAAGGTGGGGTTACAGAACATTTTTTGGGTGAATCATTGCAGCTGAATAAAGGGGCGTGACATATTCCGTACTATTTCTACCGATTTTTGAATATTGCGAAGGTTACCTAGGAATCTATGCCCAGATATTTATATATAGAAATTAATACTGCTGGACCAATTTTGCTAAAATTTAAAATTTAAGGTTAAAAGCTTTACGTGGGGGACTCACTATCAACTACAGCGTCTATTGAAGTTGTCGCGAATTACTATCCTTATTTTTAAATTTGTATGCAAACCGTGCAACGCCGGGTATGTACCTGCTAGTTCTATTATACAACCATGTGTCGTTTTTTCAATGTTCAGTTAGCAGCTAACAGTCACTTTACACGTTTCATACATTTCCGCTGCTAACCGAAAGATAAATAAGTAACAGAACATTGAAAATACGGTCCCATATTATTGAAAGTTCACAATTCAGTCTGAACTTAAGTCAGTTTGTAGTATTCATTTGCAATTTGATTTAACTTTCGATTTTTGATACTTTGTTGATTTTCTACCAGTTTGTACGGTTGTGTGGTGAAGTTAAACTATAAATTGTCCAAATGTTATCATAAACTTTGTGTGATCTAAAAGGCTCCATGAATAACGAAATAGTTCCTAATGAAATAGGTCCTAAAAGGGGCAATATGGCAATATGGGGTAATTGCTAGGGGTGCCAGACGTACTGTTTTTTTTTTTATAAAAAGTACTGTTTTATTCAAAACACTCAAAACAGTACGCAAAAGTACTGTTTTTTGTACTGTTTTTCTTTTCTTTGAATATTTTTTTTGGTTTTTTGTTGAGTTATTCTGAAAACAACTAGATAAAATATTGTTAAAAATAGTGATATGGATTCACTTTTTAATGCGTCTGTTTCGGTAAAACCTTTTTTTCAAAATTTAAATATTGGCCAAAAATGCCAAAATTACAAAAAATTTCATAATTTTCATAAAAACTTACCAAAAACCCAGTTGTTAAAAAAATTCAGGGAAGGTATTGGTATGACGTTTTCAATGATACCAATATCAACACAATAAAACTATAAAAGGAAACTATAAATATATAACCATTTATGGTGTACGATTTGAAGTGCCACTCATTGTAAAAAAATGAAGAGAAAACATACAAAAATTTTATTTCGACTGGCATATAGAGAAAACGTTTTTGAGTACTTTGGACAGAAAATATTCCCAACTCGCAAATGTTGAAAAAAATAAAATGGCTGCCCAGGGTAAATGAAAATTTGAACAACATTTTCAGGCGCCATTTTCTCGGTACTGTAATCGGGCACTAAGTGAGTATCTTGGTTTTTTTTATCTGATTTTCAAATGTGGCAACCCTAGTCATTGCCCAAATGGGGAGGTTATCAGGGAAACCAATATTTTTGATTTTTTTTTCTTGTTTTTTCTCATTTTAAAACGTATTTTTATACCCCCTAGTGTCCGAGGGTATATTGTTTTTGTCACACCGTTTGTAACGCCCATAAGGAGGCGTGTCCAGTATGGAGAAGTATATATATTCTTGATCAGCATTACATCCTGATTCGGACATGTCCGTCTGTCTGTCATTTCGAACGATAACTGTCGTAGCTTTTGAGCTATCGACTCCATTCCTCTTTTTTTGGCAAATGGTTGAACGGTATTGAAAATGGGCAACATCGGATAAGAACCACGGCTACCTCTCATACAAAATGGCCCCCAAATTTGTATTATTTTCGTTTATCTTGAGAAATACTGAACCGATTTAGACGATAAAAAATCGATAAATTTTCGAAAAATTATTGATAAAATATCGATAAATTATCGACAAAAAATCGATAAAATTTTGAAAAAATATCCATTTAATATCGAAAAATGTTCGTTAAAATATCGACCAAACCTAATACCTCCTATACAAAATGGGTGACAAATTTGTAATATTTTCCTTTATTTTGAGAAATACTTAACTGATTGAAAAGGCGTCCATTTATTGTATTTGATTGGAAATGAGAATAAAACTAGAACAAAATGCAATTGGAATAAAATTGTGAAATGAATCGTGAATGGAGGGGAAAGGGAAATTATCTACAAGCAATCGAAAAAGTTCGATAAAATATAGAAAAATTTCGATGAAATATCGAAAAATCGAGAAACTATCGATAAAATACCGAATACCAATTTTCGACAAAATTACTAACACATGGTCGCAGAATGTATCGTGCTCGCATGTTCAGGGTATTTTTGCTTCGGTCAGACCGAATTCTCTTACTAGTTTTTGTTGTACATTTTTTTTATTTATTAGCCCTGGGAGGTTGGCGATCGCCAAAAATTGATATTTATGGTTTTTTGTACGTATTTTTCTGATTCTAAAACGCATTTTAATGAAATGTTGCACAATTTTCTCAACTTCAAACGCATTGTGGTGGTACAAAACGTCAAAATATCGAAAAAGCCCTAATAACATATGTTACTTTGAATCCTTTGGAGCTTCCAAAAAAGTCCTTTTTAATCTGCATTCTTTAGTATAAAAATACCATCATTTCAGGAAGGAAAGATTCACAAACCACAAACCATGAAATCCACCTTTGAGTTTTACGAGGAGGTGGATTTCACTACTATTATTTATGTTATATTATGTTTTTTTGTTATTAAAATTATAGAAGCGGCTTAATAGACTGGCTGCCTTTGATGTTATAATTCTTATGTATTTTGCCCTTCTAAACGCAACTAAAAATTAATTTTCAAACGATATCCTTAAAAACTTGATCTTGGTTATGAAATCAGTTAATTTTCTAACCTATCTACGAAAACACGTTTCACTTCGCAAATAGGATTACATTTGGATATTAGTTGGTATTGCTTTTAAATAAAAGCATAAGACAAATATCTAAAGTGGTGACCCCGCATTAAGAGACATGGACGAATATTCAGATGCCGTTGGTGCGCCTCAAGACGGAACAAGAGGTGTGGACACCGCAGGAGCCACGGTAGAAGGTGGAGGTATCTCAGAGATATCTGCAAACAACTCAGGAAGAGTGGCACCAGATGCCGTGCTTCAAGTTGCTCGACTCGCGGTTAAGCCGCCGCCCTTCTGGAAACCCGACCCAAGGCTGTGGTTCGCTCAAGTTGAAGCGCAGTTTGTCCGCTCGGGCATAGTGGTCGACGAGACCAAATACTATACATTGGTAGCAGAGATAGATTCTTCGGTATTGCGGTGTGCAAGCGACATACTTTTGCACCCGCCAGCTACTAATAAATACAATACCTTGAAGCAAAGGTTAATTTCCGAATTCGAGGAATCTGCAAATCAGCGTCTTACCCGCTTGCTGGAGGGCGCTTCTATCGAAGGGAAAAAGCCGACGGCACTGCTACGTGAAATGAAGGGGCTAGCGAATAATCAAATCGACAACGAAGTTATTAAATCCTTGTGGATGAGACGACTCCCTCAGGGTATTCAACAGATTTTGGTTACGATCGATGGCGACGTTGAAGCATTGGCCAGGAAGGCCGATAGCATAATGGAAGTTACTGAAACCGAAAAAATTAGTGCAGTGAGCTCAACTAACTCAGAAAACAACAGTATCGGTGCAGCCATCGCCGAGCTGGCACGAAAAATAGATCGCTTGGAACGCAACGACCGAAGTTCACGAGATGCCAGCAAGAGAGGACGCAGATCTTCTCCACATCCCCGGTCGTCACAATCGCCATCATTGGGAATTTGCTGGTTCCATCGCAAATTTAAGGATAGGGCCACAAAGTGCCGTGAACCCTGCAGTTTCAGTAGATACGTGCAGGGAAACGAATAGACCCTCTCTTTGCGGCGACAAACGTCAGATGTTTTGCACTTCATTGAGACTGAGGGTCCTCCCGTATCACAGAAGATGCGCAGGCTTTCTCCACAAAAGCTTGACATTGCCAAGAAAGAGTTCGATTACTTGCTACAGAAGGGCATCTGTGTACGTTCCAAAAGTCAATGGGCCAGCCCGCTGCACCTGGTACAAAAATCGAACGGATCGTGGCGGCCTTGTGGCGACTACAGGCGCCTGAATGCGAAAACGATTGCGGATCAGTATCCAGTACGTCATATTCAGGATTTTGCAGGCGAGCTCTGCGGCAAAAAAGTTTTCTCCGTGGTTGATTTTCGAAAAGCTTACCACCAAATTGCTGTAAACCCAGATGACGTGCCCAAGACTGCAATCCTCACCCCGTTCGGATTGTTTGAATTTAAGTACATGACGTTTGGCTTGCGAAATGCCGCTCAAACTTTCCAGCGGTTTATGGACGACGTAGTGAAGGATATGCCTTTCGTTTTTCCATACCTGGATGATGCTTTGGTGGCATCCTCATCATTAGAGGAGCACATGCATCATTTACGGCAGCTGTTCCAGCGCTACCGCGAAAAAGGTTTGATTATAAACATCGATAAGTGTCAATTCGGCAAAGAAGAGGTGGTATTTCTTGGTCATCTGGTTACGAGAGAAGGGGTGCAACCGCTGCCGAATAAAGTAAGCGACATATTAAACCGAAAGAAGCCTACGAACGTGCAAGGTTTGCGCAGTTTCATCGGTGCAGTAAACTTTTACCGGCGTTTCTCCCTTGCGCCGCGGAAGTCGAAATTGCATTGCAAGAGATGATGGGCCCGTGTAAGAAACGCGACAAAACCAAGCTCAGTTGGAATCCAAGAGCTGAGGCTGCTTTTGACGAGTTAAAAAAACTACTAGCGAACGCTACTCTTCTGACGTTCACGGTAAAAGGGGCGTGTGTCGCGCTTATGACGGATGCCTCCGACATAGCCATGGGTGCTGCGTTGCATCAATGGGTGAAAGGTGCTTGGGAGCCACTGGGGTTTTTCTCCAAAAAACTTACCACAGCGGAGCAGAAATATAGCGCTTACGATCGTGAGCTCCTTGCCATGTTTGCGGCAATCCGCCATTTTCGCTATTACTTGGAGGGAACGGATTTCATTCTGTTTACGGACCATAAGCCATTAATACACGCCTTTGAGCAGAAATGGGAAAAAATGTCTCCGAGGCAAATAAGACAGTTGAATTTTATTAGCCAGTTCTCAGTAAATATACGACATGTAAGTGGGGCGAACAACGTAGTGGCGGATATGCTTTCGCGTGTGGAGGCTGTACAGATACCATCGGTAGTGGACTTCAACATTCTGCAAAGTGAGCAGGAAAGCTGCATCGAGTTAAAGCGCCTCATGGAAACCGACGGGACCTCACTGAATTTTCAAAAATGTAAGTTGCCGTACACCAACTGTGAAATAATATGTGACACATCGACAGGTAAACAGCGCCCTTATGTACCTGCTACTCTTCGCAAAGCCATTTTCGATACGATGCACAACTGGTCGCATCCTGGGGTGAAAGCATCAATTAAGCTCATCTCGAAAAATTTCGTTTGGCAGAATATGAAAGCTGAAATTAAAAACTTCGTAAAAGAATGCCTCGAATGCCAGCGGTGTAAAATAAATCGGCACACTAGAAGCGAATTACAGACGTTTTCGGTTCCAGACAAACGTTTTGAACACAACCACATTGATCTTGTGGGCCCTTTGTCGAATGATTTCAGATACTGTTTAACATGTGTCGATAGGTACTCGCGCTGGATTGAGGTAATTCCAATACCAAACATAACCGCGGAAACAGTGGCAAAAGCATTAGTCAGCGGCTGGATATGTAGATTTGGTGTACCAAAATTCGTAACAACTGACCAAGGTCGACAGTTTGAGAGCAGCTTGTTTAGAGAGTTAAACAAAATTACTCGGGGTGAAACATATTCATACCACAGCCTACCACCCGCAGGCTAATGGGTTAGTTGAACGATGGCATCGGGTTCTTAAGGCAGCTCTGAAATGTCACGGCGCTGGTGCGGACTGGACAGAGAGATTGCCTATCGTGCTGCTAGGATTGCGAACAGCTGTCAAAGAGGATTTAGGTGCGTCCGTGGCTGAAATGGTTTATGGTCAAGCTTTGCGTCTGTCAGGAGAGGTATTCGAAGAAACCAACGCGTTGCGTTTAGAAGAATATGATTTTATCGAAAAACTTCGTTCACATTTTGATAGCCTCCGCCCGAGACAAACTTCGCAGCATGGTGATAAAGTTATTTACGTGCCCAAGGATTTAAGATTTTGCACCCACGTATTTTTACGCGATGATACAGTGCGTACTCCACTTAAGGCCCCCTATGATGGTCCATATCAAGTTCTGGAGCGACACCCTAAAACGTACACTATTTTGGTTCGATCGAAACCAGAGACTGTTACTATTGACAGATTGAAGCCAGCCTTTTTGCCGAATGAGGAGCTATCTGAATTGAAGTTGGTTAAAAAAGGAAATCGTAAAGTTAGCTTTTGGGATCAGCTACCGTTTTTTAAAAAAAATGCCGCCTTCACTGGAATGGGGGTGGTGTAGTGACCGTACTACTACTTATTTATACAACCATGTTATTTTTATTCTTTGTGTATGACATTCGTCTTTTCAAATAAATCAGTTAATTTTCTAACCTATCTACGAAAACACGTTTCACTTCGCAAATAGAATTACATTTGGATATTAGTTGGTATTGCTTTTAAATAAAAGCATAAGACAAATATCTAAACATTTATACCTTTATTAAATCGAAATTAATTTTGTGGTTATTTAGTTAAGCAAAAACTATATTTTTTCCATTAAAATTTGTAAAATATTATTTTTTATTTTTTTAAAATATATATTGCTTGGGAAATTAACAAATCCCGAATAATCCCGGGATTGCAATTTTCAGTCCCGAAAATTCCGGGATTACGAAAATGCTTCGGGATCGAAAGCCCTACTAGCAACATTTTTATATGCTACTTTATATGCTACTGTTGTGTGCTACGTCAAGTGAGATTTGAAACCACATTTCAGCGTTTCGTCCGTGTTTCAGATTCGGCCGAAAAATAAAATATAGTTTTCGGCTAAATTTTATTTTATGCCGAAATTTCTTGAAAATTTACCTTTTCAGTCTTAATTACTTAATAAAAATATTTAAGTAAAACTGGAAACTGATATAAAAGTAATGTTACAAACCTTACTTAAGCACATTTTAAATTGAATTTTGTCTTTTCTAAAGAAGCGGAATCTCAAATACTGAAAATGAATTAATTCATTAATTTATACCTTTATTAATTCGAAATTAATTTTATGGTTATTTAATTAAGCAAAAACTATATTTTTTCCATTAAAATTTGTAAAAAATTATTTTTTGTTTTTTTAAAATATAGATTGCTTGGAAAATTAACAAATCCCGAATAATCCCGGGATTGCAATTTTCAGTCCCGAAAATTCCGGGATTGCGAAAATGCTTCGGGATCGAAAGCCCTACTAGCAACATTTTTATATGGTACTTTATATTTCAGATTCGGCAGAAAAATAAAATATAGTTTTCGGCTATTTTATGCCGAAATTTCGATATTTCTGCCGAAAATTTCGGCTTGATACGAAAAATGTAACAAATATATAACAAAGATTACACTGATCGACAAAACTGAACTTTTTGTGTGTAAAATAGACTTGATATACAAATTCTTATGTATTTATACCCCCACACTCACTGTAGCAGGGTATACTAACTTTAACACAACGTTTGTAACGCCCATAAACGCCCCCTTATGGTCCGGTATGGAAAAGTATATATATTCTTGATCAGCATCACCGCCGGAGTCAATTTAGCCATGTCCGTCTGTCTGTCCATCCGCCCGTCCGCACGATAGCGGTCGCAGTTTTGGAGATATCGACTTGAGACTTTGGGTACATGTTTTTCTGGTGAATACTGAGATCAAGTTCGAGAATCAGCCAAATCGGACAAAAACTGGGCGTGGCTCCCATACACCGAAAAAAAGGTCAACATTTTTCAAGTCTTTTTTATTGCCGCATTCTATTGGAAATGTTTGGAAACGTATTTTTGACATATTCCGAGGTTCCGAAACCTCATATATAAGGGTCAAAATGGGGCCTTGAGACAAATTTTTTTTTTGGGCGATTTAATTGGAAATTTTTAGAAACGGATTTTGGACATGGTCCTTGCTCCAAAACTATTTATAGGTTGCTCAAAATGGGGTCTTGAGACCACATAATTTCATGTACCACCGTCAGGTATTTCGTCGGAAGGGGTCTTCAGTCCACAGTTCTCGTTGCATCGGGAGTGTTGCCTGCGTGGCGTGAACGTGTTCGTTCAGTATATCTACTGCGTTAAATGCGTCGAAGCTCGATCATGATTTTCGCTGCTGTTTCCTTGAAGGATTCCCATTTTTGTGATGTTTCGCAAATATGGGACACCGTATTCGTTAGGGTCGGGACCTCGCTGAATGCCACCGTCAAATCTGATCTCTCCTTACAGAAGCGTGGACAATACAGCAGGATGTGCCTGGCATCGTCGATCTCATTGGGACAGTTGATACAAAACGGGTCATCTTCATGCTCGAAGCGATGAAGATATTCCTTGAAGCAACCATGCCACTGAGCAACTGTGTCATGTAGTAGTCAACCTCTCCGTGTTTGCGTTCCATACAAAAGGTGACATTTGGAATCAGGGCAAATGTACATCTTTCTTTTTCCGACCTTTCCCACCGTCGTTCAAATTCACTGATGCTGCGTCTTCGCTCGTCCTCCCTTGTTGCGTTCTTGCCTGCTGCGTAGATGTGTTGGAGTTTGCAAGCCAGAATATCTACCGGTGGCATTGCCGCGATCACACCGATGGCATCATCCGTCACTGTGCGGAAGGCACTGGCGACTCTCAGTGCGCTATGCTGATATGTCGCCCTTATGCCAGCTATGTATGAAGCCGTCTGCGTGGCGTCTGCCCACACTAGTCCAGCGTAGAGCATAATTGAGCTTGTCACTCTTGCTAAGAGTTTCCGCCTGCTGGAGCGTGGTCCTCCAATGTTCGCCATGATGCGTGACAATGCACCGTTCACCCTTGAAGCCTTTTCGCTGACCGCCAATAAATGATCCTTAAAAGACATTCGTGTGTCTATCAGCACGCCAAGATACCGAAGATACGGCTGCGATATTATTTCGTGGTCCCCCACTCTGAAGGTGAAGACCTCACGCTTTTTCCGGATGATCAGGAGAACCGCCTTAGTTTTTTGCGCTGCTAGATTCAAATCCGCACAGTCCAACCACCTCATGACTCTCGATGCAGCGTCGCTACACCTCGTCTCCAGCGTGTGGATGTGTTTCGCTACTACCACCAGTGCGATGTCATCCGCATAGCCGATCAGAGTGGTATCCGTGGGAAGATCGACAGTCAGAACGCATTCCACAATGTTCCACATTCCACAATGTTGGCCCAAGCACCGAACCTTGAGGGACGCCTCTAGTGACCTCGTACGTACGCCGTCGTCGGTGTCACATAGCAACACTCTGCCCTTGAAGTAGTTGGCGATGATTCGCTGCAAGTACCCCGGTACTCCAAAATTGCCTAGCGCTTGCATTATTCGCGTCCAGCACGCTGAGTTGAAGGCGTTTTTGATGTGCAGCGTTACTACTGCGCAGTACTTCTTGTCGCCCCCTTTCCACCTATCTCCGCTTGTCGCCTCACGAGCAATCCTCATCACCGCCTGGATGGCGTCGACCGTGGATTTTCCTCGACGGAATCCAAATTGCTTCGTGGATAAGCCAGCAGGCTTTTCTAGCGAATCGTGAAGTCGGTTCACGATTATGCTCTCCAGTACCTTTCCTAGCGAGTCGAGCATGCAGAGTGGTCGATACGCAGATGGCTGGTCGGGTTGTTTTCCGGGTTTAAATAGTAGCACCAATCTTTGGCACTTCCAGAAAGTAGTGAGGCATGCGGTATACATTTTTGCAAATGTCTCCGGGCTCACCCTGATTGCCGTTTTCATCGGCACGTTGGGGATGCCGTCCAATCCTGGTGTCTTCTTATCGGACATTTTTCGAAGCGTGAGGAGTACTTCGTACAACGTCACCGCCGGGATGCGTCCTACACCCACAGGTGATAGTGGTGATAGTGGTGCACCCGTCCCCCCTGTGGGGGAAAGAGCGCAGCTACCCCGTTGTCCATGAGTGTAGGATCCGAAGGTTGTGGAGCCCTAGGCCCTCGAACGCTGCTCATCACCACTTTATAGGCTTTGCCCCAGGGATCGATGTCAGCGCCTTCACGCAGTTCCTTGAAGCAGGAGTCTTTACTGGCACGGATAGCCTTCTTGAACCGTTGGCGGCATTCTTTATAGTCCGCGTGCAGTAATTGCCACAGCGGCAGACTGCGGTTTCGACCGCGTTGCGCTTTCCTGCGAGCCCGATTACAGCATCTTCTACACTCGGCGATGTCTTCATTCCACCAGTAGACAGATTTTCTGGTTGGCACGTGTGTCCTCCTCGGCATTGCTGCGCCGCATGCTACGCTTAATCGTTTCGTGATGCCTATCGCCATTTTGGTGGCTTCGTCGTCAGCCGTCTCCATTTCGCTCCACACCATCTGAAATACTTTAGCATCAAAGGCATGTTGCTTCCAACCCTTAGTCTGCGCTATTGGTATTTTCCGCGGCAGGACGATGCTTTGTACATCTAAAATCGCCGCTTCAGTTCAAGCAACAACTCATTTTTAGCTGTACGACGCACTGCCTTAACATTTTCCCCAAGTGATTTTAGGGCCCCGTTGCCCTTTATGTCCCTTAGGATGTCTGCGTACGACCGATCAGCTGTAGCCGCGATGATCAGAGCGTCCGTTCTAGGACGAGTCCTTTGCTTCCTGTACTGCACTTTCGACCACTCTTGCCTCTGCTTTGGCTGTGATTGGAAGTCGGCTCTTTGTACGGGTGTTGCAGTGTTGCTTGCGCTCGTTTTCTTCTTTGGCTCTGCATGCGTTGTCACGGTGGCGTTTTCTTTCCTCTGCCTACCGAGTTTCGGTGCTGCACTCGTGCGCTTCGTTGGTGGCGTTTCAAGATTAGGCTCCTGCCTTCCTTATCACCTCTTTGGCTGCGTCATCGTGCGTCTCGATTGCAGCGAGCTCATAGAACGCCTTAATGCTCTCAATGGCGTTAATGATTTTTCGAGAGCTGCAATTGGAATGGTACATTATGGTGGTACTAACTGAGATCTGGAAGGTAAGTACTAGATGGGTGCACTTGAGGGCAATGACGTATAAGGCATTATGTTGATATATTATACTTTAAAATCGGATCATAAATGGTGACAATATGATGAAATATGTCAATGCGTTACCCCTACGTTCGGTAAAAATATTAATTATATTTTTTATAAATAGTTCTAATGGTATAATCGGTATACTTCCTTTGCAAGAGTTTAATGATTTTTCGAGAGCTTTAATTTTCTGCACTTGGAATGGTACATTAGGGTGGTACTAACTGAGATCTGGTGGGTAATTACTAGAAGGGTGTACATTAAAATCGGATCATAAATAGAGACAATATGAAGAAATATGTCGATGCGCTACCTCTACGATCGGCCAAAAAAAAAAAAAAAATTTTTTCCGGAATCTCCTTCCAAATATGTTTCAAATTAGATAGTGTGCGGATAACTTCATTTTTTCGAGACGGTCTCATGTACATGTCAATGATACATTTACAAAGTATTGTCTTGTGGTCGTTAAGTGCGCTGGCATCGTCTTAAAAAATCTGTTCTATAATAATGTGGTCCTCCCTTATTTCATTTGAAAAAGGTCTACCAATAGCTTCAAAAACTGCATTTAAAAAAAACTGTTTTATATATTTTTTTCCAATTTTTGAAGAATTTTGTCTAATAATTGTTTCGCATACTAAGCATATTTTGCATACATCTGCAGAAGGAGATAAAAACGGTCCCATATTTTTCAACGCCGATAATAGTGGCATATTGTTGCCTAAGAAGTGATCTTTGCATGTACAGCATTTAGTTTTCCCGTAAACCTTCCATGCTACAAAACCTGCGATGTATTGGACTACGCTGTCGACATATGTGGATAATCCATGAAGCGTCATCATGAATACATGTGCTTCATGTTGGCAATGTTGCAGAGATTGTAATTCGTTACTGCTGCTTGCTTTTTTTGTGTTTGACGAGACATGCAAAATTGGCAAACCGTCAAAAAGGCAATTTTTTTTTATTTTTTTTTAATAGTAATTTTATTCAATTGAATCACCCAATAATAACTTAGGTCTAACAATGATTTTTTAAAAATTCAGAAAAGGCAATTGCCGTTTTCAAATTCCTATAGTTCGTGTCTCACCAAGAGGCTTCTATAGGCGCTTTTTAATTGTAATGCATTACGGTTATTATTAAAGCCACCACGCGCGCGTATCGCGCTAAAGAACGTCTTTAAGAAATCCTGAGACAATTTGTAAGTTAGCAAATATGAGTGACCAATCGTTTTTATCTTATTGTATAAAGCAAAAATATTTCGCAATCCAATAATCATTCCCAAAAATCCTGTTTTTCTACCGGTCCGTAATACTGGCACATTGTTATTATCACACAAGCTTGCAATATATTATTCGTAATTATCTGCGTGGCCTTTCAACCTTGCATAGGTTTCCTCCGTCAACGGAGCATCGAATTCGTCTTTCGAAAAATAGTTTTTACAATTCAAAATATCGCTAATGTTATTAAAATTAAGACAAAATTGGGCAGTTGCTGAACTACCTTCAAAAAGATTATTGATTTTGGGATCTGGTAACATTGTATCTAAAAAACTAAAGAATTTGCCACACTTTTACTCAAAGTTTGGATAGCTAACTTAACATACATTATACTGTTTTTATATTGAATATGTTTGTTTGTCAATTTTTTTGCCGTGCGTAGACCTTCCTGTCCCTGTAAATCATGTAATTGCACTATGTATTTCCAAAGTATTAATTTTCCATCGTCCGTTTTTAAAATTTTTTTGTCGCCCAAACAGTTTCGAACTAATTTTATATTATGACAAAAATCAAAAAATATATAGCACGTTTCTTTAGTTGCTGGATTTATAAAATGTGGTTTAAATTTTGGTCCGTATTCAAAATTTGCACCTAAACTAGTGCACATCGCTAAATTGGTTGGGGCGTCGTCGAAGGTAATAGAATAAACTTTTGCACCACATGCTTTCAGCGCATGGAAAGCTTGAGTTAGCAAAATGGATCGCTCTACACCGCTTAACCCACGTATTAGAAAGTATCCAATTGGAATTTTCCAATGGTCATTCAGGGATACAGCCATCATTACTAACGCGTTATGAGCGGCAGGTAGTGCGTCACTTTCTTCATGACCTTCTTCAGCGAGTCCCAAATCAATTCCGCCCTGAAAGCCGTTTCGGTCATATATTCGTTGTTCACGTTTAGACATTTCATCCAATACTAAGTTGATTATGACTGGCTTATTTCCTTTAGTGCGTAGCGAAATCGCGTCGAAAGCTTGTTGCGTAAACCCAGGAGAACCATTTACATTTTGGTACCATATTCGCAGTGTTGAAGGATTTATTACAAAGTTTTTCCACGTTTTTCGAACGTTATTGTATGCTTTTGCATACGTCATAGCAAAGCTCCTAATTTCTTTTCAATAAAATTTGGATCCATTAAATTTTCTTGATCTTCATGCTATCAGGCAGCATATTCTATACCAAACAAAGGTCTTTTAGTGATATGAACTTCTCAGAAAGTAACTTAGCTTAAAATACTCATGTAAAACTGAAATTTCTGAAAATGTATTGACCTTCCTGAATGTCAGATGAAATTGAATTAAACTTAAGCTTAATAAATTTTAAACTTAACTTATATTCGAATAATGTCCGTAATTTCTACGAGTAGATATCTAACCATGTTTATACCTATTAGGTAAAGGATACACCATGCCAAAATTTGGTGTGAATTACACTTCAAAAAAAACTGATAGATATCTATTTGTTGAAATTATGAACATTACTCTCTGGTGTCTGCGTTCATCAAACCCTTGTCTTGTAAGTGTGCGATCAATTCTTCCATGCAGCTGACTCGTTTTTTTAAGTTGCGCTTACTCTCCCGGAGCTTCTTTATAGTTTTATTTTTCTTTCCATTGTGCTTTTTACGAACTTTAAGATGCAGCTGGCTCGTTTAGGGGTCGCCACGTCCGGTGTATAAACCTCACCAATGAAGCGCGGTTCGCCAGAATTACCCCAGCAAACATTTAGGTTTGATAACGACTCGGTATCAAAGGTTTTTCTCTATTGTCGAACGTTTGAAACCAAAAATTTTTTAAAACAGTGACAGGAACCGAAACGAATATCGGTTTTGTTTTTCAGATTTAAAAATATCGATTTCGGTTCCGGTAACCAGACTTTCCAAAATACCGGTTTCGATTCCATGAAGTCAAAATGTTTAAATTTTAAAGTGAAAGTGAAGCAGACTTAAGTTAACTAGCAAAAACTGGATACAAATTCGCAAATTCGTTACACCGGAGTCTCTGTCGGATTTGGCTTAGCAGTCCTAAGTAGGGTTGGTGATTTTCAACACTTCGAAGCCTTCGAAGCTTCGAAGTTTTTTTTCGAAGTTTCGAAGACTTTGAAGACTTCGAAGCTTCGAAGCTATAACGTGCTTCGAACATATCGAAGCTTCGAAGGTTAAACAACTTCGAAGCTTCGAAGTCTTCGATTTTTTTCTTTGGAATAATATAAATGTACGACTAGTCTTTTTTGGGCGAATCAGGCCAAGTAGAATCATATCAGGTAGGATTACAGCAGCCACCAGGTGTGTCTTTGGAACTTTTATGGGTGAATCATGACAGGTAGGATTGCAGCTACCACCAGGTGCGTCATTGGACATTTTTTTGGATGATTCATGGTGTATTCAGAAGTATTCGAAGTCTCGAAGGCTTCGAAGGAAAGTAACAGCCCTAGTCCTAAGCAAAGTAAAATAGATTATCAAAATTGTATATTTTGCATTTGAGCAAATTACTTCTTAAGAAAGCGATCCATTCTACATTTTATTGTGACGAAAACTTAACGAAAACAGAAAAGGAAATGTCCACAAATTAGAGCACCGCCAGACTTAATTTTATTTCTGCAGATGTGCAGTGTTACTTGAGATACTTTATTTGAAATACACCAACAAAATTAATAAAATTTGCTCTAAAACGCCAAACAAAGTGGAATATTTTTTTCCCAAAATATTCCATTTTGAAAAATAAATATTCCACTTTTATATTCGAATATTTTTTGAAAAAAACATATTCCACTTAGCTCAAAAATATTCCAGAAGTGGAATATTATATTCCACTCTGGTCACGCTGATTATGTTATTGCAGTGCTATGCGGTTAGTAAGTAACCATTTACGCCAAAAATTACCGATTACTCGTAATAATAATTATTTTGTTTTGATCTCTGCTTATCAAATATGTAATAAAAACAAAAATATAATTTAATAATTAAATTATTAACGTTTCACTTTTTTATTTGTTGAAGTAACCTTTGAAAACGAGTCGAGAATCACATTAGTTATCGACTCGAGAAATAGGTTTTTCTCAAACCTTTGAGAACGACTCGAGAACGACCTTTGATATCGAGTCGAGAACTAACCTTTGAAAACGAGTCGAGAATTACATTAGTTATCGACTCGAGAAATAGGGTTTTTCTCAAACCTTTGAGAACGACTCGAGAACGACCTTTGATATCGAGTCGAGAACTAACCTTTGAAATCGAGTCGAGAATCACATTAGTTATCGACTCGAGAAATAGGATTTTTCTCAAACGTTTGAGACTGTGTTTGCTGGGACGTTTCTTTGGAGTACACAAGGAGTTTTGGTCTGTATTATAAATGACAATTATGTGTTTCTATTGTCACATAAAACTTGCGCCCAGCAATAATAATAATTACCCAATGTGTCTACTTCCATTGGTTCCAGTTCCTGTGCTTCCTCTGCTGGACAGGACGTTGAGGAAAGCTCCTCTGTTTGCACGTATTGTGCTTCTGGTTGCGTTGGCGATTGTATAACTTCCTCCGCTTGAATGAAATTTGGCAAAGATATTGTAGGTATTCCATTGATCTTCAAATATCTCGGGTTATCTTTCTTATACTGGTCCGCGTTAAAATGGTCACTGCACAAAAATTGTTGTTGACTCTTTCGAGTGTAATGCCACAAATATTCTCCCATTCAGTTCTTTTTTGAAAATCTTGGGGAAAACTGAAAAGGGAACTTTTATTTGTCACCATATAAATAAGAGGAAAGGTGCAAAATTAAGTTGTCTTCTTTGGATTTATTGCAGAACAAACATTTGCGACCCATTTTCAATTATTATCAATTATTTTTCCTTGTTATTGTTTTTTTTTTTAATTTTCACACACCTGATTTTTTGATAAAATCAAATGTCATTTTAAACAGAGAAATCCGAGCTGCGAATGTACTTTTGATAGTATGTCTGTACTGAGGTTTTGGTGAATGTATTTTCGGTTTACTGGTAATATAGAAGTATTAATATATATATTTGTCCAGGTCTGTCTGTCTGTCTGTCTTTCTGTCTGTCTGTCTGTCCCTAACGCTAACCGATTCAAAATTTACAACTCCACTTAAAAAATTTTTTTAAGTTGTTAACCTTTTTTTTTTTTAATGTTAGCTATTCTGGTGGTTTGTCCACACGACGCTGCGGTCGTGAGAAGGAACCAACCAGAGCCACTTACAAATATATCCACACATATATTTTTTCTTATAAATGTTAGCCGCCCTGGTGAGGTATCGAACCCACAACGCTGCGATTGTAAGTAAGATAAAGTAGCGAACTAAGCGCCTTCTCACCAGAGCCACTAATGCTCATACAATGCCTTTACCTAATATCGATTAACTTCATCAAGCCGCATGCAAAACGCTTTCATGTATATACACACACAAAAAAATCATTTCACATATAAAAAAATAGCTTCGACATAAAGCTGCCACCTTTAAGAAAATAACACTGCCACAAGACTATTCTTGCCACCTATCACTATTTTCACCTATTACGGTGGTGTATTAGATTTTCATATTACACTTTCATAATACACTTTCCTATACACTGCATATATTCCCAGTACAACATTAAGGTCCGCACACATCAACGCGAAGTACCGCAACCGCAGCGAAACTTACTCAAAAATGTTTCTTGCAAATGCGAAAATATATTTGCTTAAGGTGAGAAATTTCATAAAAACAAATAAAAATGTGAATCATTTATAAATTAAAATTCCCGAAAAACTAGAGAGTGGACTATCTTCGGCTATACCGAAGTTGAAATACCCCCACACAGTAGGAAGAAGTACCTCGAACATATAAAAATGTGGTCTCCAGACCCTATTTTGAGCTAATTATAGGTGGTTTTGGAGCCCGGACCATGTCCAAAATCCATTTCTAAAAATTTCCAATTAAATCCACAAAAAAAAAAAAAATTGGTCTCACGACCCCATTTAGACCCTTATATATGTGGCTTCGGAACCTCGGACCATGTCAAAAATACGTTTCTAAACATTTCCAATCGAATACAACAATAAAAAATTTTTTTCGGTGTATGGGAGCCACGCCCAGTTTTTGTCCGATTTGGCTGATTCTCGAACTTGATCTCAGTATTCACGAGAAAAACATGTACCCAAAGTTTCAAGTCGATATCTCCAAAACTGCGACCGCTATCGTGCGGACGGACAGACGGACAGACGGACAGACGGACAGACAGACGGACATCGCGAAATCGACTCAGGAGGTGATACTGATCAAGAATATATATACTTTTCCATACCGGACACGCCTCCTTATGGGCGTTACAAACGTTGTGACAAAGTGAGTATACCCTGCCACAGTGAGTGTGGGGGTATAAAAATACTACAAAATGAACACCTTTCTTAGAAGTCACTAAAGAAATTGTAAAAGGGGAAATCAAAACTTTAAAAAATTTATTTCTTGGAAAGCTGATTTTTGCTACAATAAAAGATTCAGATTCGGTTTTAGTACGTCAAAATACATAATACGAAAATAAAAATTGAAAAAATCCAATGAATAAAACACTTTGCAATAAAAATGATCGACAATCGGAAATAATGTTTAGCCGTAACAGGTGAAAACATTGTTAGGTGGCAACGCTAGCCTTTTGGTAATATTATATATTTTTGTGTGTATATACACATTCACCATACAGCTTGATGAACTACATCGCCATTAGCTCAATTTATTTTATAGCTGGCTGTGGTCAGTTGGGTAGAGCTTCCGCTTTGTCTGCGGCAGTCTTGGGTTCAAGCCCGTCACCGGTCGTATTTTTTTTTTGAATCCATTGCTTGATATTCTTTTTTTTTTTTTTAATCTTTTTTTTTAATTCTTTTTTAATGGAACAGTTCAACTTTACACAATTACATCATCAAACAAAATTTATTTCTATTCTTTACAAAATTTAATAAAAAATTACATATTTCACAAATTTCTATAAAAAAAAATTACATTTAAATTTTGAAAACATAGAAAATATTTTTGCATCTAAAATATATTTAGTAAACATTTAATTTTTTAAAATTAGTGTGTTTTTTTCCCGTGCATGGCACGGGCAAATTTACTAGTTACATATATGCATTAATGCCATTCGTCCCACATGCCGGATAAATCGAAAAACAACGATTGGCTTTTCTGTTAATTGCACTAAGATATTTTTACAAAATTAAGCGTATTTCAAAATGTACGTAGAATTTGAGGGGCGCGTGGATAAAAGCGGTATGTAACACAAATTTCAAAATCCAGTTTTTGGCAAAAGTGAAGTGGCAGGGGTAATCTCTCGCCCACATCCCTCGCAAATTTAAGTATTGATCATAGTTTCGAAGAATCAGAAGCGACAAAGAAAACATGTCACCAATTTTGTATTGAAAAAAAATAAATTAAAATAATGAAACTTATTTTCTTGAAAGAATTTGTTGTTACATTCCGAATTCATCCATTCACCCCTTCACAGCGTTCTGACTCTACTCCTATTGGTGTAGATCTACTACTCTCGCGATAATTTTTAAATTTCTACTCCTCTGCTACGGTAATAGATTTTCCTACTTCCCTCAAGATATTTGCTACTACTATTTCAAGAAATCTACTTCTCAAATTGTTTTGTGAGTTTCATACAATGCAAAACTAATACTCTTTCTACAAATCTACTACCCCGACAGAAATTTCTACTACTATCGTAGAATTTTTAGTAGTCTACGCAGAAAACCATATCTACTCCCCTCTCGAAATCTACTACCCTGACAGTAATTTCTACTATTCTCGTAGAATTTTAACGCAAACAATTAAATCTATTCCCTTTCTTCAAATCTACTCCCCTAAAATCAAATATCTACTAATCCCGTCATAGCAAAAAATGATAACCCTGCCCTTTCAATTGATTTGCACGCATTTGAAAATTTGCTTCTGAATTCATCTAATTCATGATCTGAACTTAAAATTATCGATTTCAGCCTACTGATACGCTTAATTATGTACAACTTTATTACATTTAAATACAACATTTTTTCTTCAAATTTTTCAGTTTCGGCCAAAATCAAAAATGAAAATTCGGCCATTTCGGTTTCGACCGAAAAAAAAATAAAAAATTTCGGCCATTTCGGTTTTGGCCGAAATAAAAAAAAGCGATTTCGGTTTCTAGTAAAAAGTATATTGTGATGCAAAAAGTTACTCCTAACAATCCTAATACTGATTGCAAAAACAATTTTGGAAAAAGCTCTTTCCATATATTTATACCCCCACACTAGGGATTTCGATCCCGAAGGCTTTTCGCAATCCCGGGATTTTCGGGACTGAAAATTGCAATCCCGGGATTTTTCGGAATTTGTTCTTTTACAAGCAAAATGCATTTTAAAAAAATTAAAAAATTCCTTTCCAAAGGTTTTATTGGAAAACTGATAGTTTTAGCTTAAATAAATAAACATAAATTAATTTAAATTAATTAATTTATTTTTTCAAATTAATGAATTTTTTTTTTTTATTATTTGAGTTTCCGTTTCTTTAGGAACGACACAATTCAATTCAAAATATGCTTAAGTAAGGTTTCTGAAATTAGTTTTGTATCAGTTTTCAGTTTTACTTAATTATTTTTATTAAGCAATTAATTTTTGTGCGTTCGCTAAGACTTTTCTTAAACAAAAAATTTTAAGCACAAACAATTTTATTCGTCATTTTTTTTTATAAATTAAAAATTTTTAAATTTTGAGTTTTCTAACTAATTTTTTTTTTTATTTTGTGGTTGTCTGCTTACACGATTTTTTATATATTTTATGAGTGACTAAAAGTTGTATTTTTCTTGTTTTAAACATTTTTTATAGACTAATTTATTTAAAATGTAGTCCCGAAAATCTCGTGATTCAGGAAAAAATATCCCGGGATTTTCGGGACTAAAAATGGACCGGGATCCCGAGATCGAAAGCCCTACCCCACACACACTGTAGCAGAGTATACTAACTTTGACAAAACGTTTGTAACGCTCATAAGTAGGCGTGTCCGGTACGGAAAAGTATATATATTCTTGATCAGCATCACCTCCTGAGTCGATTTAGCGATATCCGCCCGCACGATATCGGTCGCAGTTTTGGAGATATCGACTTGAAACTTTGGGTACATGTTCACTCTCTAGTCTCCCAAAGGTAGGGTTACCAGATTCTCCTGAGTAAAAAAGAGTACAGAGTTGCAGGGGGTCCCAAACTCCTCGGTTTTACACCACATATTTTTAATAAGGCAAAAAAAATTACAAAAAAAATCTTCAAAAAAATTTTAAAATCTAACCTTTGTTAAAATTTAAAAAAAACAATTTTTTCAAAAATATAAAAAAAGAAATGTATTTAGTATTTGCATAAGTAACAAAATACAATAATTTATACCCAAAGTTTATTGGACATAAGTACTAAAAAAATCAATTTAAAATTTTGTAAAACTCGCCAAGTACCAACGTATACGCTGATTCAAAATTCAAATTTACTACTTAGGTTTCTTTAGGCGTTAATGAATTTTAATTTGCAACTCCAAAGGGTCTAGGTGACAAACACATTAAACTGATAAAAGGTATAATACTAAATTTTAGAGTCTGGGTGCTAATGTTCCGATCCTTCTTCAAGAAATTGAAAAATTTAGATATATTAATATATATATTTGTCCAGGTCTGTCTGTCTGTCTGTCTTTCTGTCTGTCTGTCTGTCCCTAACGCTAACCGATTCAAAATTTACAACTCCACTTAAAAAATTTTTTTAAGTTGTTAACCTTTTTTTTTTTTAATGTTAGCTATTCTGGTGGTTTGTCCACACGACGCTGCGGTCGTGAGAAGGAACCAACCAGAGCCACTTACAAATATATCCACACATATATTTTTTCTTATAAATGTTAGCCGCCCTGGTGAGGTATCGAACCCACAACGCTGCGATTGTAAGTAAGATAAAGTAGCGAACTAAGCGCCTTCTCACCAGAGCCACTAATGCTCATACAATGCCTTTACCTAATATCGATTAACTTCATCAAGCCGCATGCAAAACGCTTTCATGTATATACACACACAAAAAAATCATTTCACATATAAAAAAATAGCTTCGACATAAAGCTGCCACCTTTAAGAAAATAACACTGCCACAAGACTATTCTTGCCACCTATCACTATTTTCACCTATTACGGTGGTGTATTAGATTTTCATATTACACTTTCATAATACACTTTCCTATACACTGCATATATTCCCAGTACAACATTAAGGTCCGCACACATCAACGCGAAGTACCGCAACCGCAGCGAAACTTACTCAAAAATGTTTCTTGCAAATGCGAAAATATATTTGCTTAAGGTGAGAAATTTCATAAAAACAAATAAAAATGTGAATCATTTATAAATTAAAATTCCCGAAAAACTAGAGAGTGGACTATCTTCGGCTATACCGAAGTTGAAATACCCCCACACAGTAGGAAGAAGTACCTCGAACATATAAAAATGTGGTCTCCAGACCCTATTTTGAGCTAATTATAGGTGGTTTTGGAGCCCGGACCATGTCCAAAATCCATTTCTAAAAATTTCCAATTAAATCCACAAAAAAAAAAAAAATTGGTCTCACGACCCCATTTAGACCCTTATATATGTGGCTTCGGAACCTCGGACCATGTCAAAAATACGTTTCTAAACATTTCCAATCGAATACAACAATAAAAAATTAGAAGTCACTAAAGAAATTGTAAAAGGGGAAATCAAAACTTTAAAAAATTTATTTCTTGGAAAGCTGATTTTTGCTACAATAAAAGATTCAGATTCGGTTTTAGTACGTCAAAATACATAATACGAAAATAAAAATTGAAAAAATCCAATGAATAAAACACTTTGCAATAAAAATGATCGACAATCGGAAATAATGTTTAGCCGTAACAGGTGAAAACATTGTTAGGTGGCAACGCTAGCCTTTTGGTAATATTATATATTTTTGTGTGTATATACACATTCACCATACAGCTTGATGAACTACATCGCCATTAGCTCAATTTATTTTATAGCTGGCTGTGGTCAGTTGGGTAGAGCTTCCGCTTTGTCTGCGGCAGTCTTGGGTTCAAGCCCGTCACCGGTCGTATTTTTTTTTTGAATCCATTGCTTGATATTCTTTTTTTTTTTTTTAATCTTTTTTTTTAATTCTTTTTTAATGGAACAGTTCAACTTTACACAATTACATCATCAAACAAAATTTATTTCTATTCTTTACAAAATTTAATAAAAAATTACATATTTCACAAATTTCTATAAAAAAAAATTACATTTAAATTTTGAAAACATAGAAAATATTTTTGCATCTAAAATATATTTAGTAAACATTTAATTTTTTAAAATTAGTGTGTTTTTTTCCCGTGCATGGCACGGGCAAATTTACTAGTATTTGAATAGTTTTCGATAAAGATTGTTTTTAAAAAAGTGATAGGTTTCATACTAAACTTTTTGTTTTAATCCTAACATTTAAGAATTAGTGTAACTTTTTGAATGCAATGTGACGAAAGGAGCTTCAAGCTAATAAACATAATATTTGAAGTTTTTTATTTTAATTGTAATGAATAATAAAAATTGGTAACATTACTGAGCCGATATATTCAGTTGTTATATGGCAAAGTCACAGATATAAGAAAAAGAGTACTTAATAGTACTTTCGGGAAAAAAGTGAGAGTAAAAAAGAGGAGGGCCTAAAAAAGAGTACTGTACTCTTGAAAAGAGTACGTCTGGTAACCCTATTCAAAGGTATCATATTCTCACAAATACCCCTTTATAACATGCTTTATTTATATAAGATCAACTATCAAATCTCTTGAGCTTTTTTTTTTGGCTGTTGAACAGCGTATTTATAGCAAAACAAAATATATATTTTTTTGATTTATTGTTCTAAGCGCTGAGAGAGGCAGCGCAACCACAACTGTCATCTATGCTGAATGCGCTCAATCCTTACTATTTATAAAATTTAAACGCCAATTATTTTGTAACGGGTAGGAGCAAAAACTAGCCAACCGATTTTTATATATTTTTTTAAAACATCATATTTGTGCCAAGGAAGCGAATAGGATACTTTTTTATACCCTACACCTCATGAAGTATGGGTATATTCACTTTGGTCTGATGTTTGTAACACCAAGAAGGAGAAGTGTCCGGTATGGAAAAGTATATATATTCTTGATCAGCTTCACGATTGCAGGAGCTAGAAAAAGCTAGGGATCCCAAATTTTGTATTTATCCTTCTTAGGCCCTAGAAGGAGTAGGTATTGAAAATAGGCGGAATTTTTATATAGAGTTTATGTGCTCTCTCTTTATTCACAATGATCCGTGAATGATGGTGGGGAGTTTCAAGCTATGGGTGCAGGGGGGGAATTTTTCCATTTCTCTGTTATGAATGTCTGTATATTTTTACGTGGGCAACGCCACGGATGAATGCTAGTGAATCAATAAAAATCAGGGTGGGAAAAGTTACTGAGTTCTACAATATCGCTACACCACAGAACTTTTCAAATTTTTTTGCCGATTTGTCCATTGCACTTTTCCTTCATTCTTAAAATACACACAGGGACGATTCAGCGGAACAATTCATTTCGCTCACTTTGAAATATTTCAACTTTACTTCTGCATTCAATAGTTTGGATCACGGACAAAAAAAAATAAAATTTTATTTCGTTTTGTGCATTCTGACGCGCTTGGATTTTTGTTTGGAACATTTTGTGATATTTGTAATTTAGAGCCTTATTCTAGCAATAATAGACAATGACAAGTCTTGTCACCTTCTACTTAGTTTATAACAATTTTTGTTGTCACTTTTGTGGGTAGAATAAAACTATTAGTGATGTTCTGAAGCACACGTATTTTTCAAATTATTGGTTATGAATATGAATTTTTGTTTTTTCTGCAATAAATAAATAAAAAATGCATTAGGGCCTGCGGTTTTTCGGCTTTTCGGCCGAAAAATAAAATATCGTTTTCGGCCAAATTTCGTTTTTGGCAGAAATTTCGATATTTCCGCCGAAAATTTGATACGAAAAATATAATAAATAAATAACAAAGATTACACAGATCGACAAATCTGAACTTTTTGTGTGATAAATATACTTGATAGTCAAATTCTTATGTATTTTGCCACGCTGAATACAAAAATAATAACAAAATTTTTACAGCATGCACCAAAATGCTATTTTTGTGCAATTTTCATTATTATTGTGCAAAATACATAAGGAACAACCAAGTGGATAAAGGTGATATGTAACACAAATTTAAGTATTGATCATAGTTTCGAAGAATCAGAAGCGACAAAGAAGACAAGTCCCCAATATGTATTAAAAAAAGAAAAATTAAAAACTTTGAAACTTATTTTCTTGAAAGAATTTGTATGTTACATACCGTCTTCATTCATTCAACCCCTCACAGCGTTCTCACTCTTCTCCTATCAGAGTAGATCTGCTACTCTCGCGATGATTTTCAAATTTTAACTCCTCTACTACGGTAGTAGATTTTTCTACTTCCCTCAAGATATTTTCTACTACTTTTGTAAGAAATCTTCTCGTCAAAATATTATGTGAGTTTCATACAATGCAAAACTACTACTCTTTCTACAAACCTACTACCCTGACAGCAATTTCTACTACTCTCGTAGATATTCTACTACTCTACGTAAAACTCTAAATCTACTCCCCTTTCTTGAAATATAGTCCCCTAAATTCGAATATCTACTACTCACGCCGTAGCAAAAAAGGTAGAGCCCTGCCCCTTCAATTGATTTCCACGCATTTGTTTCTTCATCTAATTTATTATTTGAATTATCGATTTCAGTCTACTGATACGCTTAATTATGTACAACGGTTTCTGCCGAAATTAAAAAAAGCGATTTCGGTCGGTATTTACTACGCACACAGCAGAGCTGTAAAAGAATGCAATCTTTTTAACTGCATTCCCTTGAAGTCACATTCAATTATGAATAAATCAAGATTGCATTCATTGAATGCTATTTTAACTGCAGAGTAAAAGATTGAAATCTTTGTCTTTTTTGAAATCACGATTGTCCATTCAATTTTTTGAATTCTTCCGTTTTAAGTTAAATGAATGCAGCCTTTTGAATGCATTCTTTTGATTTCATAAGTGAATGCCATCTTCAGAGGAATGAAATCAAAAGAATGCATTCTTTTTGATTGCAATCTTTTATTGATTTCATTCTTTTGAGTGAAATCACAAAAGACTTCAACCTTTTGAGTGAAATCACAAAAGACTTCAACCTTTAGAGTGAAATCATTTCAGTTTTTTTTCGATTTGATTAGTTTTTATACCCCACACTCACTGTGGCAGGGTATACTAACTTTATCACAACGCCCATAATTATTTGTAACGCCCATAAGGAGGCGTGTCCGGTATTCTTGATCAGCATCACGATGAATAATTGTAATGCAAATTGTTGGAATCTCATTTCCTGTATTGAATTTAAAATATTTAAAGCAGTAAACTGCCAAATCCAAAATTTAAATTGAAATCAACATTTTTTTACGTGTATATCACATATTTAACCACAATAGTGTTTTTATTTAGCAAAAACTTTAGCAATATGTAACATAATTTGCTTAAGTTCATATTAGCAACAAATAAAAAATTCAAGAAAACTAAAAAAATTCAACGAAACTTAACATCATAAATTGATAATAATATTAAAAAAAAGATAAAAATCAAGATCAAGTCGCGCCGCACGAAAAGAAGACTCCACACATTTTTAGTTCGCGCATTGTTTTCCTTCTGAAATTCGCTGCGCCAGCATTGACCATCGACTGGAGGAATGTAAACCATAAACAAGCAATTTCTTTTTTTGTGGGATAAGCGAAGGAATGTGTGACATGGACACTTGTGCGTTTATTGTTGTTGTTTTCTTTCAGCCACGCGTATTTGTTTTTTTCCTTTTGTTTTAATCCGCACAACTGAAAGGGTTTCTATGCGCGTAGTAAAACCAGAGAAGAAAGTCTTTTGGATGCATTTATGTATACACAAAACTTCAATAATTCACAATTTATTGTTAAATGGTTGTGATCACATGAAATGCTATTTGCAGGAAGTTTAAAAATTGTATAAATACATCGATACACCTTAAAACACACATGCTATGTTCCCAAAAATGTAGAAAATAAAAAACCAAATAAATGTTCACGAAAATTATTTGACAAATTTTATTGAAGAACACAAATTCTTTTAAATTAAAATTTTATTGAAAGAATTTTTGTTTTAAAATTTTGTCACCTAGTGTACATAAATAGCGAACATTGCACAAATTACAAACTCCTACAAACTAAGAAAACCCAAAAACCAAAATTTAAAAATTTGTACCCAAATTTACTGCGAACAATACAAAACAATTTGCAGCTAACAAACTTGCGTTTCCATTTTTCACAAAAGCGATAATATTAATATATCTAAATTTTAAATATGCTTCGAAATAAAATGAAGCCGTAAAATTATAAACAAATATTTAGCTCAAAATTTCTTCAAAATAATGTTTTGTACAAAATTCTTCTGAAAAGTGCTTTTTGGAAAAAAATCTGCATAACAAAATTTTTCACCGAAAATCAATAAAAAGCTTTTTAGCGTAAAAGTCTGATGGCCGCTCCATCAGTTTTTCAAACTAAGCTTTCTTGCACCAAAATTCGTTCACTTTGCACGACTTCTGCATGCAAAATTTTTTCCAAGGCTTTTTCGCAAACACATTTTGTTCAGGATTTTTTCAATCTGAGGGTGTCATTTTATAGTATCGATATTGGTATCATTGGAAAGATCTAATCAATACCTTTCGAACCCTAACCAGTTATGTATCTCTAGAGCAAGTTTAATCTAAAAAAATCTACTTTTTGCAACTTTATCCCTCGTGGTTACAAAGAATTTTTAATGCAAGAAGTTGCGCTTTTAGTTTGAGTTTGAGAAGAGATTTGGTTTAATATTCATGCTTATTTATTCATTAATTATTAAAAAACAGGTAAAATTTGAAATTGTCAAAAAAAAATATAAACAAATACAGCTTATAAGAGCACCTAAATTTGACTTTGGCAACAACACTCATCGCCGAACAGTTGAAAGTCACGAACCCAAATCTTCCGACTCACAATTGGAAGGTTGGAAGGCAGGAAGGCTGGAAGATCCCAAGGGACCCCGTAGACAGGCCGTTTTGGAGTTGAACGCGAAATCTCTTGGTCCCCTATCGGCATCTAAGGGGGTAGTCAACTACGGCTTTACTAATGTAGTCCTCAAAGTGTACAAGAAGGACGAGGCTACAGAGGACAAGTGTGCTCCAACCGAATCCACGACTGCAGTCGGTGTTACTGATGTGGTCATGGAGGAAGGGACGGGCACTTTGACGGTACCCGACGGTCTAAACAGTGGCGAGGAATCTTCTGATTCAGACATGTTGGGGGGGATTGTTGGTCTTTATCAGCAGGAACAGCTGCTGGCTGCCTCAGAATACCCTCGGCGTCAGGAGGGTCCACGGGCTACCAGACGCGGGCCCTCGGCCGTGAAGGGATCATGTCCTTATCCACGGATTCGAGACGCGCCCCAGGCCAAACCTCACCCAGCATCGAAACGGCGGCTTTGAGCAGGGTCACGGCTCGCTCGTCTGCACACGCAAAGAGCTTAACGTGACCCTGGAACCAACCGGCGTCCTCGAAGCTGGGAATCGGTCCAGGATTGCCACTCAGGACCCTCATTAAGACTCCCGAAAGGCCAGACTCAATCCATCTCCATTTTTCAACAGAGTATCTCCCAACGTCATTGCTCCTGTCAATGACGGCCATAACGAGGCTGCCCTTCGCAACCTCGCTGTAGGACCGCACAGAAGTGTTGTGCGTTTTCGACCTTATGGCCATCTTGGGCGACTCCTCCACTGACCGCTGTCTTTTGGAGGAAAGGTCGCCCTTGACAGGAACTCTGTCCTGGGCCAGGATTCCTTTAGCCCAGAGAAGAGAAGCTTTCTGCTTCGCGGTCAGCGTATCTTCAGGAGCCTCTCCGCAGCTTGCCTAAAATTGGCAGCAAAGCGGCGATCCGGATACGCCAACTTTGAAGGGGCAACGCTTTTTTTGGTCAAAGCCCGTTGCCCTTGAGGTGCTAGGTGCCGCCCAACAGTCTTGTCACACAAAACTGAAGATGCGGAAGCCCCACCGACAGCCTTGTCGCACAAAGCTGCAGATGAGAATCCACCCACGACCCGCAAGGGCCCCCCCACTGTCCGTCCTACCACATCGCCTCCGGTTGCCTGGTCACACAATTCGGCCGGTGAGCGACCACCGTCCTTTTTGGAAACCGAGTTTCCTGTCGGCCTTTTGAGAGTGCCGGTCTCTTTAAATTTCTTAGGAAAATGTGGAGCACTCATATTAAATCCCACGAGTTGCGGAGAAGGGAAGGGTACACCCGCACAGAGATCCGCATTGTGCGGGCAAGGCTGGCTAATCCGAAGGGCGCCTGGTATTCGGATACTCCGTTAACACTGAGCTATTTAAATGGGCCCCAGCCTGGCTGATCCTCGGCACAGGTCGTGTGACACCTTGATCCAGCCCATGATTATCTCTTGGTTTCAGGACTCTTCTGGGAGAATTCCGAGAATCATTGACCCTCCTCAGCCCCCACACTACGACAAGGTGGATAATCCTCGAGGAGGAATATATATATATATATATAAGTCGGCTTGCCCGACTGAAACTTACTCACTTGTTTTTTATTAACATTATTATAAATATTACCCTTTTAACCGACTAAAAGGCAGAACATAAATTTCCTTTAAATTTATTTCGATTTAACATTAACGACTTTAAAACTTGCAATGATATTAGGAACAAACTAGCCAAAAACCCTTCAATTTAAAATCAATATTAATTTAAAGGAACATTTTTTTCTGCTTTTTAGTCAGGATCAAGGACTTTAAAATTAGTCGAATTGACAAAATGCAGTTATTTCTCAAGAGTAGACTAATTTTTACGCATTCGTTTAGTACTAACGTTTATCTTCTAAACAAGCTATTTCTCATATTTTTACAATTTTTTGTTTTGAATAAACCAAGTTCAGTGGCATTAATTTTTTTGGAGTAACTAAGTTACAGTGAAATAGAACGTGGTACTCCAAAAAACAAACCTATAGATCCTTAAAGATTTTTTGATGCTGAACACGATGTCGTCCTCAGAATAGCTCTATCTCGTCCAGTGATGGAAAAATTGAGAGAAGCAATTAGGCAATGGCTCAATTTAGTGGCTTCGGACCAACCCCTAGAGCTACGCTACTGGATGTGTACAAAAATGTTGCCTAAAAAAATTAGATTTCTCATTCCTGAACATTTTCTGTTTTCCTCAGACATAATAAAAAAGAGTAAAAAACAAGTTTTTTTTAAATATAACCCTTTAACCGACTAAAAAGCCGAAAATTAATTTCCTTTAAATTAATTTCCGCAATTTCGATTTAAAATTTAAGGTTTTTGGCTGGTTTGTTCCTTGTGTCAGATTTTGAAACGGCCAAAAAACCCTTAATTTTAAATCGAAATTGCGGAAATTAATTTAAAGGGAATTTATTTTCTGCTTTTTAGTCGGTTAAAGGGTTATATTTTAAAAAACTTGTTTTTTACTTTTTTTTATTTTCCACTTTTTTTCTAAATTTTTTTATCCTTTTTCCCTTTTTTTCATAGTGTTTCGCAAGGAAACCTACTTTTTCATACTATAACCATAAAGGGGAATTCTGATCTACACATAACTAATGTATATAAAGAATGCGATGTTTATCTAACACCTGAGCTAGTTGGTGATATTCCGGAATACAATTCGGGTCATCACTTAATTATTGGAGATCTGAATTCACAACATACGTTATGGGGTTCACAAAGAACATCTCACAGTGGTGTAATTTGGGAAAATTTCACAGATGATCGCCAACTCACAATTTTAAACGATGGTTCTCCAACTTTGTTGAGCACCAGAAATACGCTCACCGCTGTTGATGTTTCAATGGCTACTCTTAACCTAGCACCAACACTTACTTGGTCTCGTCTTTCACAACCAGATGCGAGTGACCATTTTCCTATTTTAATATTTAATAGTCTTGCAACAAATAATAAAAAAGTTGTGGCAAGATTTTTAGATCAAAAAGCAGATTGGCTTAGATACAACACAAACACCATTAATGTCTGTGATGAATATAACGAAAGTAACAATATTAATAAAGAGGCTGCTCAAATTCGAAGAATTATCCGGAAATCAGCCAATGAGTCTATGCCATGTAGCGGGAAGCCACAAAATCACAACAGCCCAATATGGTTTAATACAGACATTGCCAAATTAATAAATCAAAAAAATTTAGCATGGAAGCTTTTCAGAAGAATGAGAGATATTTCGAGCATAATAAATTGTAGGAGGATTTGTTATAAAGTCAAAAGAGAATGTAAAGCAGCGAAAAGAAATACTTGGCAGAGTTTCCTGAACTCTCTTAATCCTATGATGGACATAAGAGTACTTTGGAAGAAAGTTAACAACATAAGAAGTACTAAAGTGGAAAATTTTCCTACAATTTTTTTACAAGGCGTAGTTGTTACTCACCCCAAAGAGATAGCTGACAAGTTTGCAAATTTTTGGTGCTCTATTAGCAACAATAGCTCATTCGACACAGATTTAATTGATGAGAAAATTGCGTTAAATATTGATATGTTACCTGACGTTAAGCTTTCTTTAACCAGTACTATCCTTGAAGTAACAACATCCGAGTTAGATCTGATTCTCCAGTCTGCTAAAGGAACTAGCCCGTGTCTAGATAAAATTACATACTCTATGCTGAAAAATGCCTCAATTAAGCTAAAAACTAGAATTTGCAAATTATATAACAACATACTGGACACTGGGATATATCCACACGACTGGAAACATGCCATCTTGTTGCCAATACCTAAGCCAGGTACCAATCCTAACTCCTTAAATGGGTATAGACCAATTTCGTTACTTCCTTTGTTATCTAAAACATTGTTGCGAAACGGCTACTTGAATGCTCAGCAGACAAACTTCGTAACAGCATGCCTTTTTACCGAACCATGGAGTTCATACACTATGTCATTTACTAGAAAGTAAACTCAAAGAAAATTTGAGAAATAAAAAACACAGTTTGGTTTTGTCTGATGATCTCGAGAAGGCTTTTGATCGAGTTATGTCAACATTTGTTATACGTGAACTGCATGAATAGGGGATCCCAAAAAAATGCTTAAAATTATTTTATCATTCCTTACCAATCGACAAATAACGGTACGAATTGATGGTAATTTTTCCAAAAAATTGTTGCTGGATAATGGTGTTCCCCAAGGATCTCCTTTGTCAGTTTTTTTGTACAACGCTTACGCAAACTCTCTTTTGAAAAATATACTAGATTCAACATCCTTAGATTTCATAGGAATCTATGCTGATAACCTCTTCGCAGTTGCATCGGGATCGATAGGAGAGGTTGCACACAAATTACAAGTTTTTGACAACAACATAAATCAATGGGCACTCAAAAGAGGAGCTATCATTCCTGCTAAGAAAGCTGAAATACTTCACGTCTGCAGAAAACACAGCTATGTGAGTTCAACATTGCGATTAAGGGAGCAAAGTGTTCAAATCAAGAAAAAAATTAGAATTCTCGGTATGACTTTTACAAAAACCTTACTATGGAATGAGCATACAAATCTTGTTATTAAAAAATTAATGAAAATAAATAATCTGTTGAAAGTCATTTGTTCAAGAAAAAAATGTCCCCACATAGATACTGCAATTGGAATATGTAGATCTCTAAAAGTTGGTTTAGTTCAGCACTGCATTACTATTTACGGCTGGACTACTACAACAAATAAAAGGAAGGGATTTATGTAGTGTTAAAAGTATAATTTATTTATTGCTTGAACATAAAATACCTATACCTGAGAAACCAAAAACGAACTCTAGCAACACATTGGATCAAACTGTTTCCATCGATACTTCGTTGTGTCATTACGCTAAGAATAAAACAAATTCCTGCATCTTCAAACAATTATTTCTTCAAAAGGCATTGGATTTTGCCCCTGAAATTACTCTTTATACGGATGGTTCCTTTCAAGATGGCACAACTCGTTCATAATATTGTCTTTTTTTTAGCAGAATGGGACTATCCAAACATTGCTCAGACATACTACGAAATATTATAAAAGCATATTTTATAAAATCATGTTCGTCTGGCAATTCGTTCAGACGTAACTGCTTTTGAGTACCTGTTTCGGGATAATTTACCCATTTCAGAGCGTTGGCAGATCCACAAAGGATATCTGGTGTTATCTTTGTCCTTATTCATGTCCTTATCCTTTTCTCTCAATGCTTTTATAATATTTCGTAGTTTGTCTGAGCAATGTTTGGATCGTCCCATTCTGCTAAAAAAAAAAGACAATATTATTCCTTTTATAGCCATTCAGAGCATATAAAAGTTTAAAAACAGCCAATTGTCACTTTTTAGCAAATTTTGTAACTGCTATTATTTTGCTCTGCCCTTTTCGCTGATCCGAAAATAAATTATCCAGTAACTTAAAAATCTTAATGCTAGCGCATTTGAACGATTACCGTTATGTATATGAATACCGTTAGATGTACAAACAAATTTGTTTTAGTTTTTACCGATCGTAAAAACTAATAGTGCGCTGCTATTTTTTTGCTCGCAGCAAAAAATGTTAAAAAATACTTTATAGAAAGAAAATACTCATGATGTATGTATTAGAGCCCGACCGATTATTCGGCTCCGGCATCGGCTTCGGCCGTTATCGGCCGAAAATGCACATTCGGCTTCGGTTTTTCCAAAAAATGATTGAAGTTTTGGCCGAAGCTTTTCAAATTTTTTTTCTTATTTTTGCGACACCGAAAACTATTGGAATTTCCAATGGGACATAAAAGGCCCACAAAACCAAAAATATGATTAAAATTTAACTTAGTAATCATCGAATATTGAGTGAATCTCGCCTCAAATTGCGTGGCACGGAGTTACAGCTGCCACAAAGTACATCCTTGGACATTTTCTGGGTGGATTACTGAATTTTAAATATAGATTTATAAGCTTAATACTGGTCCTGATGTCAATGTTAAAAGGAGTCCTGGTAAACTGAATGAAATTTCAAATATAGGGGTAGGAGGCTCACGGAAGGATTCTACCTTTTAGAAATGTAGCCCAAATTGCTGCGCCAACATATATGAAAAGTAGTTCTGGTGCTCAAATCCGGGACCGATTTTGGTAAAATTTTACATTTAAAGTTCAAAGCTTCACAGGTGGTATTTACCGGCCATTACATTTTAAATCGGTCACAAAAAGGGGAATTCCGGACTTTGGGTCTTCAATTTTGCTGAAATTGTCAGTTAGTTCGGCTCGTTAATTTAAGATACTAATTTGAACCGTTTTGTAAAAAAACACTTCTTGACGGATTTATGGTAATTTGAATTTTAAGAAATTTTGGCGAAAATTTAATACCCATAACTTTGTCTCAACCGATTTGAAATTGTTTGATATCGTTGAAAAGTTAATAACGCTTTCAAATAGGAAATTTTGTGGCAGGTATGGAAAAGTATATATATTCTTGGTCAGCATCACCGCCGGAGTCGATCTGTCCGCACGATAGCGGTCGCAGTTTTGGAGATATCGACTTGAAACTTTGGGAACATGTTTTTCAATTCAAAAGTAATGCTCTTACGAGAATCAGCCAAATCGGACAAAAACTGGGCGTGACGAAAAAAAGGTCAACCTTTTCCAAGTCTTTTTTATGTTGGGGTATTTCTAAACTTCTACTGTGTGGGGGTATTTCAGCTTCGGCATTGCCGAAGATAGTCCACACTCTAGTTTTTGTACACATACCTGTTTCGTGAAGGTCTCCACAAATTACGCACACGCTGGGAAGTGAGCAGTATGACTTTGTGTGGCCATATTCTTGTCTGAATTGGTCCACGGCGCTTGTGGGGTTCTTCAATTATAATTCTGTGGTGCAAGAGATATCGCGGAGGGCATATTGGGTGGGGTTCAACTTTTTTAAGAGTTTTGGAGTCGAACTCTAGTTCCACACGGAATAGCGGTTGTGAGACTTTGTTTCTATTTTGTATATTGAATATTGACTTTACTTCAAAGACTTCATCGATTAGAGCACTTTTGATTTCGTCGCATTCAACGAAATATTCAATACCATTCAGTATGACTGAGAGACCTTTGGAGCTTTTGAGCTGGTAAGTGTAGTTCTTTTTGAGTTTTTAGATATTTGTCTTATGCTTTTATTTAAAGTAGTACGGTCACTACACCACCCCCATTCCAGTGAAGGCGGCTTTTTTTTTTTTAAACGGTAACTGATCCCAAAAGCTAACTTTACGATTTCCTTTTTTAACCAACTTCAGTTCAGATAGCTCCTCATTCGGCAAAAAGGCTGGCTTCAATCTGTCAATAGTAACAGTCTCTGGTTTCGATCGAACCAAAATAGTGTACGTTTTAGGGTGTAGCTCCAGAACTTGATATGGACCATCATAGGGGGCCTTAAGTGGAGTACGCACTGTATCATCGCGTAAAAATACGTGGGTGCAAAATCAAAAATCCTTGGGCACGTAAATAACTTTATCACCATGCTGCGAAGTTTGTCTCGGGCGGAGGCTATCAAAATGTGAACGAAGTTTTTCGATAAAATCATTTTCCTCTTAACGCAACGCGTTGGTTTCTTCGAATACCTCTCCTGGCAGACGCAAAGCTTGACCATAAACCATTTCAGCCACGGACGCACCTAAATCCTCTTTGACAGCTGTTCGCAATCCTAGCAGCACGATAGGCAATCTCTCTGTCCAGTCCGTACCAGCGCCGTGACATTTCAGAGCTGCCTTAAGAACTCGATGCCATCGTTCAACTAACCCATTAGCCTGCGGGTGGTAGGCTGTGGTATGAATATGTTTCACCCCGAGTAATTTTGTTTAACTCTCTAAACAAGCTGCTCTCAAACTGTCGACCTTGGTCAGTTGTTACGAATTTTGGTACACCAAATCTACATATCCAGCCGCTGACTAATGCTCTTGCCACTGTTTCCGCGGTTATGTTTGGTATTGGAATTACCTCAATCCAGCGCGAGTACCTATCGACACATGTTAAACAGTATCTGAAATCATTCGACGGCGGCTAAGAGCCCACAAGATCAATGTTGATGTGCTCAAAAGGTTTGTCTTGAACCGAAAACGTCTGTAATTCGCTTCTAGTGTGCCGATTTATTTTACACCGCTGCCATTCGAGGCATTCTTTTACGAAATTTTTAATTTCAGCTTTCATATTCTGCCAAACGAAATTTTTCGAGATGAGCTTAATTGATGCTTTCACCCCAGGATGCGACCAGTTGTGCATCGTATCGAACATAAGGTACATAAGGGCGCTGTTTACCTGTCGATGTGTCACATATTATTTCACAGTTGGTGTACGGCAACTTACATTTTTGAAAATTCAGTGAGGTCCCGTCGGTTTCCATGAGGCGCTTTAACTCGATGCAGCTTTCCTGCTCACTTTGCAGAATGTTGAAGTCCACTACCGATGGTATCTGTACAGCCTCCACACGCGAAAGCATATCCGCCACTACGTTGTTCGCCCCACTTACATGTCGTATATTTACTGAGAACTGGCTAATAAAATTCAACTGTCTTATTTGCCTCGGAGACATTTTTTCCCATTTCTGCTCAAAGGCGTGTATTAATGGCTTATGGTCCGTAAACAGAATGAACTCCGTTCCCTCCAAGTAATAGCGAAAATGGCGGATTGCCGCAAACATGGCAAGGAGCTCACGATCGTAAGCGTTATATTTCTGCTCCGCTGTGGTAAGTTTTTTGGAGAAAAACCCCAGTGGCTCCCAAGCACCTTTCACCCATTGATGCAACGCAGCACCCATGGCTATGTCGGAGGCATCCGTCATGAGAGCGACACACGCCCCTTTTACCGCGTACGTCAGAAGAGTAGCGTTCGCTAGCAGTTTTTTTAACTCGTCAAAAGCAGCCTCAGCTCTTGGATTCCAACTGAGCTTGGTTTTGTCGCGTTTCTTACACAGGCCCATCATCTCTTGCAATGGAATTTCGACTTCCGCGGCGCGAGGGAGAAACCGCCGGTAAAAGTTTACTGCACCGATGAAACTGCGCAAACCTTGCACGTTCGTAGGCTTCTTTCGGTTTAATATGTCGCTTACTTTATTCGGCAGCGGTTGCACCCCTTCTCTCGTAACCAGATGACCAAGAAATACCACCTCTTCTTTGCCGAATTGACACTTATCTGCCGTAAATGATGCATGTGCTCCTCTAATGATGAGGATGCCACCAAAGCATCATCCAGGTATGGAAAAACGAAAGGCATATCCTTCACTACGTCGTCCATAAACCGCTGGAAAGTTTGAGCGCCATTTCGCAAGCCAAACGTCATGTACTTAAATTCAAACAATCCGAACGGGGTGAGGATTGCAGTATTGGGCACGTCATCTGGGTTTACAGCAATTTGGTGGTAAGCTTTTCCAAAATCAACCACGGAGAAAACTTTTTTGCCGTAGAGCTCGTCTGCAAAATCCTGAATATGACGTACTGGATACTGATCCGCAATCGTTTTCGCATTCAGGCGTCTGTGATCTCCACAAGGCCGCCACGATCCGTTCGAACGTACACAGATGCCCTCGAACTCTTTCTTGGCAATGTCAAGCTTTTGTGGAGAAAGCCTGCGCATCTTCTGTGATACGGGACGACCCTTAGTCTCAATGAAGTGTAAAACATCTGATGTTTGCTCTGCCGGCTTTCTCGAATCATTTGTTAGATCAACATATTGCGCCAGTAGCTCATCGAAAGGACTTGACGATTTGAGTGACGTCACATCAGGTGGCACATGGTGTGCTATGTTTTGTTTTTCATATCCACCAAGATGTCGAAATTGCCCAAAAAATCCGCTCCGATTATAGGATGCAATACGTCCGCAACTGTGAATAACCACACAAAGTGTCTACGCAGCCCGAGGTCTACTTGTACGCGCTTCTTTCCGTACGTATTTATCTGCGTATTGTTAGCAGCTACTAATTTTATCATTGACGCGACTGCTTTACAGTGAGCACTCCTTGGCAGCACTGACACTTCTGCGCCAGTATCAATGAGGAATGTGAATGAAGATGTTTTATCTTCTTTGCCTGTCGCCGCAAAGAGAGGGTCTATTCGTTTCCCTGCACGTATCTATTGAAACTGCAGGGTGCACGGCACTTTGTGGCCCTATCCTTAAATTTGCGATGGAACCAGCAAATTTCCAATGATGGCGATTGTGACGACCGAGGATGTGGAGAAGATCTGCGGCCTCTCTTGCTGGCATCTCGTGAACTTCGGTCGTTGCGTTCCAAGCGATCTATTTTTCGTGCCAGCTCGGCGATGGCTGCACCGATACTGTTGTTTTCTGAGTTAGTTGAGCTGACTGCACTAATTTTTTCGGTTTCAGTAACTTCCATTATGCTATCGGCCTTCCTGGCCAATGCTTCGACGTCGCCATCGATCGTAACCAAAATCTGTTGAATACACTGAGGGAGTCGTCTCATCCACAAGGATTTAATAACTTCGTTGTCGATTTGATTATTCGCTAGCCCCTTCATTTCGCGTAGCAGTGCCGTCGGCTTTTTCCCTTCGATAGAAGCGCCCTCCAGCAAGCGGGTAAGACGCTGATTTGCAGATTCCTTGAATTCGGAAATTAACCTTTGCTTCAAGGCATTGTATTTATTAGTAGCTGGCGGGTGCAAACGAATATCGCTTGCACACCGCAATACCGAAGAATCTATCTCTGCTACCAATGTATAGTATTTGGTCTCGTCGACCACTATGCCCGAGCGGACAAACTGCGCTTCAACTTGAGCGAACACAGCCTTGGGTCGGGTTTCCAGAAGGGCGGCGGCTTAACCGCGAGTCGAGCAACTTGAAGCACGGCATCTGGTGCCACTCTTCCTGTGTTGTTTGCAGATATCTCTGAGCTACCTCCACCTGCTACCGGCTCCTGCGGTGTCCACACCTCTTGCTCCGTCTTGAGGCGCACCAACGGCATCTGAATATTCGTAAATGTCTCTTAATGCGGTGTCACCACTTTAGATATTTGTCTTATGCTTTTATTTAAAAGCAATACCAACTAATATCCAAATGTAATTCTATTTGCGAAGTGAAACGTGTTTTCGTAGATAGGTTAGAAAATTAACTGATTTATTTGAAAAGACGAATGTCATACACAAAGAATAAAAATAACATAGTTGTATCAATAAGTAGTAGTACGGTCACTACAAGTTTATCAAAGAGATTGATAATTCTTGTGTGCAATCAATGATTTTAAAAAAATAAAAATTGTTTACCTTTTACATATTTTTGACATTCGGCCGTACATTCGGTTTCGGACTTAATATTGGCCGAAGCCGATTATGGGCCAAATGTGAAATTTTAGGCCAAATGTGGCCGAAGCCGAAGCCAAGCCGAATAATCGGTCGGACACTAATCGCAACACACAACATCCAACATCGATTTTGTTTGTGGTTATTTGTGTTTTACATATCGAAAACGAATTTTGTTCAAAACGAATTCACTCCGTATTGAATGTTTTATTTTTACGGGTATTCTTAACTATCAACTGTGTTAAATTTTATTTTGAGCATTTTAATTTTTTTCGCTATGTTGATGTTGCGATGTCAAGAACGAATTTTGTTCACAATACAGCAGTAAAAAGCGTTATTTCTAGGTTTTACAAAAATGGCTATAACTTCTGTGTCCATCAAGTGTCCATCCAAAATTCGCGAATTTTTAAAAGGTAATTAAATGTTCTTCCTTGCAAAAAAACAATAAAAAATATGGAGTGTTTTTCGTTAAAAATCAAGTCAAAGTTGCATCAAAATATCCCATTTTTCCCGCTTTTAAAAAAAAAAAATGGTATTTGATAACGGTCATTCAAGTACATTTTATTAGCTATCCAACAATATGAAGCAATTTCAAATCGGTTGAGATTTGACAAAGTTGTGGGCATTTGTCTCTGTTCAAATTAGTATATACTGACAAAATTTCAGCAAAATTGGAGATTCAAAATACGGAATTCCCCTTTTTGTGGCCGATTAAAAATGGAATGGCCGTATGGTCAAAAAAATTTAATAATTTCTACTATTCTTAAAACCGGTTTATGTATACATATTAAGGCATTCAATCCCGGGATCCCGGAAGTTTTCTCAATCCCGGAAACCCGGGATTTTCAGTCCGGAATCCCGGGATTCAAAAATGCATTTTTTATGGATTGTTTAAGATATTTTTGACGTTTTTCCACAAAAATACTTTCGTGCATTTACTTCAATGTAATTGGTAAATTAAAAAACCCACTTTTGTAGATTTAGTGTTACAAACACACAAAAATTTACAAGATTTTGTCAATAACGGTTAACAAACAATTTTTATCGATCTGAATAAAAATTTTTTTTTATTTTGATGACCGTATATTGAAAATTTTACGAATTTGATAAATGGTTTTGTGTGTGTTTTACTTTTGAATGGACACAAATTTCGATAGTTTTAAACAACAATTGGTGTATCCGTTCCCGCTATGATACTAAAACTACTGAAAGTAAGTTTTTCGTGTTTAGCATGAAATGGAGCTGGCAGAATTTTATGATTATATTCGGATTCAGCGTGGCAAAAAAAATAATTTGTTCGATCAATCTAATTTAAAAAGAATTACTTTTTGTTTGACTATATTTATTTAAATATTATTCGTTTTGTTTAACATAATATTTATTAAATATGTTTTCTTTGTCTAATTAAACTTAAAATATTGTTGCAACAATTTTTTCTTTAATTTTATATTAACTATTGGAAAATCCCGAAAAAATCCCGGGATCCCGGGATTGTGATTTCAAATCCCGAAATCCCGGGATTTTCAAAAACACTTCGGGATTGAATGCCTTAATACATATACAAACTAGAGACGGACCAAAATTCGATTTTTCGGCTTTTCGACCAAAAAAAGCTGTTTCGGCCGTGTTTTGGATTCGGCCGAAAAATAAAATATCGTTTTCGGCCGAAATTACGATATTTCCGCCGAAAAATTTGGTTTGATACGAAAAATGTAACAAATAAATAACAAAGATTACACTGATCGTCAAAACTGAACTTTTTGTGTGTTAAATATAATTGATAGACAAATTGTTATATATTTTGCTACGCTGAATACGAAAATAATAATGAAATGTTTAGGGTGTCATATAGCATGCTGAACTTAATCGCCATTAGCTGAAGATATTTTTGGACTGGGTGTGGTTCAGATAGTTAGAGCTTCCGCTTTCTCTGCGGCAGTCATAGGTTCAAGTCCTGCTGCGGTCATAACTTTTTTTTTTAAATCCATTGCTTCATATTTTTTCTCTTTCTTTAACTTTTTTTTTTTCAATGTAATAGTTCAACTTCCCACATTAGGCCACAATTACAGCATATAAATATACAAAATATATTTAGTAAACAATTAGTTTTTCAATTTAAAAACTCATCAATACTTTATTTTCTTGGGTTACTTTTGGGAGCACACGACCTTTTCTCTTCTCTGGTAATCATCAAGATGCCGGAAGTTAAAATCAGTGGCGGGAACCCCAACATAAAATACAGAGTTGCATACAAATATAAAACTTAAGATTATAGTACAGAGTTGCATATGAGTATGAAAACTTAAGATTTTAGTACAGAGTTGCATATTAGTAAAAGTTAAGATTACAAATTAGTGTGTTTTTTCCGTGCATGGCACGGGCAAATTTTTAGTGCATCTAGGGTTGCCACATGCAAAATGATCTTCGTCTGGATTTTGAAAAAAAATATCTGAACTTTTCCATTTTCAACTAGACATTCAAAGAAAAAATCAGAAATTTTTTTTTATTTTAATGGCATATTTTTAAGAAATAGTAAAGTAGGAATTGGATAGCAATATGCAAGGATATACATTGGTTCCTCTTCACATTGAAAAAAACAATTAAATTACATAGCTTATTGTGAAAAAAAACACCTTTACAGGTCTTTTCTGGCGCGGTTAGAAGTTTGTAACCGCCTTAGTACCTTCTCATTGGCATACAACAAACATTTTACCTTTCGTCTCTCGACAGAAAAGACCTGTAAATTTGTCTTTTTCAGTTTTTCAGACGTTGAAAGCTTTACAACTTCAGTTTAAAAACAGTACAATGCTATTCTTTCCACAAATATTTTGTAGCCGCTTGTAACAATTTACTGCTTTTAAAAGTGTGTAGAACTCTTTAAGTCGAAACAAAAAATTTCAAAATAGAATGACGTATACAGTCTTATTCAATTCATGCTTACTTACTTAAGAGGGTATTGTTTTTGGGCTCAGAAATATTTTATGAAATCAGCCATCATTCTACTTAAGGTAAGGAACCTAAGTTATTTAAATGGCTAAAAACTCATTAGCAGTAATTGAAAAAAATAAAACTATTTGACAGAAAACTTTATCTTTATAATAAAAACGAAAACGCTATTAGGCTTTCTGACTTATTTTAGTTTTTTTACTGAGAAATATCAGAGAAAATTTTGTCTGGACAAATTATTGAAAAACTGGACTCTGGACACATGACAAAAAATCTGGACAATCCAGACGAATCCAGACCGTGTGGCAACCCTAACTACAGACATTTTCGATACACTTACGTACTTTTTTAAATGAAAATGTATTGAAGTACAATTGTGTCGAAAAACACATCCCTGGTCCACACTGACCATTGCAATGATGTTTTTAAATTTTTATAAAAATTTGTCGAAAATATGGATGAAAAATTTAAAAAAAAACTAAAATATGGATGAAAAATACAAAAAATTAGAAAATATGGATGAAAAATGTGGAAAATCTGGATTTATGCCAGAAAATGATAAAAAAAAAAAAAAAAAATAGGGATTTAAATATTTGGAAAAAAAAGCCTATAATTTAGGAGCTAATGCATGTAAAATAAACCCTAATTTTGTATAGAAAATTTTAGGAGTTTTTTTAATTTTTTTGGGTGTTTTTGCATTAGGAGTTATTTCATGCATCCAATCTAATAGTGTCAAGCTTACCGACAGCAAATTTACAATAATTACTTTACTTTTTCCCTAAGGAATTCATCATTCTTCAATAAGGAAATATTCGTTGACTTCATGGGAGCTCAAATAAAAACACTCTCGTTTTTGGCGTACATAGTAAGAATATTTCAGGTAAATATTTAAATTTAACTTTTTGTAAAATTATAAAAATAATTCAATCTTCCGCAGGATGCTGTATTGGTTCATTCCTCGTCGGTGACAAATGGCATGCTTTGCCTAATGCAATTTTGTCCGAAAGAAGCTGCACATTTGCGAAAAGAACTTCTAATTGCTGCTCGTCACATTTTTGCCACGGAGTTAAGACAAAGTATGTATGGGAATTCCCGTTCAAATCGGCCATGACTCAAATTTCATGTCTCCGATTTGTTTAACTTTGTGGGTCGATAGAGAAACCTGACTGATGAAGAAATCCGAAACATGAACTTTTTCATGCATTATTACAAATATAACACTACCATTTACTATTTTTTTATACCCCCACACACACTGTGGCAAGGTATATGAAATTTGACACAACGTTTGTAACGCTCATAAGGAGGCGTATCCGGCATGGAAAAGTATATATGTATATTCTTGATTAGTATCGAGAACTGAATCGATTTCCGTCTGTCCGTCTGTCTACACGATAGCGGTCGCCGTTTTTTACTTCAAAACTGAGATCAAGTTCGAGAATCAGCCAAATCGGACAAAAACTAAGGTGGGCTCCACTTATGGCATAAATAGGAAAAACTAGAGAGTGGACTATCTTCGGCTATACCGAAGTTGAAATACCCCCAACACAGTAGGAAGAAGTACCTCGAACATAAAAAAATGTGGTCTCAAGACCCTATTTTGAGCCAATTATAGGTGGTTTTGGAGCCCGGACCATGTCCAAAATCCATTTCTAAAAATTTCCAATTAAATCCACCGAAAAAAAAAAATTGGTCTCAAGACCCCATTTAGGACCCTTATATATTTGGCTTCGGAACCTCGGACCATGTCAAAAATACGTTTCTAAACATTTCCAATCGAATACAACAATAAAAAAGACTTGAAAAATTTTTTTCGGTGTATGGGAGCCACGCACAGTTTTTGTCCGATTTGGCTGATTCTCGAACTTGATCTCAGTATTCAAGAGAAAACTGCCGATATCTCCAAAACTGCGACCGCTATCGTGCGGACGGACAGACGGACGGACAGACAGACGGACATCGCTAAATCGACTCAGGAGGTGATACTGATCAAGAATATATATACTTTTCCATACCGGACACGCCTCCTTATGGGCGTTACAAACGTTGTGACAAAGTTAGTATACCCTACCACAGTGAGTGTGGGGGTATAATTATACCAAAAATCGTACATTTTTTGGTCAGCTTTCTTCGTGAATATACCAAAAATTTTACAATATGCCACACTAGGGTTGCCACATGGTCTGGATTCGTCTGGATTGTCCAGATTTTTTGCCTTTTGTCCAGAGTCCAGTTTTTCAATAATTTGTCCAGATAAAATTTCTTTGATATTTCTCATTAAAAAAAATAAAATAAGTCAGAAAATCCAATGGACTAAAAACATTTTCGTATTTGTTATAAAGATAAAGTTTTCTGTCAAATATTTTAATTTTTTCAATTACTGCGAATGCGTTTTTAGTCATTTAAATAACTTTTACCCTAAGGAAAGAAGTAGAATGATGGCTGATTTCATAAAATCTGAAATATTTCTGCGGCCAAGTAATTAAGCATGAATTGAATAAGACTGTATACGTCAATCTAAACATTTTACGAAGAGTCTTCTGAAACATTTATGGAACCACAACCCATACATTTTTTTTAGAAAGTAGACCATTTTGGAATTTGGTTTTGATTTAAGGGCTTATTGCTTTTGACCATATAATTATAAGACTAAACTATAATGAAAACTCTAAAGAAATCTACACACTTTTAAAAATAGAAAAGGCCAGGAAATTGTTACAAGCGGCCCTTTACTACAAAATATTTGTGGCATTGTACTGTTTTTAAACTGAAGTTGTAAAGCTTTCAACGTCTTTCAAAACTGAGAAAAAAACAAATTTACAGGTCTATTCTGGCTCGTGACAAAAGTTAAAATTTGTCTTGCATGTCAATTAGAAGGTAACAAAGACGGTTACAAACTTCTAACCGCGCCAGAATAGATCTGTAAAGGGGTTTTTTCAGGGACATAACTATTATAAGTTTTATCACAAAAAAGTTGCACTATAACTATTAAACTACAAATATTTTCAAACCATAATATTTATCGGCAATGGAAAAAATATAAATCGTAATTTAATAGTTATAGTACCACTTTTAAAATAATTCGTTAAATCATGGCCATTTTTTCGTTTTAAAAAATATGAATAAAAAATATTTATTTTGGGTCCCTGGTTTTTTTTAATAAAAAGCTATCTAATTTAATTGTGTTTTTTAATGTAAGGATTTACCAATGTATATCCTTGCATATTGCTATTCAATCATTACTTTACTATCTCTTAAAAGTATGTCATTAAAAGAAGAAAAAAAATGTTACGACTTTTTCTTTGAATGTCCAGTTGAAAACGGAAAAGTCCAGATATTTTTTTTCAAAATCCAGACCAAGATCGTTTTGCATGTGGCAACCCTATGCCACACTTATGTACCAAATTTGGCCAAAACTACCACTGAGTGTTAAAAAAATCGTTAATATTAAGGAGGTACTTCTAAATGGGGTATTTCAGCTTCGGCATAGCCGAAGATAGTTTACTCTCTAGTTTTTTAATGTTTCCAAACTGGTTTGAGTGAAAATCCTGAAATAATTATATTTACAGGTAAATTTACCACTTCACAGTGGGGTATGTGCCATTTTGTAACGCCTATAAAAAGGCGTGTCCGGTATAGAAAACTATATATTCTTTATCAGCATCACCCCCTGAGTTGATTAAGCCATGTCCGTCTGTCCGTCCGTCTATCTGTCTGTCATTTCGCACGATAACTGCCGTAGCTTTTGACTCAAAATTTTGGCATTCCTTTTTTTTTTGGAATTGGAATTGGAACAGCATTTTGAAATGGATCGGGAAATGCAAATGAATCATGCCAGGTGGGATTACTGCTACCACCAGGTGCGTCATTGGAACTTTTTTGGGTGAATCATGCCAGGTGGGATTACAGCAACCACCAGGTGCGTCATTGTAACTTTTATGGGTGAATCATGCCAGGTGGGATTCCAGCTGCCACCAAGTGCGTCTTTGGACTTTTTTGGGTGAATCATGCCACGTGGTATTACAGCAGCCACCAGGTGCGTCATTGGAAATTTTTTTAGGTGAATCATGTCAGGTGTGAGCTGTCACCAGGTGCGTAATTTGGACTTTTTTGGATGAACCACGTCTCTTGGGATTATGCCAACTCACAATTAACGAATTACACCCAAAAAAGGTCCCAGTGACGCACTTGGCAGTATGTCAAATCCCATGTGACAAGATTCACCCAAAAAAGTTCCAATCACACACTTGGTAGTTGGTCTAATCCCAAGTGACGTGATTCACCCACAAAAGTTCCAATGACGCAGCTGGTGGCTGCTGTAATCCCACCTGGCATGATTCCCCCACAAAAATTCCAATGACGCACCTGGTGGCTGCTGTAATCCCACCTGGCATGATTCACCCAAAAAAAGTCCAAAGACGCACCTGGTGGCAGCTGTAATCCCACCTGTCACAATTCATCTTGGCCTGATTTGCCCAAAAAAGACATTGTACATTTATATTATTCTACAGTAAAAATCGAAAACTTCGAAGCTTCGAAGTTTTTAACCTTCGAAGCACGTTATAACTTCGAAGCCTTCGAAGTGTTGAAAATCACCAGCTCTACAAAATATCTCTTAATAATTTTTCTCTACGATATTTTTTTTTTCATATCAAAGGAAATGAAAGAATCTAACTATCTGCCAAAAAAGTGCATGAAAGTAATTGGTCTACGCGTTTTATTTAGCGTTCACGCCCGTTCTCTGAATTTTCACCGAGAAATATATGCTACAGATAAATTCTTTTATTTTATTTAAAATTTAAAAAAAATTTTTGTTTGCACAATTGTTGCTATGCTTAAAATAAAAAATTTTCACATTCATTTTCACGTGAGGTTTTTTTTTCCATGTAGTTTTATTTATTTGAATCACCTAATATTAACTTAGGTCTAACAATGATTATTCAAAATTCATAAATTCAACTAAATTTAAAATTCAGCTTAAACTATGCTGTGAGATGTGTAAATTGCCCTATATCCATTGATTTAGGCAATGTGGAGTTATCGTATCTAATATATTGGGAATATATTAGCTTCGTTTAACACGTGAGGGATTCAGAGGTCTCAGTAAATTTCTAGCTAGAATGTTTGGATGAAACATAAGCTTATGCTTGTACTTTGAGGTAAGTTTCGGAATTTCGTCTTTAACTGCAGGGATTTTCAAATCATTGTGGATGTTTGCATTTCTTATAAACCAAGGGGCTCTGGCAATTTGTCTCAGGCTTTTAGATTGGACTCTCTGGAGTTTTTCCACGTTCGAGGGAGAGGCAGTGCCCCAGAGCTCAATTCCATGTATCCATATGGGTTTTATTATACTTTTGTATATTTGGACATTGTATGTGAGATTTAGCTTAGATGCCTTTGAGATTAGCCAATTTAGTTCGAATTGTTTTAGTTTAATATGGGTGATTTTGGATTGAATGTGCTTATGCCATGTGAGTCGGCGATCGAGGTGCATTTCAAGATACTTTGTTTCGGAACTTTCAGGGACAACTTGGCCGTTTATCTTCAGAGCAGGACACGTGCTCTGAAGATACCCTTCTTAGGGTGAAGGTTAAGTGGCAGCTTTTGGATTCGTTGACTTTGATTTTCCATCGTGATAGCCAATTACTTAGATTGTCCAAATGTTTTTGCACGTAAAGAGTTGCCATGTCTGGGTTTGAGTGAGAACACAGGATAGCGGTGTCGTCAGCAAAATTCGATATAAGTGTTCTATCACTTTTGGGCATATCAGCAGCATATAGAATATATAGCAGGGGCGCGGGGACACTGCCTTGTGGTACTCCGGCCAGTATTTCATAATTTCGGGAGAAAAAGCTTTTATATTTTACTACATATTTTCTATTCGTGAGATAGTTTTTGAGGAGGCAGTGCATATTAGCGGGAAGAATATGCTGTAATTTGTAAATAAGTCCTTCGTGCCAGACTTTATCGAAGGCCTGGGTGATATCGAGGAAAACAGCGGAGCAGTACTGTTTCTTTTCAAAAGTGCTTTTTATTGAGTCTACAATACGGTGCACTTGTTCGATAGTGCCATGCTTTTCGCGGAAGCCAAACTGGTGATCGGGAATCACTTGTTTTTCCATAATTTTGGAAAAAATCTATTTTATTAGAAGTTTTTCGAAGAGTTTCGATAACACAGAGAGCAAACTTATGGGGCGGTATGAAGTCACATTGTTGGGATTTTTTCCAGGTTTGGGAATCATTGTAACTTGAGAAAGTTTCCAATCGTCTGGGTAGTGACATGTTCTGAGAATGGCGTTAAAAATATGCAATAATTGGGCTATTGCAACTTTTGGTAGTTCTTTTATCATCGTGGGCGTTATCAAGTCTGGTCCTGGTGCTTTTTTTGGATCCAGGCATTTATTTATTGACTCCATAAGTTCATTTTTCTTAATCGCGAATGTACAGGAGTTATTGAGTGGGATTAATGTTGGTAATGGGATATCACCAGTTGTCTCGCTCGGGGTGAATATGGTTTTTAGGTGGTTGGCAAAAGCGGCACCTTTTTCTGCATCGCTTCTGGCCCAGTTTCCATTTGGCAGCCGTATGGGAGGTTCTGCCAGTACCGGTTTTTTCATATTTTTAGCAGCTCGCCAGAGAGAGTAATTGAGTAGTTGATTTTGTGGGTGCGAGATGTTTAACGAGTTGTTGAAAGTCTCTTTCAGATTTCCACTTAAGCTGTTTTTGTAGATTTTTAGTGATATCTTTTAACTGTTTTTTCGAAGTGGGCGATCTGTGATTTTGCCATTCACGACGTATTTTTCTTTTATTTTTTTAGAAGCTGCTCTATATGTTTTGGAGTACATTTTGTATAGCAACGAGTTGAGCTATTTTGGATTTGGGCGGGAGTGGCCGCTGCAGCTGCTTGGGAAAGCAAAAGTGTGAATTTACTAACAGCTGTGTTTGTTTCGTTTTTCGTTTTTAGTTATACATTAGGGTTAATGTGAGAGCTTATATACTTTCGATATTTGAGCCAGTTTGTGAGTTTACTAGTCAAGTTATCTGGTGGGTTGACCTCAGAGCTTGGGGTGTACTTTATTGTGATAATAGTAGGCGTATGGTCTGATGAGAGATCTAGAGAAGATTCTATAGTCAATTGGGTCCTTTTTACAGTTTTAAATACTGCAAAGTCAATGACGTCGGGAGTTTTTCGATTGTCAGTTGGCCAATAAGTTGGAGTGCCAGAGGAGACAACGTCAAGGCCAAGTCTGATGACAGAGTTCAACAGGAGCCTTCCCTTTGGTGATATTAGGCGAGAGCCCCAATATGTGTTTGGCGTTGAAGTCGCCGGAAACAAGAAATTTTGGTCCAAGAGAATGGAAAAAAGTCAGGAATTGTTGCTCACATATTTTGTGTCTGGCGGGCAGTATATAGCTATTAATGTTAGACCTCTTAGGTATTCATCGAAAGAAATACTTGTTGCTTGAATATATTCTGTGCAATAATTCTGTAGAGCATAATGCTTTATTCGACTTTTAATGAGAATAGCGGAACCACCTGTAGCGTTTCCGCTTGGATGCTTTGTGTCATAGAGTCTATATCCAGGTAGATTGAAAAAGTGTTTTTCAGTGAAGTGAGTTTCAGAAATTAGCATAACGTCTATGCTGGACTCTTTCAAGAACTCGTGAAGTTCTAGTTTGTGAAGACACAGGCCGTTTGCATTCCAAAATGATATTTTTAAACCATTCATGGTTTAGACATGAGATGTTGTAGTAAAAGACTTTGATTTTTAATCATTTCTTGCATCATATTTTGGATACCAGACATAAATTGTGACATATTTTGTATAAACACTTGCAGAGTTTGTTCAAGAGAACTGCTAGGGAAAGCAGGTTGCGTGAACTATGGGACTGAGTTTTGTCCTTTTAAAGCGCTGGCGTAGGAAACGCCTTGATTTATAATGGGATTTGCATAAGTAGGTACATTGGATTGTGAGGGATTTGTTGAGATTTTTCTTAAATCCTGTTTTAGGAGGAAAGCATCAGCTTTGGGAACAGCCTTGCTGGGAAGGATTTGTAGATGGGACCGCCTCTGTAGTTTGCTGTATAGGTGCCACCGCAATTGCTGCATTTTTTCATTTGCATCCTCTTGAGTTTTTTTGCTTAAGTTTGTGGGGTGGAGATCGACACATATTACGCACACGCTGGGAAGTGTGAAATACGATTTTGTCACTGAATTGGCAATTTTGTCACTGAATTGGTGCTCGGCGCTTATAAGGCTCTTCCACTGTAATTTTGCGATGGAGGAGATACCGCAGTGAGTAAATTGGGTGAGATTCCCCCTTTTTTAGGGACTTTGGATCAAATTCCAGTTCCACTCGGAATAGTGGTTGGGAAATTTTATCTCGATTTTGTATGTTAAAAACGGATTTAACGTGGAAGCGCTCTTCGATTAAAGCGCTTTTGATTTCATTGCATTCAACAAACGAGTCAATGCCTTTGAGAACAACGGAGAGACCTTTGGAGCTTTTGAGCTGATATGTGTAATATCTCTTTTTTGAATTATCGAAGGATTCGATAATTTTTTTTTTGTTTGCCTCGCTATAGATTTGAATTTTAGTTTCATGAATTCTTTCCTTGAGAATAGGGATTACATGAAATGTGTGGTCACCAATGATTTGGGAAATTATTTTTATTAGGGGATTTGAGTTTTTTTCACGTAAGTAAATTGGTTGTGGTTTTTGGACTTTCGGAATCGGATCTGAAGTCGTTGTTTCGGCAAGAATGGCAAATCGGTTTTGCCCTAACTCAATAGACTTTTTGCGATTAGTCTTTTGCATTTTTGAGGAATTCACATTTCCGGTAGGGGAACCTCTTCGTTTGAAGTAGGCGTCAATGCCTGTCTGCGCTGCCAATGCCTTTATATTATGCTCTCTAGAGATAGAGCTACTTGAAGTTTTGTTGTTTTTAATTTAGAGACAAATTTTTTTTGCTCATTTAAGTTCTGAGCGGGAGTAACGCAAAGGGGAATTTGCATATTGTGCTGAAATGGAATTTCGAGAACAAAAGGCGAAACAGAGTTACCTGTGTGTGTGTTGGGAGTTGCACATTCTTTACTCCATGAGAGAACAGGCGTGAGAGATCCACCGTGTTTAAGTTGTTGAACGGGAGTAGTTGGCAACACTAATGATAAAGTGTGATTTGAGAGTGTTGCATTTTGAGATGATGGACGAGGGAAGTCATCGCTATTGGGGGCAAGCGGGGACACGTACTTTTTCACGGCTCTCGCACTTTCTTGTTGTTGCAACATTTTCGCACTTTCTTCATCAGTTTCGCTTTCGTGTGAGCGGGAAGCAGAATTTGGTGTGAGAGACGCGTTCGATTTTTTTGGGGAATGTTTTATTCCCATTTTTTGCGATATTTATTTCACGTGAGGTGACAGCAGGCTTTACAGGATAAACTCTGCAGCTTTTCGGCATTACCAGTTAAGTATATATATAAATATTTTTCGAGAAAAAGCTATTTTAAAATTGAAAAATAAATTTGCAATTTCTAAGAGTAAAGGCCTGCGCACACAGAGGCGTTATTCGTGCCGCAGGCGGTTTCGAAATTAATTCTGTCAAAAATAATTGTTTTTTCGAAAATAGAGTCAGTTTCAGAAACATTTCAAATAGACTTTTTGGTTGTTTCCACAGCAATATAATAAATAACAAACAAAATCTACTGCTGTGAAATCGCTGCCTGTGTGAGGCACTCTGCGTTTTCGAAATTGTATTTTTTAAATATCGAAATGGTTCTGAGATTAGATAGCGAATAACGCCTTTGTGTACGCAGGCACACAGAGGCCTGTGCAAGCATCGAATGTGCAAGCATGAATGAGCAAGCATGAATGGTCAAAAACAATAGTGTTTTAGTATAAACTAGCTGTTACATACCCGGCGTTGCACGGGTTGTATAAAATTTTGAAATAAATATATATAGGAATTTGCGACAATTTCAATGGCGCTGTAGTTGATGGTTTATTCCCCCCTTGAAACTTGGTGCCAGTTGTAATCCCACCCGGTAGGAATCACCCAAAAAAAGTCCAAGGAGGCACTTGGTGGCAGCTGTAATCCCACCCGGTATAATTCAGCCAAAAAAAGTCCAAGGACGCACTTGGTGGCAGTTGTAATCCAACCCGGCATGATCCACCCAAAAAATGTCCAAGGACGCAATTGGTGGCAGTTGTTATCCCACCCGGTATGATTCACCAAAAAAATGTCCAAGGAAGCACTTATTGCCAGGTTGTAATCCCACCCGGCATGAGCCACCCAAAAAATGTCCAAGGACGCACTTGGTGGCAGCTGTAATCCCACCCGGTATGATTCAGCCAAAAAAAGTCCAAGGACACAATTGGTGGCAGTTGTAATCCCACCCGGTATGATTCACCCAAAAAATGTGCAAGGGCGCAGTTGGTGGCATGGGCCACTTAATATTCGATAGTTACAAAGTTACTTTTTAATACTATTTTTTGTTGTATGGGAGGTGCCACGCCCCGTTGTCCAAATCCAACCTCTTATGTCCTATTGCAAATTCCATTACTAACACAATTTTACCTTAAAATTTCAATAAAATCAGTAAAGCCGTGATATGGGGTAGAAAATTGTATGGGCGGTGCCACGCCCCTTGTCCAATTATTCCCATATTCGACACATAGCAGTACAACTCCATTCCAAATTTCACTAAAATATATCAATTAGTTGCTTAATTAGCTGGTATTTAAGTTACGTGTTGTGTGGGCGGTGCCACGCCCCTTGTCCAATTATTCCCATTTTCGACACATAGCAGTACAACTCCATTCCAAATTTCACTAAAATATATCCAATAGTTGCTTAATTAGCTGGTATTTAAGTTATGTGTTGTGTGGGAGGTGCCACGCCCCTTTGTCCAAGTATTCCCATATTCGACACATAGCTGGGAAAACATACTATACAGCTCCATTCCAAATTTCATTAAAATATATCCAATAGTTGCTTAATTAGCTGTTATTTAAGTTACGTGTTGTGTGGGCGGTGCCACGCCCCTTGTCCAGTTATGCTCATATTTGGCATAAAGCTTGGAAAAGTTATTATGCAACTTCGTGCTAAATTTCGTATTTATTATTCAATTTTCTATTCAAATTCAATTCAATAGTTACTAAATTACCTTGTAGACATATTTTGTGTTGTATGGGAGGTGCCACGCCCATTTGTCCAATCCCAACCGCATATAGCCTATGTTACATGTCGATACCTATAGAATTTATCCTGAAAGTTTCAAGAGAATCGGTACAGCCGTTTAGCCGTGATTGAGGGACAAACAGACAGACAGACACACACTCAGTTTTATAATATATATATAGGGATTTTCTTTTTACACATTCATTTGAAAAATCCACTATTAGTTACTTTTTACAGCAATCCTTTGGTGTGGTAGTTCGCCATCAAAAAAGGATAAATTTGGCCAATTTTGGTTTGACTAAAGAAGCTAAACGGACGACGCACTGTGGCAAGCTGCACAAAATGTAAGCTTTTATTGGATACTAGCTTATACCCACAACTTCGCTCGCAATAATTTTGTATTATCACGTCAATGTATAAATGATATACTATGCATTATTTAAGCAACTGAAACCAGTCATACCTCTGCCCATTCACCAACCAGCACCAAAAACAAAATTACAACAAAATTCTTTGAAAATGGCCTGAGCTATACACTTTTATAAATGGGGGCTTCAGACGTTGGAGTACCATGAATTTTCAAAGTCAACTCTCTGCACATTCACCACTCAGCACCAAATCCAAAATTTCAGCGAAATCTCTTGAATAGGACCCGAGTTACAGCACTTTAAACATTTTAGGGCGTCGCAGTGGGCGGACCGTACATTTTCATAGTCAACCCCCCCTTCCCATTCACCACCCAGCACCAAATCCAAAATTTCAGCGAAATCCCGTGAATTGTACCCGAGTAGGCTGTCGGTGCCAGGATCCCGATCCATTTTTAATCCCGAAAATTATGGGATATTTTTTCCAAAATCCCGGGATTTTCGGTATTGGTTTTTAAATAAATTAGTTCATAAAAAAAGTTCAATACAAGAAAAAAAGATAACTTTTCATCGCTCATAAAATTTTTTAAAAAACCATGTTAGTAGAAAACTAGTTTTTGACCACCCAGGTGAGAAAAAGTAAGTTAAAAAACTCAAAACACAAAATTTTTTAATATATTAAAAAAAAAATTACGGAATACAGAAAATTTACCATTTCAGTCTGAATTACTTAATAATAAAAAAAGAGTAAAAAACCAGTTTCTTAAAATATAACCCTTTAACCGGCTAAAAAGCAGAAATTAAATTTCCTTTAAATTAATTTCCGCAATTTCGATTTAAAATGTAGGGTTTTTGGCCATTTTCCGCCTAATATCATTGCAGATTTTGAAGTCGCCAAAAACCCTTAATTTTAAATCGAAATTGCGGAAATTAATTTAAAGGAAATTTATTTTCTGCTTTTTAGTCGGTTAAAGGGTTATTTTTTAAGAAACTTATTTTTTTACTCTTTTTTTATTTTCCTCTTTTTTAAAATTTTTTTCTCCCCCCTTTTTCCCCCCTTTTTTACTCTTTTTCCCGATGCAAACCTAAGCAAAAAATTTCAGCCTTGTAGCTTACAAAATACGAAAGTTAGAACTTTAAATTGGCTCCATCCCGCTCCGCTTTGCCCCCACACCCCCCTTTCCAAAGGGTATAAAAAACCATTTTGTCAATAAGAACTAAGGCATTCAATCCCGAAGTGTTTTTGAAAATCCCGGGATTTTAAATTACAATCCCGGGATCCCGGGATTGGTTCGGGATTTTCCAATTAAATACAATAGTTAATATAAAATTAAAGAAAAAATTGTTGCAGCAATACTTTAAGTTTAATTCGACAATTAAATATTACATTAAACCAAACAAATAATATTTCAAATAAATATAGTCAAACAAAAAGTAATTCTTTTTAAATTAGATTGCTCCAACAAATAATTTTTTTTTGCCAGGCTGAATCCGAATATAATCGTAAAATTCAGCCAGCTATATTTCATGCTACACACGAAAAACTTACTTTCAGTAGTTTTAGTACTATAACGGGAACGGATACACCAATTGTTGTTTAAAACTATCGAAATTTGTGTCCATTCAAAAGACACACACAAAACCATTTATCCAATTCGTAAAGTTTTCAATATACGGCCATCAAAATAATTTTAGCTTATATCTTTTTTGTAAAAAAAAACTGTTTTAATTGAAAAAATTTTATTCAGATCGATAATAGTTGTTTGTTAAGCGTTATTGACAAAAATTTTGTAAATTTTTATGTTTGTAGCACTAAATCTGCAAAAGTCCGTTTTTTAATTTACCAATTAGATTGAAAGTAAATGCACGGCTTTATTTTTGTGGAAAATCGTCGAAAATATCTTAAAAAATGCATAAAAAATTAATTTTTTTAATTCCGGACTCAAAATCCCGGGTTTCCGGGATTGAGAAAACGTCCGGGATTTCGGGATCCCGGGATTGAATGCCTTAATAAGAACCCACCTATTGTAGCCTGAAGGAATCGGAAGTTGTGGCATGTTTAAGAAAAGGGGTTTGAGTCCCCCACGGCTCCCTACGCCTCTGATGGACCCCAAAATAATTAATTAATGGAATGCATTGTCAACCGAGTTCTATTTGTGTACAAAATTTCAGCTCTCTAGCTTATATGGAAGTGTATGAAAAAGCTCGCCGCAAATTTGAGGATATATATATATATATACTAGTAATTTGCCCGTGCCTTCAGCTAATGGCGATATAGTTCAGCAAGCTGTATGGTGAATGTGTATATACACACAAAAAGTAACAAATATATATGTAGCTTTGATTTACCATTGCCACCTTTAAGGAAATAATACTACCAATCGGAAATAATGTTTAGCCGTAACAAGTGAAAACATTGTTACGTTGCCACCTAACACCACCTAACATTATTTCCGATTGTCGATTTTTTATATTGCAAAGCGATTTAGTCATGTGATTTTATCAATTTTTATTTTCGTATTATGTATTTTGACGTACTAAAACCGAATCTGAATCTTTTTTTGTAGCAAAAATCTGCTTTCCGAGATACAAATTTTTTAAAGTTTTGATTTCCCCTTTTACAATTTCTTGATTTTCTTCTAAGAAAGGCGTTCATTTTTTAGTATTTTTTTTCGGGAATTTTAATTTATAAATGATTCACATTTTTATTTGTTTTTATGAAATTTCTCACAACAAACAAAAATTTTTTAATAATGTTGCAAATATGAAATGTAATGTAATAGGAAAGTGTAATATGAAAATATAATACACCACCGTAATAGGTGAAAATAGTGTTAGGTGGCATCGGTAGTCTTGTGGCAGTGTTATTTTCTTAAAGGTGGCAGCTTTAGGTCGAAGCTATTTTTGTTTATATGTGATTTTGTTTATATGCTATTTTTGTTTATATTTTGTTTTGTGTGTGTATATTAGACCGTATCACCTTATAGGGGGAAAAAAAAGTTAACCGCACACCATCTAATTTAAAGCAAATTTGGAAGGAGATTCCGAAAAAAATTTTCTTTTTTTTTTGGCCGATCGTAGAGGTAGCGCATCGACATATTTCTTCATATTGTCACCATTTATGATCCGATTTTGAAGAATAATATATCAAAATTTTTGTCTCGAGGAGACCTACAACAATGCTCAGTTAGTACCACCCTAATATACCCTAATGTATACATTGGAATGTTTGGTTTTTCAACTTCTCAGCTTCTCAGCTCAACATAAATTAAAGAAATTTACGTAAAATCGAATTAAGTGTTTTAAGGCGATGCCCAGCAGATCAAATCTCGACATGATTCAAGTTGACTGGATATTCAAAGATTTTAGCAGCCCGCAAAGAAGTAACCACATGTATTCGTCCAATGTTCGGCCCATAAGTAGATGCTTTCAATAATTTTCGGAGTGACACATACTTCAATATGATCGATTGGAGCAAATTGGCTGAACCGCCATACTTACAGTTCTTCACGCAAGACCAGCTGGAAGAATTACAATATTCAAATGAAATAATCGAATTATTAGGATATCAAATAACTTTATTTGATTGCTTTCTTTGCTAAACCTAAATATTTGCACAGCTTATCCATGCCATTCTCAAAACACCGAGCGCTTTGTTCATGTAGTACATGAATCTGCCATGGCGGTCACCGATGAACAACGCGTGGGACACATTTTAGCTAAACTCGAGAGCCGGCACAAATACAGTCAACTTGAATCACGTCGAGATTTGATCGATTAAAAGTAGATTAATAAATTAATTAAAGTGGAGCTCTTTCGAAGTGCTGGGCATCGCCTTAAAACACATAATTCGATTTTACTTAAATTTCTTTAATTTATGTTGTAGAAGCTGAGAAGTTGAAAAACCAAACATTCCAATGTATACATTAGGGTACATTAACGTGGTACTAACTGAGATCTGGTAGGTAAGTACTAGAAGGGTGTACTTAAGGGCAAAGCATTTTTGATATATTATAATTTTGATATATTATACTTTAAAATCGGATAATAAATGGTGACGATATGATGATATATGTCAATGCGCTGCCCCTACGTTCGGTAACAATATTAATTATATTTTTTTTAAATAGTTCTAATGTAATAATCGGTATACTTCCTTTGCAAGAGTTGAATGATTTTTCGAGAGCTTTAATTTTCTGCAATTGGAATGATACATTAGGGTGGTACTAACTGAGATCTGGTGGGTAAGTACTAGAAGGGTGTACTTAAGAGCAAGGACCTCTGAGACATTATTATAGGTCTCCTCAAGACAAAAATGATATATTATTCTTTAAAATCGGATCATAAATGGTTACAATATGAAGAAATATGTCGATGCGCTAAATCTCCTTTTAAATATGCTTCAAATTAGATGGTGTGCGGACAACTTTATTTTTTCGAGACGGTCTAGTGTATATACATGAAAGCGTTTTGCATACAGCTTGCCGAAGTTAATCTATATTAGGTGAAGGTATTGTATGAGCATTAGTGGCTCTGGTGAGAAGGCGTTTAGTTCGCTACTTCATCTTACTTACAATCGCTGCGTTGTGGGTTCGATACCTCACCAGGGCGGCTAACATTTATAAACAAAAATATATGTGTGAATATATATTGTAAGTGACTCTGGTTCCTTCTCACGACCGCAGCGTCGTGTGGACAAACCACGCTAACATTAAAAAAAAAAAGAAGGTTAACAGCTTAAAAAAATTTTTTAAGTGAAGTTGTAAATTTTGAATCGATTAGTGTTAGGGACAGACAGAAAGACAGACAGACCTGGACAAATATATATATTAATATTAGACATGACATAGTGCACGATTTTTCGATTTTGAAACGAGTTACCCCCTAATTGTGTGAGGTTCGACAAAAAAATGCATTAGCCAAAAAATTTAGGGGGTGGGATGAGGGTAAATGGTGTCGTATCGAGGTCACAGTTAAAAAAAATGTGAAGGATTGATTTTTAGCCCCATAACTGCCGAGGGGTTGTCCCTAAAGGGTTGGGTTATATGGCCGACCCTCATTATTTTTCCTCCTTGCATCTGTGGGGATTTTAGGCGATTTTCTACATATGTCGGCGGGTTTTTTGTCTATTTTGTATGGAAGCCCCCCTAACTGGTAGAGGTAGGGGTTAATTATGTTTCAAAGAAATGTTGAAAGAGGAAAAATAATGGGGGTCGGTCCTACATTTTACCACTGCAGGGTTACCCTGGGTGGAGTTAGAGCCAATCTCAGGTAAACGTACATTTTGTATGGTGGCCTCTCTACGGGATGGAGATAGGGACTAACTGTGTTCCGCAAAACTATTCAGGGGGGAAAAATAATGGGGGTCAGCCATATAACCCAACCCTCTAGGGGCAATACCTCGGCAGTTATGGGGCTAAAAATCGACCCATCACCCATTTTTTTGAACTTTGATCTCGATGCGACACCATTTACCGTCATCCCACCCCCTACATTTTTTGGCTCATGTTTTTTTGTCGAACCTCACAAAATAGGGGGTGACTCCTATCAAAATCCCATTATTAAAAATTCCATACGTCACTATGTCATGGCTAATATATATATATATCAGGCCAGGGCGCAAGGGGGGGGGGTTTTGGGGGTTCTATCTAACTGACATTTTGAGCAATTTATAGGTTATTTTGGAACCAAAACCTCAATCCAAAATCCGTTTCTAAAAATTTCCAATCGAATCCACCAAAAAAATATTTGGTCCCAAAACCCAATTTTGACCCATTATATGTATCCATTTTTTGACATTTCCAATCAAATAGAGCAATAAAAAAATTGGAAAAATCATCCCTTTTTTTGTTGTATACATATGTTTGTCCGATTTAGCTGAACTTTCAAAAATTAATTTTGTGTAAAACCCCCTCCACGGGAAATTCCTGCGCAAGGGCCTGATATAAATATATATATATATATATATATAGTCCACCCAAATCAAGTTAATATAAGGGTTATAAAAATAAATAAGTAAAGCTAATATAAAAGTAGTTTCACAAACCTTACTTAAGCATATTTTAAATTGAATTTTGTCTTTTCTAAAGATTCGGAAACTGAAATATTGAAACTGAAATATTGTACCTTTATTAAATTGAAATTTTGTTTATGGTTATTTATTTAGTCAAAAACTATATTTTTTTCCATTAAAAGTTGTAAACATTTTTTTTAAATTTTTTTAAAATGTATATTGCTTGGAAAAGTACCGAATCCCGAAAAATCTCGGGATTGCAGTCCCGAAAATCCCGGGCTTGCGAAAAGGCTTCGGGATCGAAAGCCCTAGACCCAGTAAAGATACCTGAAATTTGATGTAGTGGAGGTTTTTTGGGAACTGCTTTCAAATTTGATGTTAAGATTAGAGACCGACCGAAATTCAGTTTCGGCTTTTCAGCCAAAAAACCTGTTTCGGTTTCGGCCGAAAAATAAAATATCGTTTTCTGCCGAAATTTCGATATTTCTGACGAAAATTTCGGTTTAATACGAAAGATTACACTGATCGAAAAAACTTAAATTTTTGTGTTAAATAGACTTGGTAGCAGGGTTGGGAAATGACAGTTTCGAAATTGTATCAAACCGACCAAAAAATTTTACTTTTTGGCATCAAAATGTACTGAAATTTTTCGTGAATAATGAAACTATTTTTTGGAAATATATATGTTTTTTTATTTAACAAAAATAAGAAATAACAAAAATTCATAAAAAAAAACTTTTTAACGCATTTAATACTGTATGTACAATGTATGTACATAAATAAAATTTATTAAATATGTACACTCAGAGAAACTTTTCCTCGTTTGAGGAGAAATGGGATTGATGTTGCGCCATAGAAACTAGGGCTCTTGTTATTCGAACAAACGATTACCTGAATAAACCGGATACCTAACTATTCGACTATTACTATTCGATTAGAAGTATTCGACTATTCGATTAACCGTTCACTGTCGACTAGTCGGTTAACCGTTGATATTCGGTTAGTCGAATATTATGAATTTTAAATCGAAATCTTCAATTACACGCTCAAAAGAGAAATCATATGCAATGTGCGACGCTTAGCAAATTTAATTTCGTTTGTAATTTTCGTGTTGGCAGTTGAAACTTTTCCTTTTGAATTCGATTTGAACTCTTATTCGGTTAACCGAATATGAACGGTTAATCGACTAGTCTACAGTGAACGGTTAATCGAATTGTCGAAGCTAAGCGACTAATCGAATATCATTAACCGAATAGTATTCGTACAAACGGTTACTAATCGGACGTTCGGTTAACCGGTTTTTTTTATTATTCGAATAATTTCAAGAGCCCTGATAGAAACTTTTCCTTATTTCGAAGACAAAATTCCGTAAATTTAAAAAACTTTCTTTAAATTATAGAATTTTGTCTTATAAATGAGGAAACTTTTCTATGGCGCAACACCAATCCCATTTTACTTCAAACGAGGAACAATTTCTCTTGGTGTAAGAGGTATTACAATTTAATCAAGAACATTTTCATCTTCATATTCTGCAATGCAAATAGTTTCAAGAGTGATTGGATTTGCCATTTTAATATTATAGCAGCATTGTCCTTGGGCTTTTAACAAATATTTTGTTTTTATTATCGAAGAAATTGAATCAACTTGCAAACGATTTCTGCACCTAGCTTTTACTTAAAATACCTTGAGAAATTCGATAAATATGGGCAAAAAGTTCATTAAGTTAATTTTTAAAACTTTTCACTTTTGCCCGAAATTTGCATGTAGCTTGAAAACGTTTAAATTCTTCATGCTCAGCTAAGACCTATATTGTGTATATTTCTTCTATTTTATCAATTTCACATTTTGGAAATAAACGACTTATAAGTGGTACGATCAAGTATGCAGCTGCCGTTATCGGCAAGCAACGACGGTATCGGTCACTCTCGAGCCGATTGACCGATACCACTTGACCACAAGCGAGTGTCTCTAACATCTCAATTTAACAACAACCTTTCACTCAAGATTAGAGATGTAAAATGACTTTTTGACTGTCAGTCATTTACAGTCAAATTCGTCAAAAACGAAGAATATATATACTTTCCCATACCGGACACGCCTCCTTATGGGCGTTACCCTGCACATGCGAGTACGATACATTCTGAGACCATATGTTAGTAATTTTATCGAAAATCTGTATTTCATTGATAGTTTTTCGATATTTTATTGATAGTTTTTCGATATTTTATTCATAAATTTTCGATATTTTATCGATTTTTTATTGATAATTTTTTTGATTTTTTATCGATAATTTTTTGATTTTTTATCGATATTTTATAGATTTTTTTTTCGATAATTATCGATTTTTAATCGATATTTTCCAATATTTAACGATAATTTTAGTTTCCTGATCCATTTAAAAATTTTGTTCCAATCCATTTTGTTCCGGTACAATTCCATTTCGTTCCAGTTTCATTCCCATTTCATTCCCGACCTCATTTCCTTCCAACCCAGGGAAAAAAACCGCATCCAAATCGGTTCAGTATTTCTCAAGATAAACGAATTTAATACGAATTTGGCGGCCATTTTCTATGGGAGGTAGGCGTGGTTCTTATCCGATGTTGCCCGAAAAAAATAATAAAAAATTTCGGTTTTCGCCGAAATGAATAAAAGCCATTTCGGTCGATCTTTAGTAAAAATAGTGATGAGTACACTATCTTGAAAATCGGAGACAAATATTTTTAAAGTGGCCCGTTTCACTTATTTTCACCCAAAGGTTTTTATTGTACAAATTAATTTACAAGTGAATAAAGTCGAAGTACAGTTGGTACGTTCAAGTTAACTTTGTTCACTTGTCGAAAGGGTTGGATCTTACGTTAAAGATCCAAATGAATATGAGGTAGTTGTTGATGCTGAAGATCGCGTTGAAGTGAAGTCCAAGATGATGTTGTCCTCCTTCTAGTATATGGGTTCGGTTGAAGTTTCTATATGTGTCTTCGATTGATGCAGATCTTTTCCTGTTCTTCCTTCGATGATGGAGTTGAAGACGCAGAGCTGTCCTTCGTTGATAGTTGATTTTCTAATAATGACGACTTTTTTGAAGGTCCGAGGGTTGATCGAGCTTCCACTAGCGCCAACCGTTTCACAGCGCCGCACAGATGCAGCTATCGTAAGGTTTGGAAGGGTTGCACAGGCAACGATATAATAATATTTCATGACATTGATATAAAATGGGACTTTTTTACTGACATTAAATTACATAAAAAAGTACTAAAAAAACAAATTTCATTCGAAATAATTGAAAGTTAAGCATAGTCAGAGTTCAGAACACCGAACAAGGTGCGAGCGATATTTCCAAAGATATTGAGGGATGCTCTGTTTTTAAGACTGAACGAAAGCATTGCTCTATCCTGAATAAGCTCGTTTCTTGTGTCCTCAAAGTTTTTTTTTACAAGGACGTCGCAGGTGGGCTGCATAAAACTCGTCTACATTCCCTTAAAGTGGCAGGAAGTAAAGTTAGTTTTTATACCTATAGCGGGAAAAATATCCCATACTGGTCCGAAGGACCTCCGACCAGACAGAGAGACTGATCGATACTCATCTTCGCCGCAGTATAAATACCAAACTTCTGTCTGCTTCTCAACATGCTTACTTCAAAGGAAAGTCTGTAGAGACCGCTTTGCACTCCTTAGTAAGCACCATTGAACAATCTCTTGATAACAAATAGTGGTAGCTTTCCTCGACATAGAATGTGCTTTCAACAACATCAACCCCTAGCTATTACTGGTGCACTAACAAATCTTGGTGTCCATGCTTTACTCAGAGAATTGATATTTCAGCTACGAGCAGGATTGCCAATTCAAACCTGGGTGATGCGGAGGCAAGGAGATGTTAGCAGAGGCGTCCTCTCTTCTCTTCTATGGAACGCTGCGGTAAATGAACTGCTACTAATACTGGAAGGGGAGGGTTGCAAGGTAGTTGCTTTTGCGGATGATGTTCCGATTGCTGTGCGGGGCAAGTTCCTGTCTACCCTGAGAGATTTGTTACAATAGGCTCTCTCCAAACTATCAACTTGGACCTCAAACTGTGGGCTGGGGGTTAACCCCCATAAGATCGAACTGTTAGCTTTTCTAGATCAAGCCAAATACTTAGGCTTAATTTTGGATAGGAAACTTAGCTGGAAACCAAACGTAATCGAACGGGCTAGGAAGGCCGCCTATTCATACAAAAAAGCTATTGGGAAAACGTGGGGTATGTCACATCGGGTAGTTCATTGGCTCTATACGGCTATTGTCAGGCCTATCTTATTATATGGAATTCTCATGTGGTGGCCAACTTTGGACAAAGTTATACATCGGAAGGTGCGGACGAAAGTCCAGCGCATTGTCTCCATATCTATCAGTGGGGCGTTGACTCTCTCAGACGCATTAGATATTTTATTACATCTGATACCCTTAGATCTTCTTGCCAAACAAGTGGCTGCGATGGCAGCTATCAGGCTTAGATCCACTAATCAATGGGCAGCTCTATTAAGGGACACTCTTCTATTCTAGTTGGTACTGAATCCATTCCTGGTACAACCGACTACATTCGTCCCGTACTTAAACAATCTCCATTTCAAAATCAAAATAGTCCAATCTGTTTGCAACACTGGTATACAAAACATAACTTAAACTAACATCATTTGATGTGAGAAATGACGCATTGAACACAATTCGCAGTTTTGTTGAAGCACTTTCCTCTTTTATTACCGAATGATGGGGTAAATAATAATGGACTGGTGACTCTTCGAATCTTGGAGCTGGCACCCTATTCATGTGGCCCAATTAGGGCTTTCGATCCCGAAGGTTTTTCGCAGTCCCGGGATTTTCGGGACTGAAAATTGCCATCCCGGGATTTTTCGGGATTTGCTACTTTTACAAGCAAAATGCATTTTACAAAAATAAAAAAATGTTTTTTATATGTTTTATTGGAAAACTGATAGTTTTAGCTTAAATTAATAAACATAAACATTAATTTCAATTTATTAATTTATTATTTCAAATTAATGATTTTTTTATTTCGGTATTTGAGTTTCCGACACAATTCAATACAAAATATGCTTAAATAAGGTTTCTGAAATTACTTTTGCATTAGTTTTCAATTTTACTTAATTATTTTTACTAAGCAATTCATTTTTGTGCGTTCGCTAAGAATGAAAATACCAACTTTCTTCTGAAATAAATATAACTTTATTTTTTCTTAAAGAAAAAATTTCAAGCACAAACAATTTTATTCGTAATTCTTTGTTATAAATTATAAATTTTTAAGTTTTGAGTTTTCTAACTAACTTTTTTTTCATTTTGAGGTTGTCCAAATGTTGTCAAAAACTATTTTTCAGCTTACACGATTTTTTTTATATTTTATGAGCGATGAAAAACAGTATTTTTCTTGTATTAAACTTTATTTATATAGAGCTATAGCCCAAAAATAAATAATAAATAATGGACTAATTTATTTAAAATGTAGTCCCGAAAATCGCGGGATTTAGGAAAAAATATCCCGGGATTATCGGGACTAAAAATGGTCCGGGATCCCGAGATACGGGATCCCGGGATCGAAAGCCCTAGGCCCAATTCAAAATAATCCTTGAGAACTTGATCGTATTGAATTTTAAATTCCGGACGCCTACAAACTGATGTTTCGTTTCTAGTAAATTGTTTGCTTGCTGCCAGACGCGACTGACCAAGACTTATTTCCTGAGGGAACTCCTTCTTAAAAGGCAAAGTTACTACATATCGACCATCACTCTTACGGCGTGTAGTTTCTACAAAATTACTTTCACATTAACTATCTTCATGTGACCTAAAATTCTTCTTTGGAATTTCCTCTAAATCCCAGAATTTTGTTAGCTGCTGAGATAACCTCACTATGAAAAGCAACATAAGTGGTAATCTCAGGCTGTTGAAGAGGGCCCGATAATATCCATGAGCGATGAGAGATCCTAGTATTTGATGACGTATACCTCCCGTATGGATGATAGGATAAAGGTCAGCTCCTATCAATAAGTCAATTTGTCCACTTCTATGGAAATTGACATCTGCTAATTGGAGATCCGGCAAATCTCGAATAGAAGTTGCATCAATAGAATGTAATGGCTTATTTGTGGCAGAATGAGACCCTTTACCTCTATCCTTAAATTTGAATCTATTCGAGATCCTATTACAAAGCTGCATGCCTTTTGAACATGTGCCGAAACAACTTTGTTTAAACCAGAAACTTGAGCGTTTATATTCTCAGTCGAAAGTTTCAGTAAGCGTTGCAGTCTTTCAGAAATAAAAGTGCATTCCGAGCCCGAATCGATAGGTGCTCTTCCTGAATACACCGTATCCAAATGGCAAATAGTCACCATAGCGGTTCCTAGTAGCACATTTGTCTTATTCATCTCGAAGCAATCTTGTACATTAATATTTTCTGAAGGACTTGGGGTTACTTGAGTCGCTAGTGCTCGATGGTCTGACTTAGGGGACTGAGGGGGTTTTGATGTTCCAGCCTGATTAGCAGGTGGATTTACAAATTCCCTATGTAAAAGGGTATTATGGCGCCTCTTACAGGTCGCACAGCTAAATTGGCTTTTACAGTCCTTCACATGATGTGAATATTCTGAACAATTTATACAGAACTGATGTTTACGCACTGCTGCTAACCTTCCGTTTATGCTCATGCCCAGAAATGTAGGACAGTTCCTAAGGGAATGCTGTAGTGTTGGACATAGTTTACAATTAGGACCAACAGTCGTATGGTGGGATTGCACTTTTTTATTTGAAAATGCATTTTGAGGTGGTCAAAATGATTTGTTCCTCTCAGATTTGTTTGATACTGATCGAGATCTGAAATTGTTTCCAAAATTTGGAATCTATTTGTTAGGAAAGTGTCCAAATCCTTCCACTTTGGAATCTGAAACTTATTGCTTATGCTTTGCTCCCATAAGGAAAGCGTAGCTTCAGGCAATCGAGTTGAGCATAAGTACATATAAATTGCATCCCAATTCCTGACATCGATGTAAAATAATTGTAATGTTGAAATGCAATTATTTATGTCACGCTGTAATTTTTTCAAAGAGGCGCCCGATTCGCAATTAAGAGCCGGTAAGTTTAAAAGTACTTTTAATTGGCTGTTGACCAGAATACGTTTATTTTCGTATCGGCCCGAAAGATGTTTCCATGCCTGCGCGAACGCGTCGTTAGTCAAAGGAGATTTTTTTTACAATATCTTTTGCTTCCCCTCTTGTCTTCTGATTTAAATAAAAAAGTTTCTCGACCGGTGTAAGACGCGAGTTGGTAATATAAATGGCAGAGAATAAGTCACGGAACGATGGCCATGTCGCATAATCACCATAAAATACTTCAGTATCACAAGCGTATATGGTGTCCAGGTGTATTAACGACTATTGCGTCAGCGCCTTGAATATTTGGTGTACTTTGGGCTGAAGTATGGTGCGCCGTTAAATTATGCGCGAATTCATCCATTTGTGCCGCTAGCGCATTGTAACAAGTTTTAAATTTTAATGTTATTATGTCGATCGCGCCCTTATCTTCGCCACAAGTCTTCATCACTGCTTTCAGACCTATGTCGTACGCATGTTTCAACTGCACATATTGGGACATTAATTCTTCGCGCTGCACTTCCATAGCAAATATGCTGTGATCTTCCTGTCCCGTTTCGTTGAAGTCACGCTCGAATTCTAAAAGGGCGTCCGCTAAATTCACGAAATCTTCCAACGTGGTCATTTTGTACGATATTTGTTATTTATTTATTTAAAATTTATTAAAAAAACTAGATGTGGGCTATCTTCGGCAATGCCGAAGCTGAAATACTCCCACACAGTAGAAGTTTAGAAATACCTCAACATAAAAAATTTTGTCTCAATTATTTAAAATTTATTAAAAAAACTAGATGTGGGCTATCTTTGGCAATGTCGAAGCTGAAATACTCCCACACAGTAGAAGTTTAGAAATACCTCAACATAAAAAATTTTGTCTCAATACCCAATTTTGGTCTCAAGACCCCATTTTGACCTATTTATATGTGGTTATGGAAGCTCGGACCACGTTAAAAATCCATTTCCAAACATTTCCAATCGAAATGAGCTATAAAAAGACTTGGAAAAGGTCGACCTTTTTTTCGTTATATGGGAGCCACGCCCAGTTTTTGTCGGATTTGGCTGATTCTCGAACTTGCTCTTACTTTTGAAGTGAAAAACATATTCCCAAAGTTTCACGTCGATATCTCCAAAACTGCGACCGCTATCGTGCGCACAGAAAGACGGACAGACAGGCGGACATGGCTAAATCGACTCCGGTGGTGATGCTGACCAAGAATATATATACTTTTCCATACCGGACACGCCTCCTTATGGGCGTTACAAACGTTGTGTCAAAGTTAGTATACCCTGCCACAGTGTGTGTGGACTAAGGCATTCAATCCCGAAGTGCTTTTGAAAATCCCGGGATTTCGGGATTTGAAATTACAATCACGGGATTGTTCGGGATTTTCCAATTAAATACAATAGTTAATATAAAATTAAAAAAAGATTGTTGCAACAATATTTTAAGTTTAATTCGACAAAGAAAACATATTTAATAAATTTTACATTACACAAAACAAATAATATTTAAATAAATATAGTCAAACAAAAAGTAATTCTTTTTAAATTAGAATGATCGAACAAATTATTTTTTTTGTCACGCTGAATCCGAATATGATCATAAAATTCTGCCAGCTCCATTTCACGCTAAACACGAAAAACTTACTTTCAGTAGTTTTAGTATTATAGCGTTAACGGATACACCAATTGTTGTTTAGAACTATTAAATTGGTGTAATGTAAATGTTGTAAATTTTTGTGTATTTTTGCACTAAATCTTCAAAAGTGGGTTTTTTGATTTATCAATTAGATTGAAAGTAAATGCACGAAAGTATTTTTGTGAAAAATATCTTAAATAATGCATAAAAAATGCATTTTTACCTCCCGGGATTCCGGACTCAAAATCCAGGGTTTCCGGGATTGAGAAAACTTCCGGGATTTCGGGATTCGGGATCCCGGGATTGAATGCCTTAGTGTGGACGTATAAAAATACGAGCAAGCACAAGGGAATATTAAAAAATAATTTGTAAATTGGCCAAAACCGCACTGCAATTAAGAAATTCCTAAAAAATTGTAATAAGCACCAAAATATTTCGTTCTTATACAAACACCCTTTTATTTAAAAATATATTTACAAAAAAATTCGCAAATGTGGACTGTAGGGTATTAAAATATACGGCAATGTTCAAATATTTCTTTTAAACAAATGAAAAGTGCCGAAAATATAACTTTGTTGGAAATTTCATATGTATAAGTCAGATAGGCCTGTAGGACTTTATCTTTTGTACATAAAAGCAGCTGTTTGAAGCTTACCAACAAATTTTCTTATGAATTCTTGTTGTTGTTGTTTGTTTCGTCTCTATCTCCTTTGCTTCTACTTTTGTTCTACTTCTCTGCTTCACTTTTAATGTAATTCACTTTTATAATTTACTTTACTTCAACACTTTTTCCTTATCCTTACTATTTCTAAAATTGAAACGCCAATTTTATTGTAACGACATAGTCTGTGCTTGCATAACATTATTGTATGTTGCTTTCCACTCTCTTCTGCGTATAGATCGCTGAGAGGGAAGAGTTTGAAGTTTTTTATATGGAGTTTTTCTGCTCTCTCTCTCGCTTTATTCACAATGATCTGGGAATGATTGTGGAGAATTACCCATTTTCCTGGGAATATCGAGCAATGTGTGTAGGCGGGGAATTTTTCATTTCGCTTCTCTGTTGTGAATGACCGTATTTTTTATGTAAGCAACGCTACGGGTGAATGCTAGTATAAAATATAAAAATTCACACTTTCACTTTATCTTTAATTTATTCAATATTTTGCTCTCTTTTAGTGCCTTCTTTGTATGTATGTATTTTTCGTATTTTGACACTTTATTTTAAATTTTGATATTTCTTTTGGAACTTTTTTTTTTTTAATTTTATCACTTCACTTTCCACTTTACTTTTATTTCTTTCTATTTAAAGAAATTATATTTTATTTATATTTCAATTAAAACACCGAATTTAATTTAATATTGCAAAACAAAGGCGCGAGTCCGCCGTCGGAAAAAGGTAGCAAGGTAAGCCGAAGCAGAAACTCGCTAGAGCCAATTCGTTGCCTATGCTGGAAATTTCGCGGGTTTCAATTCGCTTCAAGAATAAGCTATGCTTAGAATTTTAAACTTTATTTGTATATGTGCGTGGGAGCAATCGGTCGAATTTAACGAAGATGATTTGGTGTAGTGGGAGAGTGAATTTAAATTGAATTGAGCGAAATTTCGTTCGTTCTCTTTTCTTATCTGTTTCTTGTACTTAATTTAACTTAAATTAAGTTGAATGCACTTTTATACATAAAGTACCAAATAATTATAGAATGCAACCTACTTTTATAACGATGATAATGATGTTGTGGCGGTGAATCTGCTGCTACAGCTGTTGATGTTTTTTTTGGTGATTATGATGTTTGATGCTGGGGGAGATGGCGAATCTGTAGTCGTCTCAGCTTTCAACGCTTTTTAATTTTCTGAATCCTGGATCGATGGACAAATAAATGTTTCAAAAAGCCCTATGCTTCAAATGAAATTTAAGTGGAGAAGGATAGTTAGTCTCCGTAGTGAAAAATGCGTTGTGTTTGAAATGAAAAGATGAGGATTTCCAAAACGTTATAATATATATATATTTTCTATAAAGTTTTCGTGCGAATTTGTCGACGATCTTACCTATGGTAATTCTAAACAGCAAGTAAAATAAAAGTATTTGGCGCTTTTTGGCTATGCCGCAGTCGCTGCTTCGGGAGATCTCTTAGTGAGTTAAACGCCCTCTATCTTTAGAAAATTCAAGTATCTTAATTATAATTCAATTCAAAAATTCACAATGACGTTTGGCATAAACATTTACTAAACATTTAATTTTTCAAATTAGTGTGTTTTTTCCCGCGCATGGCACGGGCAAATTTACTAGTGATAAAATAAGTGTTTTGAAAAAATATGCAAACGTCCCGATGAGCCTGAAATAAAATGCGAAATGAAGTTGTCGTTAAAAAATGAAAAGCCATTCCAGTATCCCCTGCGGAGTTTGTCATATAGTAAAAAGGAAAAAGTGTAGGAAATTTTAGATGATTTGTTGAAAAAGAAAATAATCAGGCCAAGTAATTCGGAGTATGCATCTCCTATCGTATTAGTTCGGAAAAAGACTGGTGACATTAGATTATGTGTAGATTATAGAGTGTTAAACAAAGTTACGTGTAAGGACAATTACCCTTTGCCCCTAATTGATTTGTTGGATAGACTGGTCGATAAAAGAGTGTTTTCGTTGTTGGATTTAAAGAGTGATTATTATCATTTACAAATTAATGAAGAATCGGTAAGGTATACATCGTTTGTGACACCAATGGGTCAATACGAGTTTTTGAAAATGGCTTTTGGTTTGAGGAATGCGCTCAACGTTTCAACGTTACATTAATCTGGTGTTCGATGATCTTATTAGAGCGGGTAAAATTTCGATTTCTTTAGACGATATCGTCATCGTTCAGTAAAAAGTTACTAAGTCCAAAAAAATCAAAATTGCTTTTAAAGATTAAATCCCAAAATTCAAAATCCCATGAATACAAACAGTCTTAGGCTTAAAATGATGGGGAAGCTTAGCACTATCTACCGAAAAAGACCGCATTGAATTTGGATAAGTATCATGAGTGTAATTTGCTTCTTTTTGAGAAAAACTCTGGCAAAAGATAAAAATGCTACAACACCCGCGGGAACTGTCCGATCTTTATGATTTTGGGCTTAAACGATAGATGGAAACCGCCATTAACACCTCTCATCAAGAAATGGCCATTTATATGGGACTTAGTAACTTTTCACTGACTAACTTTTCATTGAAAAAAGGAATGATTTTATGCTTAAACGATACATTTTGAGAAATTTGAGAAATGGAAAATACGATGTATGTGAACATCCTGACGGTGGCTGAGAACGCCATTGTGTTTAGAATGGTCCATTCATACATAAAAATGGAATATAAAATACTTCGAAATATATCGGCAAAGTGTATTTAATTGTTTTGTTTTGACATCCCTATCTAAAACGCATTTTTAAATAATTAATTTTTTTTGTTTTTCACTTTTTGTAATGGGGCGGTCAACATTTTAGAGTGGCGCTTTAAGGGTTACCAGATTCTCTTGAGTAAAAAAGAGTACAAAGTTGCAGGGGGTCCCAAACTCCTCGGTTTTAGACCACATATTTTTTAAAAGACAAAAATATTAGAAAAAAATGTCTTCAAAAAAGTTTTAAAATTAAGCGGATAATAAGTTGAACACAAAATTTTAGACCCTGGGTGCTAATGTTGTATATGGATGGTTTTCGATACAGACATACAAAATTGTTTTTAATATTTCGGTTAAAAAGATGGTAGGTCTCATACTAATTTTTGTTTTATTCCTAGCATTTAAGAATTTTGGCAACTTTTTGAATGCAATGTGACGAAAGATGCTTCAAACTAACAAACAAAGCTGGGCATAGTTAATCGAGAATTTAACTTCGTTAACCCAGTAATAGTTAATCAAAAATGTAACTTCGTTAAATTAAAAAGTTATTTTCGTTGAAAAGTTAACTTCGTTAAAAGTTAAATTAAACAGTTAAATTTTCTATAGAAAATAAAAAAATTTTTTTTTACAAAACAAACACATAAAAAAACATTTTAACTATATACGATTGAGTGCCAGCACTCACAGACCCTATTTTCGATCGGTTTCAGCCTTTTATGCAAATATGAAATTTTTATCAAAAAGCTAAATTTCGTGTATGAAACAATTTATTTATATTTATATAAAGGAATTCAAATTTTATTAGAATATTAAATAATAATAATGGAACGAATGAAGTTTGGTTAAGAACAAATATCACAGGCCATTCTAAACACAATGGCGTTCTCAGCTTTTCGCCATTTTGAGAAATTTGATAAATGGAAAATACGATGTGCGTAAACATCCTGACGATGGCTGAAAACGCAATTGGGTTTAGAATGGTCCATTCATATATACAAATGGAATATAAAATACTTCGAAATATATCGGCAAGTGTATTTAATTGTTTTATGAAATGATTTTTAAATTAGTCTGCTAAAAATAGTATTAATTCTTAATTTTAACTTTTTTTTTACATTAATTAATAATTTTTTTGTTTCAAAGTTAACTAATGCTAGTTAATCGAAGAAATTTAACTTAACTAAATGAAAAGTAAATGGTTTTCGAAATTAACTGAAACGTTAAAAGTTAACCAAAAATTTAACTTCGTTAATTAACTATTAACTAGTTAATGCCCAGCTTTGATAATAAGTGAATGCTGTTTTTCTGAGTTATAAAAATAAACGAAGACAAATTGTTAAAGTTCGTCCACACTTGGAACATTTTCTTACACAACAATTCCTGACGAAATGCCCTGGCTACCTGCAATTTAGGTTCAATCCAATTGATCCGCCTGCCCCCCCAACTATGACGACATTTTGATGTCGGAGATTAGGAGACGGACTCAGGGTGGGACTGAGTCCATAGGAACTTACGTAGCTGCGATGAGGGGGTTGTTCGGTCGTCTGTCCGACCCCTTGTCAGAGAGGCGTATGCTGGGTCTGGTGATCACAAACCTGTCCCCGTTTTACCAGACTCAGCTGGGCTTGGCTGAGCCTAAGTCTTCATCGGTGTTGGTTTCCTTGGGTCGGAAGCTGTAGGCTGTGCGGACGAATGTGGAAGCATCCGTCCTGCCGCCCAGCAGCCGATCCAAGAATTTGTTGGAGCCAGACTTGGCCTACGTCTCGGCTGAGCCCGAGGTGTCCGTAGTTAGGGCCCCATTGCGTGATGCTGGGCTGGAGAGGAGGATTCAGGCTCCTCCCCAGAATTCTTTTAGGTGTATTAATTGTAGGCGGTTTGGACATGTTATGTCCAACTGCCCTAGGGAAATTTATTGTTATGGGTGTAGGAGGCCTGGTTTTTTAAAGCGTGATTGCCCCCGATGCTCTCAGAGAGCAGGGCAATCGCAGGAGCGCTCAGAGAGGGAGGCGGCCCTGAGAGCGGCTTCGAGGGCCCGCGATGATTCGGGAAATGGGGAGCGAGCTCTTGTGGAAGCAGGGCAAGAAGTTCGCGAGGTTTAGGTAGGTTGCCTGCGGGCAACCAGCTGGCTCGGGAAAATAGTGATAGGCCTCAGAGGCGTCCGTCCGGAGTATATTTGAGTTTCACTTTGTCGGGAAAAGATTTAGATAATAGGCCATATTTAGGCGTTAGGATTTTTGGAGTGCGTATGTTAGGGCTTTTAGATTCGGGGGCCACCAGGACGATTCTTGGTAGGCCAGGCTGGGATACATTAAAGTCCTGGGGGATAAGTTTATTGGCGTCTGCGGTCAGCAAGGTTGCGCTTGCTGATGGTGAAGAAGTTTCCCTTTCGAGGTAGAGGGCAATTCGGTCCTCGTTGAATGCCTCGTAATACCGGATTTACCCCAATCATTGATTCTTGGAGTAGACTTTTGGTCTAAGGCCGGTGTAGTGCCAGATTTGGCCAAGAATCAGGAGGTTTTCCGACCAAGTCGAGGTCTCGTCAGTAGCGGTGATAGTTGATAGGTCTTCGTTGTCAACTAGGGAAAAATCGGTTCTTGAGGAGTTTGTTGCAGATGTTTTTAGGTCTATGCCTGAGGGACTTGGTTGTACACATTTGGTCGAACATCGGATTCGCACAAAGCCAAATGTGGAACCAGTCAAGCAGCGATACTATCCGGTATCGCCCGCTATTCAGAGGCGCATAGATGAGGAAATAGAGGATATGTTAGAAAAGGGTGTGATTGAGATTTCTCACAGCCCTTGGGCATCACCGGTTGTGATGATTAGGAAAAAGGATGGGAGTTATAGGTTTTGTGTCGACTATAGGACACTGAATAAAAATACGGATCGAGATAGTTACCCCCTCCCTTATATTTCGGCTACTTTAGGTAAGCTAAAGGACGCCAAATATCTCTCTAGTTTGGATATAAAATCCGCTTATTGGCAGATCCCAGTAGAGAAGGAGTCTAGGGCCTGCACTAGACCGTATCACCTTATAGGGGGAAAAAAAAGTTAACCGCACACCATCTAATTCGAAGCATATTTGGAAGGAGATTCCGGAAAAAATTTTCTTTTTTTTTTTGGCCGATCGTAGAGGTAGCGCATCGACATATTTCTTCATTTTGTCTCTATTTATGATCCGATTTTAATGTATAATATATCAAAATTTTTGTCTCGAGGAGACCTACAATAATGTCCTAGAGGTCCTTGCTCCTAAGTACACCCTTCTAGTACTTACCCACCAGATCTCAGTTAGTACCACCCTAATGTACCATTCCAAGAGCAGAAAATTAAAGCTCTCGAAAAATCATTAAATTCTTGCAAAGGAAGTATACCGATTATACCATTAGAACTATTTATAAAAAATATAATTAATATTTTTACCGAACGTAGGGGTAGCGCATTGACATATTTCATCATAGCGTCACCATTTATGATCCGATTTTAAAGTATAATATATCAAAATTGTTGTCTCCAGGAGACCTACAATAATGCCTTATACGTCATTGCCCTCAAGTACACCCTTCTAGTACTTACCTACCAGATCTCAGTTAGGACAACCATAATGTACTCTAATGTATACATTGGAATGTTTGCTTTTTCAACTTCTCAACTTCTACAACATGAATTAAAGAAATTAAAGTAAAATCGAATTAAGTGTTTAAAGTCGATGTCCAGCAACTCGAAGGACCTCCACTTTAATTTATTTATTAACCTACTTTTAATCGATCAAATCTCGACGTGATTCAAGTTGGCTGTATTTGTGCCGGCTCTCGAGTTTAGTTAAAATGTGTCCCATGCTTTGTTCATCGGTGACCGCCATGGCAGATTCATGCACTACATGAACAAAGCGCTCGGTGTTTTGAGAATGGCATGGATAAGCTGTGTAAATATTTAGGTCTTTCAATGCTTATTTATATTGCATCTTAAGGGTTTTTTTTTAGCAATTCTATAGTAACATTCACAAGCTTATCTAAACGTTTACGAATAGCTGATTCCGATAAAATTGGAATACCCGCGCGTTTCCACAAAAAAGTTTTTCAAAGCTTCCTGTTTAAATGCATCCAACTTCCGCCTTCGATCACTGTTACGCTGCAGATATAATAAGAAATTAATCACATCGCTCTCCGTTGGCAATTGGGTGTAATTTAATTCACTAATAAAAAAAGACATTTTTAAACAATTTTGTACGGTTTTTTAATCGGAATGAACAAAAGCAACTCTTGAATTAAAAATGCAATGAATTATGAGCTTCACCATTGTTTTCCCTTTTGAACAAATTTTCATTTGAATGAATTTAGTGGGGGCAAGAATATGCAAAATAATTAAACTGCACTCACTTTTGTCCAAGTTCTCTGATAAAATTAAATTACGGGGGGAAAAGGGAAACAATTTTGTAATCTTAGGGAATAATACGTTTTTTTTTCAGCCAATGTAGGGATTTTTTAAAAAGTATGTAGCATCACTGCTCCTATGTTCGGCAAATATATTAATGATTTTTCGAGAGCTGCAATTGGAATGGTACATTATGGTGGTACTAACTGATAGGTAAGTACTAGAAGGGTGTAATTAAGGCAATGACGTATGAGGCATTATTGTAGGTCTCCTGGAGACAAAAATTTTGATATATTATACTTTAAAATCGGATCATAAATGGTGACGCTATGATGAAATATGTCAATGCGCTACCCCTACGTTCGGTAAAAATATTAATTATATTTTTTATAAATAGTTCTAATGGTATAATCGGTATACTTCCTTTGCAAGAATTTAATGATTTTTCGAGAGCTTTAATTTTCTGCTCTTGGAATGGTACTTTAGGGTGGTACTAACTGAGATCTGGTGGGTAAGTACTAGAAGGGTGTACTTAGGAGCAAGGACCTCTAGGACATTATTGTAGGTCTCCTCGAGACAAAAATTTTGATATGTTATACATTAAAATCGGATCATAAATAGAGACAATATGAAGAAATATGTCGATGCGCTACCTCTACGATCGGCCAAAAAAAAAAAGAAAATTTTTTCCGGAATCTCCTTCTAAATATGCTTCAAATTAGATGGTGTGCGGATGACTTCATTTTTTCGAGACGGTTTAGCCTGCACGGCATTTACAGTTCCGGGTAGGGGGTTCTACCAGTTCAAGCGCATGTCTTATGGCCTGCACAATGCGCCTGCAACTTGGCAGAGATTTATGGATGAGGTCCTTGGGGCTGACTTGGAACCTCATGTTTTCGTGTATTTGGACGATATTATTATTGTTACAAATACATTTGATAAGCATGTTGAGGTTCTAAAGGAGGTCCTGAGGAGGATTTGTTCGGCAGGGCTTATATTAAATAGAGAAAAATGTAATTTTTGTCTTTCTTCGCTACGGTACTTACGTTATGTTGTTGATCGACAGGGCTTGCATGTTGACCCCGAAAAAGTTGAGGCAATGCTGAAAATTCCAGCGCCCAAAAATGTAAGGGAAGTCAGCTCGTTTGTTGGCACCATTTCTTGGTATCGTAGGATTGTTTCGAATTTCGCGGATTTGGTTAAGCCTCTAACTGATCTTCTAAAGAAGAAGAACAGGTTTAGATGGTCGCCGGAGTGCGAGGACAGCTTTTTGAAGGCCAAGGAGCGCCTAGTGACGGCGCCGGTCCTGAGCTGTCCTGATTTCGAACGACCCTTCGTAGTGCAGACTGATGCTTCCGATTTTGGAATAGGTGCCGTTTTGACACAGCAGTTTGATGAAGGGGAGAAGGTCATTTCGTATTGGAGTAGGTCGTTGAGTAGATGCGAGAGGAATTATTCCACTACCGAGAAGGAGTGTTTGGCTGTTTTGTGGGCAGTTGGGAAGTTGAGGCCATACATCGAAGGGCTCAGGTTCACAGTGGTGACCGACCATTATTCGTTGGTATGGCTCAACAATTTGAAAGATCCTTGCGGTAGGTTGGCTGGGTGGGCTTTAAAGCTCCAGCAATACGATTATGAAATCCTACATCGTAAGGGGAAAGATCATGTTGTGCCCGACATGCTTTCTAGAGGTGTCCCAGTCGTAGGGGAGGTAGATGGGCGTGTTAGAGATCCATGGGTGGATTCCATGGTTAGGAAAGTGGAGGATAAACCACTCGATTACCCAGCTTGGAGAATTGAAAATGGGGCGTTATATAAACACATAAAGGCAGGGACAAATAGTTTGTTTAGTGCTGGGTACGAGTGGAAGAGAGTTGTGGGCAGGAGTGATAGGCGCAGTATTTTATTCGAGTGTCACGATAATCCATTATCGGGGCACATGGGCGTTAGGAAAACATACGCTAGGGTAGTTGAGAAATATTATTGACCAAAAATGAAGGCAGAGATAGCTAGATATATTAAAGGTTGTCAGGTTTGCCAGAGGGTGAAACCAGACAACAATAAGCCAGCTGGATGTATGGTAGAGAGGACAAAGAAGTTAGAACCTTGGGAAATGATCTGCGTAGATCTGGTGGGACCCTTGGTGAAGTCTAGTCGGGGATTTCGTTATATTTTAACGGTGGTTGACTACTTCACCAAATTCCCATTGTTGTTTCCGTTGCGAAATGCAACGGCAAAGAGTGTTTGCAAGGAGTTGGAAGATATTGTCTTCATGCTCTTTGGAGTTCCGAGGTCCATTGTATGAGACAATGGGCCACAGTTTCGCAGCAAGGAGCTGCAGAGTTTATTCGCGTCGTATGGTGGGCAGATGCGGTACTCTGCACATTATCATCCGCAGGCTAATCCGGCCGAGCGGATTAACCAAATTATTAAGACCACTTTGAGCGCGTACGTGTCCGAGAATCACAGGACGTGGGATACTCACCTCTCAAAGGTGGCGTGCTGCATTCGAACAGCGCAGCATGAGGTGTTGGGGGCGTCTCCATACTTCGTGAATTTTGGGCGAAATATGGCGGTCAGGGGTGATAGAGATTATAGACGAGTAGGAGACTCAGACCAACCGGACAGTAGTAGTGAGGACCGGGCCAAGAAAATGGAGACGTAATTTTGTTTTGTCCGATGCTGCAAACTATTTTGCAGCGAAGTTAGCTCCGAAATTTGTTGGACCGTTTAGGGTTAAAAAGAGGGTGTCTCCGTGGACATATGTTTTGGAAGACGAAGACGGACGAGAAAAGGGGACATGGCAGGACCTTAGGCCGCACATCGACTCAGGGTGATTTTCTCCGGTTAGATTCGAAAGTTGGCTGGTCTCAGGAGACCAAGCAACTTTCGCGGAGGTGGAGGTGGGGTTGTCGCGGTATAAAATCGCGACACGAATGTTGTTGTTTTTATTGTTTGTTTTGTTTTTTTTTTTATGTTTCCCTTTTGTTCGGGGCGACGGGCGAACAAAATCGGAGGAACAAAATTACACACGCACTGACCGAATTAACGCACTGCACAATTTTATTGATTGTTACTTTTTTTTATAAATTAGTTTTGCTTAACAAATTAAGCAAAACGATGAAGGTATTACCAGCCTCGCCATTACAATAGTAAAATGTCAAAGCCTGGACTAAAGCTTTTGTACTCTTTGAAGCTGTTTGAGGGAGGGGAATTTGAGAACATTTATGCTTTCGCCTATACGTACATGAGTGCCAAAATGAAATATACATTTTGGCGGGTTCAGGGGGGTATATGTAAATTTGCCAAACACACCTAGAAAAATCTGAAGAGATTTTTCGCATATAGGTATGGGTAAAGCCCCGACTGCAGACACTGGTTTCTGCGTAAATTTAATTTGGCTTTAATAATTGGTTAGAAAATTTTTAAAATTTTCTTTCCTGTGTTCTAAATTGTGTTTTTGGAGTGGTGAGGTGGAGCGGTTGCCAGCGTCGGATTGTGGCTGGAGGACAAGTGTTCCAAAGGGAGTATTTTTGCGCGCTGGTTTAGTTTTGCCAGCTAGTGTTTTTTCACTTTTTTTTATTTGTGGCAGTCGGCCATTTAGTGTTTTGAATTTGAGGAATTGAATAGAGTTGGACAGGTTGTGTTCGGTCGTGATTTGTTTTGGTGAAGTGTTTCCGTCCTGGGAATTTCAAGTAGTTTGCTTGGAATTTGTTTCGCCGTTCCCCCCCCCCCCCCCCCCCCCTCTTCCTTATTCCTTTTTTTTTTGTTTGTGTCGTCCCGCATCAGTGCCAAGTTGTTCCTGGACATCGAATTTTATCGAAGCCCAGCTGGTGAATAGATTCTGCAAAGAATCGTGCGAGGGATTTCAGACAGGTTGGTCTGGTCCCGCAAATCAATTGCGTTTTAAAAAATTTAATTTTTTGGTATATAAATAATTTCTTTTGGGTGATTGTCGGTTTGTGTCAATTTTGAAAAAGGGTTTGTGTTCGGTATTATTTTCCTTATATATATATACTAGCTGGGCCCGGTCCGCTTCGCTGGGCCTAAATAATTTTTTGTTGTTGCATTGTTTGTCATCCATTGTAATGGATGAATGGATGAAAGTAATTTTTAAATATATATGTTTAATTGGTGTTTATACTGTGGAGTTCATTTTGTACAATTTTATAGAGAGGAAAATTGATGTAGCGATTGGTATTGAAATAGATTTTGATGAATGAATGAATGATTCGTATTGTATGTATGTATGTAGCGCAGTAAAGTATGTTTGGAAGATTATTGAAATTAAATTAAATGACATGTGGTATAAGTATTTGAAACAAATGCCGTTAATTCGGCCGGTGCAAACGACTGGATTACGATCTTAGAGCTTTGGTACGTAGCCGAATGCTCGCACAAAATGGCCCGGCAGTGTAAACACTTGAAAACGAACAAATCTGTAGATTCCGATGCTGGTGCGGGAATATTCAGTCAGTGTAAACGGTTGCACGAACGGAATTTTGTTTACGATTGGAGTTCGCGACAAAAGTTGTGTTCGCTCCTGCGGTCTAAGTGCACCTTCAAATTAAGTAAAAATAATTACCTTTATCCCTTTTAGACAAAATTAAACCAAAAATTCCCTTAGGAAGGGAAATTTGCCTAAAGTTGGTTGCACTGGTTGAGCGCCCCGTCTGTGAGGAGTGTTGTCACATTGAGAGTTCTGTTGTGTTTTTGTAAATTTTTCTTGTGGGAAGAAAGTGATTTCTATAACTTGTTAGGACAATTTTGCAGTGCTTATTTTTTTGAAAAGACCAATTGCAATGTGTGCATTTAAGTCAAGTTTAATTTAATTTTCATTCGCAATCTTCTCGTAATATTAATGGCGGATTGCCTGCATTTAGGTCCCCATAAGCCAACGCGAAATTCCGCAGCCGGTACGGAACTTGAAGAATAATGTTGCTTAATATGCGATACTGCGTTTTTTTAAAGAAAATTTATAAATGATACACATTTTTAGTTGTAGCTTTGAAATTTTTCACCGCAAACAATTTTTTTTATTCCAATATCTTTGCTGGAAGAATTTTCGAGAAAGTACCGCGGCGGCGGAATTTTGGGTATTTTAAGTTGTAATGAAGTACTGTGTGTAGAGTTACTGTGAAAGTGGGCGACTTTCGCAGTGAGCATTTAAGGTCGCCACACATGAATGCAAAATTTCGTTGGTGTCGTGGTACTTTTTCTTGAAAATACGATAGTGCGCTCTAGAATGATATGCATTTGTTTTTGTTTTTGTGAAATTTTTCAGCACGAACAAATTTTTCCGAGCCGAATATCGCCTTGCAATTTTCGAGCAATTTTTGGGTATAATTTAATTTCCATTCACAATAGATATTTTTCCGTAGTTATTTGGAATGTAAATGGCAAATGCATTTTAGTGGAAATGAAGTACTGTGAAAGTGGGCGTAAAATGTGCACTGGGAGATTGGGGCAAATCATTTGTAATACTCAAGGAGAAGCCGTGTTATTTTGGCATTGCCTTAGGTTTTTTCCATTGTTGAAAAGTTACATGCAATCAAATGGAAATAACCTTAATTATTACTCCCTGCTGCATTTAATGTTGAAAATACACGAAGTTGTTGAAATTTGTGATCGGTACATCGACTTGAAATACTTTAGCAAACCGATTTCATACTTTGAAAGAAACCGAAAGGTAAAAAACACGCAGATACGGTAACACTGCTTGGGTGGGGAAAAATTAAGTCCTAGGTGGCAACCAAATTGATTGTTGATCATATGGTATTTGCTTTAAAAGATTCACAAATGTGAGAGAAATACGTATTTTCTAACTTGTGGGCGGTAAAAGTGGGCATGTCAAAACCTATCCTATGTCACGACTCACGACCCCTAGAACACATATATAAATTTTGGTGAGAATCGGTGCTGCAGTTTTCGCGTCTACTGGTGACAAACATACACGTCTCTTTTATATATATAGATATGCGGCAGTTTCGGTGTAGTTTTTAAAAAAGTTTATTTATCAGGTTTTCGTGTGTTCGTGTTGTTCGTTCGGCCGGGGATACCATACCGCGAGGGTCGTCTCAAATACCACGCTTCGCGACTGTGCTATTCGGGCAAATAGGGAATTTAATTATCGCGTGGGGATTTTCGATTTTAGTTTGTTTTATAAAGTTTAGTTAAAAAAAGCGCAATAGTCAAAAATATATAAAATTTTCATAAGGTTTTGGAGTGAAACCGTTGCTAGTATATAGGTCAAATTATGGTGGGGTGAAATAAAGCTGAGTGAAAAAGCGCCGTACGGCTTTGCTTTTTGCGTCTTTGTGTTACGCTGATGCCTGTGTACGCCGATGCTTGGGTGTGCGCTCTGTGCGGTAGTGTGTTAGACGTTAGACCACCAATGGTTACGATCCAACAGCACTGTCTATCAACAATTATGTCTAGTTTGGTAGAACGCGTAATCCAATTCAAATAGTATTTTTAAATAGCAAAATATCCGCTACTATTAAAAAAAAAATGTCAATATATCTAATCATTTTTAGAATTCATACCTTCAATTGAAAAACTCTTCGATGAAGATTTATTAATTGGTAAAGGAGTAACTTTGGAATCTATACGACCGCTTGCGTATTCTACTTTGGCTGATCTTGCTCACCATGTACGGCAAAGTTTAAACTTAGATGTACTTGAAAAGGCCGTCAATTTATTCTCCAAAAACGTTCACGATGAATCTCTAGCTACTGGAATTCAAACGATGTCTTGCAAATTGCTGTTGAATTTGGTGGATTGCATACGACAGCACAGTGAGATGGATCCCCGAAAAGCACGAAACATTTTAACAACACTGCTAAGAGTATTTGCATATAAATTCAAAACTATTGCAAAAATACAACTGCCTTTGATTCTACAGAGATGGTAAGTATTTACATAAATTATTTAGAACCAACATTTTTTTTATTTTTTATATACAAAGCAGGGCATATTTTAGTGAGTTTTACCACCCAGAATGGGTAGTTGTAAATTTAAATTGACAGTTGTAAAACCAAATATGTGTAGTGGAATTTTAAATTGAAGGAGTGGTTGGTAGAAGGGGGTATGTATCATAAATTTCAAAATGGGTTTTATTATAAAATTTAAGATGTTAGGTTAACTTCTTGCCCTAAATTCATTCCAAATTTAAGTAGTCACCATTTAGTCGGAGATTCGCTAACTCTGAAGCCATTTAGAAGAACCATTCAATTCTCTATCTACAACTAAAAAAATATTTATATAAAAAAAGAATTAAAAATTTACTAATAACACAGGCCGACATATTTCGAAGTGTTGACTACTGCTATATTCTCATATAGTTTTTATATATAAATGGACCATTCTACTGTGCAAAGCTAAGAGTCATAGCTTTGCACAGTATAAGATTGAAATCTTTGTCTTTTATGAAATCATGATTGTTCATTAAATTTTTTGAAGTCTTTTTCCATTCACAAGATTGCATTATTTTTTTTAAGTTAAATTAATGCAGCCTTTTGAATGCTTTCTTTTGATTTCATAAGTGAATGCAATCTTCAGCGGAATGCAATCAAAAGAATGCATTCTTTTTGATTACAATCTTTTATTGATTTCATTCTTTTGCGTGAAATCACTAAAGACTTCAACCTTTTGAGTGGAATCACTAAATCACCTTTAAAGTGAAATCATTTAAAGACTGTCTCAAAGGGGTGCATATGCAAAGGAAAGGGTACAATTAAGGTGAAAGCTGAAGTTACTATAGCAAATTACAAAAGTGACTTAATGCACGATTTTGTTTATTGCTATGTACAAAGGGTTGGATCTTACGTTTAAAGGATCGAAATCTATTTGGTGTAAGTTGAAGTGTTGGTGTAGATCAGAGCTGTAAAAGACTGCAATCATTTCACGTTTTAACTCTTTGACTTTGTGGGGCAATGATTGCAATAAATAATTCTGAGTCGAGACTTCAGACTTCAACGTTGAAATCACCAATCAATTTCCCTATTTTGATTGCAGTCTGACATTTTTTTTTTAAATGATTTCACTCATTTTATTTGGAGTCAGCTGGGACTTCATGATTCTTGATTGAAATCTTCACATTCACATTAATTTTTTATTTTTATACCCCCACACTCACTGTGGCAGGGTATACTCACTTTGATACAACGTTTGTAACGCCCATAAGGAGGCGTGTCCGGTATGGCAAAGTATATATATTCTTGGTCAGCATCACCGAAAGTCGATTTAGCCATGTCCGTCTGTCCACCCGTCCGTCTGTCTACACGATTGCGGTCGAAATTTTGGGAACATGTTTTTTACTTCAAAAGTAAGAGCAAGTTCAAAGATCAGACAAATCGGACAAAAACTAGGGTGGGCTCCCATATAAAAAAAAATTTATTTGTTTTAAAATTTTTGGTTTAGTTTTATGGTTTATTTGATTGGAAATATTTTTGACATGGTCCGAGGTTCCGAAACCATATATATAAAAGTCAAAATGGGGTCTTGAGGCAAAATTTTTTTTTGTGGATTCGGTTGGAAATTTTTAGAAACGGATTTCGGACATGGTCCGAGGCTCCAAAACCACCTATAAATGGCTCAAAATGGGGTATTGAGACCAAATTTGTTTATGTCCGAGGTACTTCTAAATTCCTACTGTGTGGGGGTATTTCAGCTTCGGCATAGCCGAAGATAGTCCACTCTCTAGTTTTTATTTTTTTTGTGTCCAAAAATGTTTTGATATTTATTGCACACTTTTGCATCAAACAACAAAATGTACAGATTAGAATTTCCTACGCTTGAGCAAATTGCAACACAGAAAATGTATAGCTTCTTCGTCAGATTTCAATGTGTTATCTGACGAATAAGTCGACGAATAACGTGTTTGAGTTAATTTTTTTGGTTTATTTGACCTAGACGTTGTAGGGTTAAAGACATCTGCTGTTACCAGAATAATGTTACACTAAGCCAAACCCAACTTCGTATGGGGGATTTTCAAATTTAGTTTTTCCTTCGTCCCAACCACCTAAAATGAGGTGTTGGGCCAAAAAATGATATTCCCAAAGTTTCATCCAAATCGAATAACTCTAGACCACAGCAAAACTATGTTCAATATTGGAAAAAAATGAAGGGACCCGATAATACTCAAAGTACCACGTCCCTGATGACGTATTGGTTACCTTCCCTTGTCCACGATGAATCAGTGTCAATTTCGTGACGTGCATGCGGTTTGCCTCACATGACGTGGCGCCAAACCAAGAACCACAAGAACTTCACTTTGTAACTACCCTACACTGAGAAAAAAAATCAAAACGAAACGTTGGCAAAACGTTCCGAACCGTTGTCAATTTCCAGCCAAAACTGAATGTTGACAACAAAACGTTTCAATTTTTTTGAAATTGCCCATTAATGAATTAAAACGGCTCATTGATGAATTGAGACGCAAATGTTGTTGTTTTAAGACTGAAAATTTTTGTTTTGCTACTGAAATGTTTATGATTTCATGAATTGAAAATACAAAAAAGGTAGTTGTTTTAAAATTACCTAAAAAAAATTTTTATTTAAAATTAAATTTAATTTTGTATTTTTTTTTACTCTAAATTATTTCTTTAAACAAATTTATTTATTGATATTTCATTGTTATATTTTATTTACGAAATAAAGAAATGGTTAAAATTTTTGTTTACTTACCGAGATTTGAACCCTGGCCATTCGGATTCATAGACGCTCCCCTTAGCACGCTTGCCTACCGCTGTGTGTATTTTGCAATGTTTTCACTGCATACATATACTATGAAACTGCTTGGTTAGGATTTGTTTCCTTTCTAACACATTACTTTTTGTATTCTTTTTTTTGAGGGGTCGCTGGTCACGAATCCGGGGTTTGTTTTGCTCTGCTAACTGTACAAAATTAAAATTGGCAAATGCAGATGGTTTTTTTTTTTGCCCAAATATATAAAAAAGAATCGAAATAAATTTGGTCTGACTGAGATTCGAACCCACGCTCCAGTAACTCATACAATCTTCAAAATGTGAAACAGTTTCAGTTGTGTTTTAGAACGGAGCTGAATTAATTTTCATATTTGCGATTGTAATAGAATATATGATACAAAACTACATGAAATGGTAAAAAAGTTTTACTCATTAGAAAATCTGGGCGTAAATTTGCATTCCAAATTCATGATTAGCAAAGATGAAGAGCGTGGTTTAGAATTGCTAACCAAATTTACTGTCAAACGAAACGATTCTCATTATCTGAACTCGCTTTTGCCCTGACTTGTCACTTTCAGCAATTTTGTTTCGATTCAGGCAAAAGTCGGTTGCAGTGTGCGGTGACATCGAAGAAATGTTTCACCAAATATTTATACGAGCTGAAGACCAAGGTGTACAACGGTTTCTATGGCGTGGATGCGACTACAATCGAGAACCCGACATTTATGTTATGAATGTTATGCTATTCGGTGCGACTTGCTCTCCTAGCACTTCACAATATGTTAAAAACCTGAATGCTACGGAATTCGACGACAAATTTCCAAAAGCTGCTAATGCTATTAAACAAAATCATTACGTTGACGATTATTTGGATTCGGTGGACTCAGTGGAGGAAGCAATTAAGTTAGTTTCGGAAGTTAAATATAGTCATCAGCAGGGGGGCTTTAATATTCGTAACTGGGCTTCAAATGAAGGTGAAGTTTTGAAATTCTTGAATGAAAATCACCAAATGTCTGAAAAAAGCTTGAACATAAGCGGAGAATCCGAAATGGAAAAGGTACTCGGCGTTTTCTGGGTTCCTAGCGATGACAAAATTACTTTTAAAATATCACCAACAATTTTACAAACTGATATTTTTCTTGGAAAACAGGCGCCAACAAAAAGAGAGATGTTACGTATTTTGATGTCGATTTATGACCCCCTCGGCCTAATAGGAAATTTTTTAATGTACGTGAAAATTTTGTTGCAAGAAGTTTGGCGAAGTGCTATTCAATGGGATGAAAAAATATTGGCCCCCGAAATGACCAAATGGGTCAATTGGATAAAATATTTGCCTAATTTGCAACATACAAATATTCCACGATGCTATCTTCAGCATTACGCAAGTTACGACAGCACTAACGTCCAATTGCATACTTTTGTGGATGCTAGCGAGAACGGATATGCTTGTGTTAGCTATTTTCGAATTTTCAACGGCGAGAGTGCTGCGTGTTCGCTTATTGGATCAAAAACGAGAGTGGCACCGTTAAAGATTACATCGATTCCACGATTGGAGCTAATGGCTGCGCTTATTGGAGCGCGGTTCGCAAAAAAATCATTGAAAATCATACAATAAAAATCGACAGGAAAGTATATTGGTCGGACTCTAAGACAGTTCTAAGCTGGTTAAGATCGGATCACCGGAGATATCACCAATTTGTTGCATTTCGCGTTAGTGAAATACTAGATTTGACGGAATTGGATGATTGGAACTGGATCCCAAGCAAACTAAATGTCGCCGATGAAGCGACAAAGTGGGCGAAACAGCCCGACCTTACCCAGTGCAGTCTTTGGTTTAACGGTCCCCAGTTTCTACAGCATTTGGAGAACAAATGGCCGAAAGAAGAAGGAGACTTGCTACCGACAGCTGCAGAATTAAAAAACCATACACTACAAATTTCTGTATTCGAACCGTTCATTCAAGAACGTCGTTTTTCTAAGTGGAATAGAATTGTGAGAGCGGTCGCATACGTTTTGCGCTTTATTGCGAACTGTAAGCACAAAGTCATGCAACGGAATTTTCTGTCAGGTGAACTTCACCAATATGAGCTACAAAATGCAGAAGCCACTTTATATCGGCAGGCGCAAAAGGAATTCTATGGTGAAGAAATTAACAATTTAAAGAATTACAAAAAACTCCAAAAGCACAGTGCTCTGTATAAACTCTCGGCATATTTAGACACAAACGAAATATTGCGTGTGGATGGAAGAATTGACGTCACCAGTGTGTCATTGGAGCAAATGCATCCCATTATACTGCCAAGAGATAGCTATATTACTGAACTTGTGTTAATACACTACCATAACAAATACCACCATATGAACAACGAAACATCGATTAACGAACTGCGTCAAGTGTACCACATTCCTCGACTACGCACCACTTTTGAAAAACAGATCAAAATTGTCAAATGTGTAAAATTTGAAAAGCTGTACCTCAAGTTCCACAGATGGCCAAATTACCTAGCGCTCGACTTGCTACATACGTCGCTCCATTTACATTCACCGGACTTGATTTTTTGGCCCGGTTGCAGTTTTGGTAAATCGTCACATGGAAAAGAGATATGGCGCCCTATTCACATGTTTAACAATTAGAGCAGTTCATGTAGAGATTGTACATTCTCTTAATACCAGCTCATGTATATTAGCCATTAGAAATTTTATGGCAAGACGAGGCACGCCAAGAGAATTTTTTAGCGACAACGGCGACTGAAAGGGAGTTACGGGAGGCTATACAGGATGTCGATACTAATGCTTTCGTGCGCGATTTCACAACGACTACTACGAAATGGAATTTTAATCTGCCTGCAGCGCCCCATATGGGAGGGGCATGGGAGCGACTAGTGCGTTCTATAAAAACAGTGCTATATAAAATAGTACCCACAACGCTTGCCCAGCGATGAACTTCTTCGCAGCATGATGGCCGAAGTTGAAAATGTTGTGAACTCACGACCACTAACATATATTCCTATCGACGATGAAAACACGGAAGCTTTAACGCCAAACCACTTCCTGCTTGGATGCTTGAACGGGATGAAACCGATTGCGAACTGCTGTGACAGCTCCGTTGTATTGAAATATAGTTGGCTTTCTTCGCAGCAATACGCAGAACGTTTTTGGAAAAGGTGGGTGACAGAATATCTGCCGTCATTAACTTGTAGATCGAAATGGTATGAGAAAGCAAAGCCTTTATGTATAGGGGATTTGGTGATAATTGTTGACCCTTCAAGCCCACGCAATGTTTGGCCACGAGGAAAAATTGTGGAAACTCGACTAGCAAAAGATGGACAGGTGCGCAGCGCAAAAGTTTTGACTGCTCATGGAATACTGGAGAGGCCAGCTGTAAAGTTAGCGATTTTAGACGTGACGAAAGAATAGGAGTAAGGCATCGATGGGACTACTCGCCATACTATGGGGGGTGTTACCGCCACTGGTTAAATCGATCAAATCTTTTACAATTTAGTTATTTCCTCGCCCTTATGTCACCGAAAAAGGAGCTAGGAAAATCAAAAAAGGCGGCATTTATTAGCCGGCAGAAGGAAGGAGTTAACAGAGTCGTTTGAGTCGTTTTAATTAATTTGTTTCTCAAAATTTAATGTATTAATTTAACTATGTCTAATTTACGATTTTCATACCATAAAGTAAAGTTCAAAATTGATATGTTTTATTAGAATTTGTCAAGTAATGTAATTTAATTTTAGGAATTTTAATAAAGGCTGTTTGAAGACTACAACTTTCAGCGAAACTAAGTGCGTTTCCCTTTATTCAAAATCCCCGTGAAAATCTGAAATCAATTGACCGAGGCAAATTTCCTCAACTGTGGGCATGCAGTCAGTTGGGAAATTTTATTACCGTTCCAACATATAAACGAGTGAAATCGACTGAAGTTGTGATGATTTTACCCGACACAGCTTTCTGAAATTTTTTAAAGATTTTCATATTTTACTAGAATTTTAAAGTTTAAAAAAATGCAATTAAGGACCAAACAATTTATGAAAATGTCACTTATTAATTGCGAAACTGAAATGGTTGCACTAAAATGAACTCTGAATTTGAAATCAGCGACCCTGAATTAACTAATGTATAAAATTTTAGCAAAATCGAACATTCTTCAACAAAGATGTGTCGTTTAAAATGATCACAACTTCCGTCCATTTCACTCGATTTTGCTAGTTTATAACATGTTGGAAAAGAAATAAAATTTTCCAAAAGACTGCATATCCACATTTTTATTTGCTTAGACGCAGCTATAATGCAGATTTCAAATTGTCGATTTTGGTGCTAAAACACGGATCGGGCTGAAATTTTCAGACATTGATTTTCTCATCCAAATGCGTAGCTCTAGGAGTTGGGATCAACAAACAAAATTTTTCATACGAATCCATTGTCCCTATCACTGACTGACGATGTTGACGCCGTGATGGAGTCCAGCGTAAAATGATTGCCACTGTTCAGCTTCAGCTCTAAGCTGTGTAGCATAGAGCTGAAGCGATCCACCAGTGGAGATCTTGGCCATCTGCGCGTCGTGTATACAGTGTAATCTGCCCAGCCAGAATTGCTGCGCATGACACTATCTTCTCCTCGTTCCGGACAATAGTAATTTCATTCTCACTGAATTTTACTGCATACATCGGCGCAATACAGTCATTCTTCAGCCACTCAGGACCCAGCCACCTTAGTCTATGATCTAGCACGAGCAGTCAGTAATGATACATGCGCGCAACCTTCTTCGTCGATTGTCTTGGCATATATGACCGCTGAGAATGCACGTAAACCCGCATCGCAAAAGCCATGCAAGTCTGTTTACCACTCACCATACCTAGCCATCGCTGTGCACAAACATTGTGAAGCATATCAAGAGTGTTGCGGTAGGTAAGCCAATCATCGCAGATGTCACTGGGAAGGGAGGCATCCCATGTGAGACCAGTAGACCACATCCGTTATAGAAACATCTTGCCAACAATCACCACAGGGGCGAACAACCCAATGGGATCAAAAAGCTTGGCGACTTCAGTAAGAACGATGCGTTTCGTTGGCGGTTCCCTGGATTGCTCGAGTGTCACGTCGAAATATAGCTGGTCAGCAGCAGAGTCCCACCGTAGGCCAAGAACCGATGCAGTAGGCTGGTTGATGCTAAGCTCTGTAGTGAGATAGGTAGTGCCGATTAAGTGCTTCATTACCTGCACACTATTCGAATTCCATTTCCGCAGTTTGAATTGTCCACAAGATAACACAGAATCAACATTATTGGCGAAATTGATAGCTTCGTTATCACTATCACAGCTCGTGATTGCCATACGATAACGACGAAAGCGGAATATGATGTTAACCAACGAGTTTTGAATCGTTGGTCCGACCAATTGCATATCGTTGAGCGATGTACCAGTACTAGTACGCGCAAACGCAGACGCAGACGAGGTTACCGCGTAATTTTGCGGTAACCTTATGATGTGGAATGTAGTAGCTGTTAGTGATCACCAAGTGGACCGATATGCTTCATGTGACCTAGTGCAGCGTACTCGCTCATAAACGTGACATAATTTAATTGTCGAACAATGTGTGTGCGATTCAACAAAAACTACCCAACCTAAGCGGGTTCGCTGCGTAGATGGTTCATCTGGTCTGTCACCGAAATGAGAATGTCTATCCCACCACACGTACCAAAAAGTTTGTCGGCCAGTTCAAGGCCCGCTGAATGCAACCACTGTTTATCATCAACTTGCACCGTTGGAGGTAACTAAGCATATAACCAGAGTTTCAATTTCCACACTCAAAAATTTGAGCATGTCGATTTCAATGTGACCATAACACTGCCTTTAGAATAGGCATGCGTCAAAGCACCTATTCCTTTCAAGTTAACTTCAAATTTGTTTCTCTTAGCAGGAGCAGCGTTTGGCGATGGCATCATAGCAAGAGTGAAGGTAGCCGCGGTTGAGTTTACATGCACCGGAGTAGTACGACAGAAGATTGTGTTATGATTGTGATGCTATGATTGCGAAGCATTGTTTCGAGGCATGGCCAGCTCTTAAACAATTGTAGCACAGCCTAGATTTTTTAACATCTTCAAAACGCTGCTCTGGTCTCATCGCATTCAACATAGTGCATCTTGTGATACGATGTGCCCCTTGACAGTAAGCACACTGGCCCTCGTCTATGGCCACGATGTGTGATTTAACCGTACGTGATTGCTGTTGTCGCACCGCTGCTGTCAATGGTGCTAGTCCAGAACTAATACTGTGCGCTCGCTTCTCCAAAAATTTCAATAGCTCTTCCAGAAGAGGGATCAGGCTGGGAGAGCAATTCATACACCACCCAGTGGTCAAAAGAAGGTGTCTGCAGGCATGCCAGTATGCCTCTTTAGGAGTTCGGATGCCTTCCCTCCCCGATTCCAACCATTACTTCTTTTTTATATGAAACGGGACAAATAAAAAGGCCTAGGCATGGTCGTAGAAGCGGAGTTGGATGGTGTCTTTTTAATTTCCATCCGTTTCCTCGTTCTGACGCTATATTCGCCTTTGATTGGCTGAGCTAAAAATAGCCCAAAAAATATATTGGGAACATCTATTTTTAGAATTTCCCTTTTTAGTTCATTTTAAATTAAATTTATATTTTTCACTCATTGTAAATTAGATTTTTGGCATATAAATGTTATATTTTATGATTCTCATATTATATTTTCGAACTTTTAGTTCATATAAATTTTTATTTACTTACTTGCGTTTTGGCTGAGCTGAGAATTGAACCCGGGACACTTGGCTACTGACAAGACGTGTGCGGCACGTTCGTCTACTGATGGCATTATTTTACTACGATCTAACTGCGTATATTAGATCTTATGTATTTTTTGTAGATTAGTGTTTTGAAAGGTATTTAAGCATTTTATTTACTTCAAACATAAATTTAATTTTTTGTAACTTTGAGTTTTTTTTATATAAATTGCAGAAATTTATCGTAATAATTCGAATTAAAAAAATCATACTCATTATCGACTCCTTAATGCGGCTGCATAGCAAATTGTAGGTTTAGAGTTAATTCAATTTGATTTCTCCTCCTCTATAAAAGGATGTAGTAATTATCATAGATCGGCACTTTGCAGTACCAGTAAAATTTCAGTAAAAATAAATTATTTTTGCTGTTAGCTTTTCTTAAAAGAAGGATTTCAAAATTTTCATCGCAGAGTTTTTGCCTTCTGGAACGATGCACAATCACAGCGAATGAAAACAGCAACAGTTCCATTCTCAGTGATGAGCTTGAGTACTTGGAGGAATACCTAAAGCTTATGGGCCCTATAGCAGGAGCGATCGATTTTGTTCAGGGAGAAAAAAACCATGTATTTTGGCTACTTTGTCCCTATTATAGTGTCTTTATATTTATATTAATATTTATTACTAATTATTTTAAAAAAAATTTTATTACAATACACTTTCTGGTGTTTGTGATTTGATAACTGATTCATTGATGCGCTGATTTCATGGTAGTTAACGGTTCTTCGGTTTTAGTACCACAACTTTTGAACGGATTAAATTTCAAATGTTCTATAATGAAAAGCGTAAATTTTTTTAGCAACCGAAATTATTGAAATTTTTTTTGGGAGGCTGATGCAGAATGTAGAGAATTTTATGACCTCTTATAATCATATTGCAATTTGCAAACCAAAAATACAGAAAAAATTATCTAAATTCCAGAAACAAATTTTGGGTATTTTGGTATAAATGTGTATGTAAAGTTATTGGATTTGGATTAAATAACCTTCGGCATCCACAAAAATTCTTCCAAGCCTCCAAAAACGAATTCTAAAATCTCTGTATAGAAAAATAAATCAATTTTGCAAAATAAAATAAATCATATTCCTAAAATATTTCCAAATCAATATGTGATATTGTTGAAAATTTTAATGTTTGGAAAATTCAAGAGATTTTCTTTAAATCAATCTGGAAAGCAACTATTTTAATTAGATTGTGTTCGGGTGCTCGGGGAGCAGTAGAACGATGCAGAAAAGAAAGTATAAGAAAAAAACGGCAGAGTTAGTAAAAGGAAATCAAAGGCGTGTAGTTTTGATTTTTGTATATTTTTTATTAGGAAGTAGAGGCAGAAGGATGCTTACTTGAATATCGATGACGATAGATATATATGTAATATAATTGGTAGCTGACAGGAGCGGGTAAATAAACGTCTATTCACTTTTCGATCTTATTAAAAGAAGAAGGAAGTGAAAGTTTGGAAAATGGCAGAAGGCCTCCATATTGAATTAAACCAGTTTTGGGACACAGCTTAACAGAATGTTAAGCGGTGTTCCAGTAGGTTTAATAGTATAAAGTTGGTTGCCGTACAATTCCGTATACAGGGTGTTTTGGCGTAAACATTGCCGCCCACCTTGCAGTAACCAACGCTGCAAAATAAGTGTAAATTAAATACATGTAGTTTTAAGCAATATAAAAGCATAGTATATTTAAAAAAAAAGATAAATTCATTCAACTATTTAATTCAGGTAATATGTTTAAAGTTTACAAAAAAAAAATAATGCGAGTAGGTTAGCATGGGCCATAAGGGACCCTACGACCCCGGGTCAGAAGGGACCCGGAGGTCTTTACGTATAGCACGGGCCAGAAAGGACCCAGCCGAAGATCGTGTTCTGGGCAAGAGGCACCCCAGGATTGCAAATCAATCCAGGCTGCACGACCTTCGGGTAGACATCCGAACCCAGAACCATGGAGACGGCCGACGACGTAAAAAAGTTGGGGTCCGCCATGTGCATGTTGGAGAAACACGCCAGAGCCGGGCTCGCCACATCGCTGACCGGAGTTCGAAATTGGAACCGAGGCACGACCTTGCAGTGGACCGTCACTCGCGATGCGGAGTTGTGCTGCGACATCAGCGTCAACACCGCCACCTTGCTACTGTTTACCCTGCTCGTGGGGATGCGGAACTCGGTAACTAATGACTCGGAGATGCGGCTCATCTCCGAACAGGAGTCGATGAGAGCCCGCGCGAAGTACAGCTTCCCGTTCAGCCGGAAGTGGACCACTGCGGTAGGGCACAGCGCGTTGATTCGCTGCAGTGGAGCAAGGGCTCCTGCAGCCTCGCTAGTGCGAGGCTTCTGGACGCGAGACTTCTCGTTGCGATGCTTCTGGGTGCGGTGCTTCTCACTGCGAGGCTTCTGGGTGCCAGGACCCCGGACGTCCAATCGTGCGCTGGTGTGAAGCATCGTGTGATGGTCCCCACCGCAGTAGTGACAGCGAGAAGTGCTGTGACAGTGCTTCGTGGTATGCGACTGGGCGAAACACCGTGCGCAGTAGCGGTGCTTAACGACAGCACGTAGTCGTTTTTCCACGTTCAAGGCGCGGAATCGCTTGCAGAAGCACAAGGAGTGATTGCGCTGACACAACGCACAGACGTACTTCTTGGCCGCGTCGGAGCTGGTTCTGGATTTGTCCATAGTTAAGCTGTAGAAGGAGCATATAGGGAAAAGAGAAAGCGATTGCAGCGGAGAGTTAATAAGGGAAAATGTAGCGGAGAATTAGTTAAAAGAAATTAACATAGAATTAATTCGGAAGGACAATTAATTTTACTAGCGGACGCGTTATTGTGCCGCGTTCGGTGCGGATGTCCGCAACTCGGACTCGTCGATCTTGACCGAGATAAATTTTGGTTACTCGTCCTAGCCGCCAGTCGGTAGGAGCTAGGTTTTCGTGCCGAACTACTACTAAATCGTCTACCGCTAGGTCACGCGTAGGAAACTTCCACTTGTAACGTTTGTGGAGTTCCTTTAGATATTCCTCCTTCCATCTCAAGCTGAATTGTTGGCTTATGGCCTTGATTTTCTGCCACCTGTTGACGATACTGATCGGATTATCAGTTAAACAGGGTTCAGCTGGAGCCAGTAGGGGGCCACCAATAAGAAAGTGACCGGGTGTAAGGGCGGAAAGCTCTGCGGCGTTTTCGGACAAAGGACTAAGCGGACGCGAATTCAGGCACGCCTCAATACGTGTGAGAAGAGTAGAAAACTCCTCAAACGTATATTTGTGTGGCTGCGGCATCTTCCGGAAGTGTTGTTTGAAGCTTTTAACGCCCGCCTCCCAAAGCCCACCCATATGAGGCGCCCCAGCAGGAATAAAGTTCCAGGACAAGTTGTTGTGATGGAAGGAGTTGACAGCAGCGTCACGAAAATCGCGCAAAAATTTATCAAATTGTTTTTTCAGTATTTTAGCGGCGCCCACAAAGTTGGTGCCGTTGTCGGAGAACACTTTTTCGGGGCAACCCCGACGAGAAGTAAACCGGTAAAAAGCCGCAAGAAAGGCTGGAGTTGATAGATCACTAGTGACCTCTAAGTGAATAGCCTTTGTCGTGAAGCAAACAAAAACACAGACATAACCTTTCGTAACACGGCACGCTCGGCCAGTGTATGTTTTGATGTCGAAAGGACCCGCGAAATCCACCCCCGTATTCTGAAAAGGACGGTCTAAGGTGGTTCTTTCAGGCGGCAACGCCGCCATTATTTGCGCGTTCTGCGTCTTTTTTTGCAAAAGACACGTCTTACATTTATGCAGGGTGGTTTTGATTAGGTTTTTTAATTTAGGGACCCAATACTCCTGGCGAAGCTGTCGTAAGACCAGCTGATTGCCACCATGTAAGGTAATTTTGTGAGTAAAATCCACTACTAATTGTGTGAATCTACAACTGTACGGTAGGAGTATTGGGTGTCGCTCGGAAAAGGACAAAACTGGTGAATTTGGCAAACGGCCATTAACGCGCATGACCTGATTGCGGTCCAAGTACGGGTTTAATGGTAAAACACGGCTTTTTGCGCTTAAGGGCCGTCCCTCGAGCAGATTGTCGTAATCAGAATTAAAATGCGTTTTCTGACACAAAATACACAGGCGTAATTTAACCTGCCTAATCTCTGAGCCTGAGAGGCAACGAGATTCAAAGCGAGAAGAAGCTTTTAAAATAGGATGCGTCCGATTATAGAACCGCAGCATGTAGGCTATCACACGCAGTGCACGCGGAAGCGACGAGAACCTATCAAGAATATCCTCGTAGTTGTCAATAACCGTCGCATGCGACTTAATGGACTTCATTTCGACTGAAGTTTCAAGGTCTTCTAGCGAAAGAATCGGCCATTGGGATTGGTCTAGGCTCAGCCATTGAGGGCCGTGCCACCAAAGAGAACTCTTAAGGAGATCTTGAGGCGATACTCCTCTGCTGCCTAAGTCGGCAGGGTTTTCGTGGGTATCCACGTGGGACCAAGTGTGTATGGAGGCGCATTCCTGTATTTTGGAAACGCGATTGGCGACAAAAGTAGTCCACATACAAGGTGGCTTTTGTAACCAGGATAGGACAATTGTAGAATCAGTCCAACAATAAACTCTTTCGATTTCAATTTCAAACTCATTTGGAAGGGAACATAGTATTTCGGACGCCAAAACAGCCCCACAGAGTTCCAACCTCGGAAGGGAAATGGTTTTTACGGGTGCTACTTTGGTCTTTGAAGTCAACAAATGAGTAGTAATGTCCGATGGAGATTTTTGAACACGAATATAGATGGCCGCCGCGTATGCTTTTTCGGAAGCATCGCAAAAAGCATGAATTTGCACTTTCGATTGAGGGGTGTACTGAACCCACCGAGGGATTTTAATTAAATTAATGGAAGTGTAGTTATACAAAAACTCCTTCCATTTATTCGCTGTTGCTAATGGCAACGCGTCATCCCACTCAATCTTGTCCAACCAAACTTGCTGCATTACAATTTTTGCAACGACAACAATTGGCGCAAGCCATCCAACTGGATCAAATAATTTTGCTATCAGCGACAGTACTTCCCGCTTAGAATACGACGCTTTCTGTTCTAATGGGGGGGCAATGAAGTAAAATTCATCTAACCTAGCGTTCCAGCGCACCCCAAGAGTTTTGACATTGCTAGTGGCATCAAACTCCAAGAAATCTTCATCAAGTAGATGGTCTTTAGGCAGATCTCGCAGAATTTCTTTACAGTTGGATGTCCACTTTCGCAATGAAAAACCAGCTGACGCCAAGGCGGATGTCAATTCATCACGTGCCTTGATCGCTGTGTCCACATCATGGGCACCAGCGAGCGCATCGTCTACATACATAGACTTTCGAAGAATACGCGCCGCCAAAGATTGAGTGCTCTGAACATCGTTAGCGAGTTGCAGAAGTGTGCGTATTGCAAGAAAAGGCGCACAATTAACCCCAAAAGTTACTGTCTGAAGCTCAAAATCGGAAACCTCTTCGTTCGGTGAACGTCTAAACAAAATTCTTTGGAAGGGACTATGTTTCGGGTCCACAAGAATTTGACGGTACATTTTTTGAATGTCACTGTTAAATACGAACTGATACAGCCTCCACCTCAAAATCAAAAAAGGCAAATCAGCCTGCAAGACAGGACCAATATGCAGCATGTCATTCAAGCTGCATCCATTCGAAGTGGAGTTGGTTGCATTGAAAACAACGCGAATCGCTGTAGTTCGACTGCCAGGTTTAATAACTGGATGATGGGGCAAATAACAGTGAGAAGGACTGTACTCAAACTTTGGAGCAGGGACTTGTATCATATGATGAAGGTCACCATACTCGGAAATAATGGCATCGTAGAGTGCCTTAAAATCTGGCTTTCGCAGCAGAGATGCTTCGTTTCGGAGAAACTGTTTAAGGGCTATATTTCGTGAGTAGCCAAGTCGAGTCTCAGATGGAAAATTCGACTTAAAAGGTAAAGTTACGATGTAACGTCCAGATGGGTCACGCCGGGTAGTTTTGACGAAATTGTCTTCGCAGAACTTATCGGCCGCAGATACGAACTTTTTCTTGGGAACTTCCTCAAGTTCCCAGAATTTTTTGAGGCTTTTATCTAAGGTTTCATCCGTAGGACAGGAAACCTTAGTAGCAAAACAAGAAATTTGTTTGGTCGGTACAGGACCCGTAAGGATCCAACCGAAGACAGTCTGTTGAGCCATGAGACTGCCCAGAATATCGCGTTTGATTCCATCCAGCATAACATATGGATAGAGATCGCCGCCGATGAGAATGTCCACCGGCGAACTTTGCCAAAAGTTGGCATCTGCCAACGGAACGTTGGGCAGCGATTGATCACGTAGTGATGCGATAGTGTAAGAGGGCAAATTGTTCGTAATATGGGGCAATACAAAAGCCACTGCTCCGATTTGTATATTCAAATCTAAAGGAGACCCGATCGTGAAACAACACTGTTTGCTAGATGTAGCAGAAATCGATTGATTAATCCCAGAAATTCTGGATTGAGTTGCAGTCGCGGGAAGTTTCAATAACTTCCGCATGCGGTCAGAAATAAAAGAAGCTTCCGACGCAGAGTCTATCAACGCACGGGCTGAGTAGACGGTGCCCAAGTGGCAAATGTTCACCATGGCTGTGCCTAAAAGGACATTAGTAGCGCAAGAGGTGAAGCATTTGCGAGCACCAAAAGGTGGCTCAGCTTGGAGAGAAGTGGACTGTAGTTGTTGGTGAAAAGTTTGTGAATTATGGTTATCCTTAGGGCGAGACCCTGAAGAATAACCTCCACTAGTTGAGGGTTGAACTTGTGACACGTCGTGATTCAAAGGGCGTGACCCTGACGGAAAATTATTTTGCGATGATTGGGGAGCAGGCTGCTGTGTCCCTTCACGATGCAGAAGTGTATGATGACGCTTCTGACAACTGGAGCAGCTGTAATTACTTTTACAACTTTTCACATCGTGATTTTTCGCTAAACAATTTACGCAGTAATTAAAGCGCTTGACATTGGAGTACCGATCGGCGACACTCATATCCAAGAAACGCTTGCAAACGCGCAACGAATGTTGTTGGCGGGGACAAAGCCCACAATTATTATTGTTAGCTACCTTAGCATGATACGAATTGAACTTTCGCGGATTATTCTGAGTTTGACTTAAAATTGAAGATTTTTTTGAAAGAGAACTACTGCAAGTAGGAGCCCTCATGTCCAAACACTCAAGGGTCCTAAACCTATCAGTTAAGAATAGGTCCAAGTCACTCCACTTGGGAATTTCGGCTTTGTCGGTGATACCCTGCTCCCAGATAACTACCGAGCTTTGAGGCAATCGTTGCACACAAAGGTAGATCAGGATCGGATCCCAATGCGAGGTATCCACACCGAAACTTTTTAAATTGTTTAAACAATTGTCAACTCCGCTCTGGAGCGACTTGATTCCCGAAGCGGTCTCAGTAGTAAGCACTGGAAGTTCAAAAAGTAGCTTGATTTGGTTATGAACCAAAATCCGCTTATTTTCGTATCTGCTAATTAAATTTTCCCAAGCAATATTGAAGCCATTGTTGGTCAAAGGGCATTTCTGCACAATTTCACGGGCATCTCCACTGGTTTTCTGAATCAGATGGTAGAGCCGCTCCACATTACTTAATCGGGAATTGTTAATGTAGATGGCGCTGAATAAATCCCGGAAAGTGGGCCAAGAGAGATAGTCGCCTCGGAAAATGTCCGTATCACACGGAGGAAGCTTCAGAGAAGTCTGAAACAGCGCATCAAGTGGTAGAACCGGAGGAATGTTATCGGACGGAGGCGCAGGCGAAGACTTTAGGACAAACTCATGAAGAAGCTCATTTATTGTTGCCAAACATTTTACATATGTCTGGTATGTATGCGCATACTTTGCCTTGACAACCGCGATATCCGCGTTGATATCCTCCGCCTCCTCCGGATCGGACTCAAGATAGGACAGACATGACCTATAAGCAGGCTTAAGAGCAGACCAGAGGCCTTTTAATTCCTCACTCTGAATGTCCAAAGTGAACTTGCTGTGAGTAGCTGGAAGCAACTCAGCAAAGGTAGCCTCAAATTCGACCAAATGGTCGGAAGCCTGAATAAAAACATCTAAAGCGGTCATGCTTTAAACGCGAAAAAAAATTTTAAAATTTAAAAGAAATTTAAAAAAGTTATTATTATTTTTTTTTTTTTTTTTTTAATTCGAAACGAACTTTAAAATGTCCGTTGAATCGCGAAGTACACTAGGATGTACAAAGGTATCGACAAAAAAAAAAATTAATTCCGAAAATAAGAACTGCCAAAAATTAACTTTGGGAAATAAAAACGAGTAAACGCGCGGTAATAAAAAACGCCGAAAAAATTCGTACAAAGCGACAAACAAGGTATATGGAAAAAAAATCCCAAAAAATTCCCAACAGTTGGATATTAAAACCCACTGCTCACGAATGATTTTTTATATATTCAATGTATTTAAACAATATAGTGTATAACAAAATATAATATATACAAAGAAAGGGTATACGTACGAAATAAAATGTGGAAAATATTTCGCAGCTTTGGAAAAAAATTATTTTGAATTATTACAAAAAAAAACGATTTTTATCCTTTACAGTTTTACTCAAAGGCGCTTGGATTGTTCTTTTTTTTTTTTAAATTTATTTTAAATTGATTTAGTTTAATGTAATTAAAATTTGAATCCAAAATTCAAATTAAAAAAAAAAAACCTTTAAATTTGTAATTTAAATCCGCAACAAAATTTTTAAGACAAACTTTGTATTAAAGAACGGATACGCGCAGCCGAATTTATGTAGGGCAAAAACCACAGCACCAAATAAAAAAAATAATTTTTGCTTTAAAAAAAACTTGAAAAAAGAAAAAATTTCTTTAAAGAAAAGACACTGCCGTTTACATAAAACACTTTGAATTCTAAATTCTAAAATTTCCGAAACAATTGCCGGCAAAAAAAAATCCGACGAATTGAGAAACTGAAAATGCGCTTTAAGGGTTTCGCGCTAAAAAAGTGTGCCGAGCGAAGCTCACAAAATTCAAAATAATTTTATTCCTATTGCCGAAATAAAAAAACACCAGCGACTGTGCAGACTCTTCTATTTAAGCAGAAGGCAGAACAAAGCTTCACTTTTAATTTGATTCTGCAAAGGAATCACTTTTAAATTTAAAAAACACTGAATTTAATACAAAATACTGCTTCGGCTGCAGTCGCTGGTTGTTGTTTTTTATCTCGTTCTCACTTCGTTCAGTTCACGGGCACTTTTTATTGTAGTTTTTTTTTCACTTTAGAACCTCAATGTAGGTATATATTTATTTATTTATTTAAGTTAATTTAATTTTACTTTACTTTTAACAAACAAAAAGAAAAAGTAAACACAAAAAAACCACAAACCAAAGCAACTGTCAAACTAGATCAGTGGAACGGCTGAGAGCCAAAAGCTTTTGGTTGTGGAACCTATTGAGGATGTGAGCGGCAGGTAAGGTGGCCAACTAACTTTTACTCTCAACTTAAGAAAAATATAGGTTTTCAATTAAACAAATATTTAAGAATTTGACAGAATTCAGTGCTGAAGACTTTTTTTTACTTTAATACGAATTTAAAATTTTCGTTAAAACAACTACGAAGCACTATATACGATTTCGTGTCGTTTTTTCCCGTTTTCACTTTATTTAAGTCTGAATTTGTTCGCTTTGCGGTAACCTTATTTCTCTTTAGGTACTTTGAGCCTTTTCTTTTGTGGCCTTCCGCACTTTCCACCAAAACGAACAAATTAGCACAGAGAGGATTTTACTTTTATAATTTTATAATCTTTAGTTGAGAGTGTTGGATTTTAAGCTTTTGTAATTTGTATGAAAATTACACACAAAAAAAAACCAAAAAAACTATGCTTTTATATAAAAAAACTACACGTACCTTAGAAATTTTGTATGCCGTTGAATTTTAATTTTTTCCCAGTTGGTGATTCGTCTATCGGTTGCCGGTGGCTTTCTTTCGGAGAAAGAGACGTCTGACGATGAAGATGGAGCGTCGTAGATGCTGCCAAAAAAGAGTGCAAATTAAATTTCCAGATTCCGATCTGGTTCGACTGGACCAAATGTTCGGGTGCTCGGCGAGCAGTAGAACGATGCAGAAAAGAAAGTATAAGAAAAAAACGGCAGAGTTAGTAAAAGGAAATCAAAGGCGTGTAGTTTTGATTTTTGTATATTTTTTATTAGGAAGTAGAGGCAGAAGGATGCTTACTTGAATATCGATGACGATAGATATATATGTAATATAATTGGTAGCTGACAGGAGCGGGTAAATAAACGTCTATTCACTTTTCGATCTTATTAAAAGAAGAAGGAAGTGAAAGTTTGGAAAATGGCAGAAGGCCTCCATATTGAATTAAACCAGTTTTGGGACACAGCTTAACAGAATGTTAAGCGGTGTTCCAGTAGGTTTAATAGTATAAAGTTGGTTGCCGTACAATTCCGTATACAGGGTGTTTTGGCGTAAACAGATTGATTAATTCAATATTTCTAAAAATATTTGAATTTGGAAAAAAATCCACATGGTTGAGTGTAGGTATTCCATTTTATTTCATAATCTGAAAGAGACAAAATAATATTCCACAATATTGTGTTCCTTTAAAAAAACTTAAAAAATATAATACTAATCAAACAATTCGTTCAAAAATTGTGGTTCTAAATCTGCTCAAAGCTTCGTTTTCACAATTTTTACTACAACTTAAAAACAAGAGCTGATAACGTCAAACCATTAACAGATCTAAAATTAAAGTACAAAAACGTATTATAAAAAAACGAAAAAAATTGCCATAATCAGGATTTGAGCCCACGATCCAAAAAACATAAAATATCTTCTAAATATTTAAATCCATTGACACCATCCCCTCTCCCTTGTAGCGCTGGCATACTGGCATGCCTCTGCTAGAAAGGAAGCTCAGTTTTCACGATTTTTACTACAACTTAAAATCAAGGGCTAATAACAAAAAACCGTTACCAGATTTAAAAAAACGTTCAAAAAATAATTTTAAAAAATAATAAATAATAAAAAAAAAAAAAAAGAATTTGGAAACAAATTTTCTAAAATCAGGATTTCAACCCACGTTCCCAAAAACATAAGATATCTTCTAAATATTTAAGCACATTACGTAGAAAATCCATTGACACCACCCTATCTCCCTTCTAGAGCAGGCATACCGACATGCCTCCACTAGAAGCGAGGATGGAATGTGCAATTTCTTCCCATAGCAGGCCTGCAGGCATGCAGGCATGTCTCTAGCGGAGAGGCCTTGCGAAATTGACTACTGGGCAGTCGCGTTTTGTTACTTCGGGAAGTTTCGCAATGACGATAGGGCATCCCACTTGTCTACAGGTACAGTTGCGGTTAAAAAAATAGTAGCGGTCGAAATATGAAATTTTGATTTGTTTTCAAACATTTTATAGTATCGATATTAGGGCCATTGGAAAGGCCTCCTAGACCCCTTTCGAATGAGTACCAAAGCACCTTAATCCGTCAAGTACCTGTCGCGAAAATCATTTTTAAAAATTTACATACTTTTCAAACTTTTTTCCTGGGGGTTATACAATTTTTTTTGGATGCAAAAAGTTGCGATAAAAAATTTCCCTGAATTTTGAGAATTTTTTAAAATATTTGATTTTTACGAAAAAAAAAATTTAAATTAAGATATTGTTGTTTATAACTATTTTTTTAAACAGTCTTAACAGTTTTGTAATGGGTGTGGATTTACTTTGTATAAAAAAATTTTATCAACCATCAAAAAAAATAACAAATTTTTCAAAAAATTCTCAAATTTCAGGGGGAATTTTTTTTTTTTTATAACAAAACTGCCTTTAGTAAAATACTTTTATTTTTTACTAAAAAAAACTTTTTGCATCAAAAAAAAAATTGTATAACTGTATAACTCCCAAGAAAAAAGTTTGAAAAGTAAGTACATTTTTAAAATGGATTTTCTCGATAAGTACTTTATGGATAAGTACAGGTACCTCTTCAAGAGACCTTTCCAATGGTACCAATTTAAATTCTATAAAATGTTCGCAAACAAATCAAAATTTAAAATTTCGACCACTACTATTTTTTTGACCGCAGCTGTACATCCGCGACTCGTTAACAGTATCCACAATAGAGAGCAGTGATTGTGACGTTTCATCTACAGCTACATTCAGGTTGAGAAATCTTGACACGTGAATTTCAGCTAACTGCTTTTTATTGTCAAAACGCTCTTTTATTTATTTTACTATAAAATTAATAGGAATTTGCGACAATGGGTAATTCCGCCCGTGAAACTTGGTGCCAGTTGTAATCCCACCCGGTATGATCCACCCAAAAAAAGGTCCAAGGAATCACTTGGTGCCAGTTGTAATCCCACCCGGTATGACCCACCCAAAAAATGTCCATGCAAGTACTTGTACTCTTAAATTTAAAAGTTTTTTGAAAAAGTTAAACAAGTCTTTTATTTTTTAAAAGTTAAAATTAAAGTTTTTTAATTCTCGTAAATCATGTATATGACCTAGAGAGCTGAAACACGTGTACTTTGTTATTCGGTTTAATTTTGATTTTTTTCCAAATGGTGAACCTTGAATTTATTTTTTTTAAAGTCTTACTTTGATATCCCTATATCCCTATATATATTATAAAACTGATTGTGTGTCTGTCTGTCTGTTTGGCCGAGCATCACGGGTAAACGGCTGAACCGATTCTCTTGAAATTTGGAGGATAGATTCTATAGGTATCGACATGTAACATAGGCTATATGAGGTTGAGATTGGAAAAAGGGGCGTGGCACCTCCCATTCAACACATAACTTAAATACCAGATAATTAAGCCACGATTGAATATATTCTAATGAAATTCGCCATGGAGTTGTACAGTATGTTTTCCCAGCTATGTGTCGAATATGGGAATAATTGAATAAGGGCACCGCCCATACATCTTTCTACCCCATATCACGGTTAAACGGCTTTACTGTTTTTTTTGAAATTTTTAGGTAAAATTGTGTAAGTAATGGAATTTGCAATAGACTTAAGAGGTTGGATTTGGACAACGGGGCGTGGAACCCCCCATACATCAAAAAATATAATAAAAATGTAACCATCGAATATTGAGTGGTCCATGCCACCAACTGCGTCCTTGCACATTTTTTTGAGTGAATCATAACGGGTGGGATTACAGCTGCCGCCAAGGGCGTCCTTTGCCATTTTTGGGGTGAATCATGCCGGGTGGGATTACAGCTGCCACCAAGTGCGTTCTTGGACATTTTCTGGGTGAATCATGCCGGGTGGGATTATAGCTGCCACCAAGTGCGTCATTGGACATATTTTGGGTGAATCATGCCAGGTGGGATTACAGATGCCACCAAATGCTTCCTTGGACTTTTGTTGGGTGAATCATACTGGGTGGGATTGCAGCCGCCACCAAGTGCGTCCTTGAAGTTGGCGCAAATTTATTTTAAAATTTTATTATTCTTTTTGTATTCAGCGTGGCAAAATACATAAGAATTTGTCTATCAAGTATATTTAACACACATAATGTTCAGTTTTGTCGATCATTGTAATCTCTGTTATTTATTTATTACATTTTTCGTATCAAACCGAAATTTTCGGCCGAGAACGAAATTTGGCCGAAAACGATATTTTATTTTTCGGCCGAATCCGAAACACGACCGAAAACGCTTTTTTTTGGCCGAAATACCGAAACCGAATTTCGGTCGGTCTACTGCAAACGTCGAAAATCCAATTTTTTGACCAATGTTCTCATGCTTGAATAAAGCATAGGCCACCTCCAGGTTCATCAAAACTAATCGTCGTTGTTTTCGCACCTTTTCGTTGTTTTCGTTGTTGGTGACATAATCTCTTTTTCCGGCACATGGCTGGCTGATGTTATCGGCCAAAAAGAAATTAGTAACACGACTTTTTACCTCATCACTTATATAATTGGTAGCTACGCGCTTTTTTGGCTCACACAATATTCCTTTTTCTTCAACCATATGTCGCGATGTATTAAATTCATTTGATATTTTTCGAACAGGTCGACGGCAGGACCGAAAGAATTTTGACTTTGGTATGTTTATTGGTAGTGGCAGTAAATTTACATTTCAGCTGGTTTACTATGTCTTGTTCCGGGTCGGTTATGTTGGATTGAGTAGAAGTGTTCAGTGGCGGTAAATATTTCAAAAGCCCTGTGCTTTAAATGAAATTTAAATCGAGAAGTATGGTTAGTCTCCGTAATGAAAATTGCGTTGTATTTGAAATGAAAAGATGATGATTTCCAGAAATGTTATAATATAAATATATATTTAAAAAAAAAGTAAAAGTGCTCGTGCGAATTTGTCGACGATCTTACCTATGGTAGTTCTAAACAGCGAGTAAACTAATAGTATTTGGCGCTTTTTGGCTATGCCGAAGTCGCTGCTTCGGGAGAACTCCTAGTGAGTTAAACGCCCTCTATCTTTAAAAAATGCAAGTATCTTAATTCTAATTCAATTCAGAAATTCACAATGACGTTTGGCCTAAACATTGCCGCCCGCCTTGCAGCATCACTGCAAAAGTTCTCTTAATCCTACGTAAATATAAAATAGAAAATAATGAGTACGTTGCATTCATAATTGGTACTGGTGCATATATAAAAAATTAATAAAATTCATATTTTAATTCATTTTAATTCATTTTTTAATTCCAAAGCGTCAATTCCAAATATATTCCATAGAAAATCCTAGTCCATGCCCCACTCCTATCCTTACAACGCGCATGAGCCCGAAATCACACACCCAAATATAGTGTGCTGTGCAACTGGTTGCTCAATTATCCCCTGCACTAAACCTCTTTTAATAATTTTGGGGAACACATCCGCTCCTAAACAAAAATACGACGGATCCGCCACATAAAACGATTCGTCCGCCAACTGCAACTCCTCGAATTGGTCACGCACCTGTGCGCCGATCGAGTGCGACGGTGAAAACCTGCAAAAATTCGGACGGACTTCTGCGTATACATCCAAGAGCCCAAATCTACCACACCTCTCATCCGATCCTCTCCCTACAGTCTTCAGCCTCAATCGATCCACCAATGACCGGGAGACCACCGATACGGGGCAGCACTGATCTATAATCAGGCGCACCTTCTCACACCTGCCGTTATTGATGATCCTCACTGTTGCAGTTGGGTATATGAGCGCTATGCGCTGTGTCGCATGCCTTGGTACCAAATCAAGAGAGTGATACTCAGTTTGCCTATGTTCAGGTCGCTGACGGTCTTGGCGACGCTGCTCCTGGCGACGATGGTCTTGGCGACGATCACTCCAATGACAGAGCTGACGAGACGTTTCGTATTGGTCGAGGCCCGATAGTCGTGGTCGAGCTCCCGAACGACGATTGTACTCGAGGTCAGACGATCTAGGTCGGACTCCCGAGCTGCTGTGATGATTTCCGTGGTCAGACGATCTAGGTCGGACTCCCGGACGCTGCGAGTTTCTCTCGAGGTCAGACGGTCTAGGTCGGACTCCCGAGTTATTGCGATATCTTCCGAGGTCAGACGATCTAGGTCGGACTCCCGATTGGTTGCGTGAGTTTTGACGTGGTCGAGCGCCAGTGTTGCTATACCGAGCCCTCAATGAATCGATAATTTCCCGGGCATCCATTTGAGGCTTTCCGTCACTTTGCAAAACTGGTCGTAATCGACGAGCTTGTTCCCTCGGTGGGGCGATTTCCTCTAAATCGTTGCCCATTTCACTTCCCTGAACAGCATTAGCTCCCGATAGAGACGGGGTACGCGATGATTGCTGCGGCACTTCGATGATCGTTTCTGCTGACGAGCTCATGTCGTTTCGATATTCCTCCTCTGTTGACTCCTCTTCCGACACAGTATCGCCAAACTGACGAGGGCCTTGCCTAGACGCTTTTGTGACCGGTTTGTCACCGTCTTCATCATGCAGCATACTATGGTGCTTCTCCTGGCAATACTTAACCCTCACCTCACTATTGCAACCAATGAGTACATGGCTCCTCGAGCAATACTTATGCGCAATACTTATGCGTTAGCACCTCACGCAGTCGAAATTCCACCGTCATGTTGCGAAACAGAGAAGAAAACTGCATAGCGTGTCCGAGATGGCACACCGAACATTCGAATTTGGGTTTGGCGCGTTGTTCCGCCTTGACCCTAAAGCGTGGCATATCGTAGTTATTGACTGAAAATGGGGTTATAAGGTACGGTTTTTTTAACAACTCGGAGGGACAATCAATTTAACAGTAGGCCGCGTAATTGACCCCCTTTGGGTTCGTACATCGGCCACCCGGACTTTTTTGTCTTCTCCTGCATAAACTTTCGTTATCCTACCAAGTCGCCATTCGTTTGGAGGTAAATTCTCCTCTCCCACTACAACCAAATCATCAATTTCCAAATCTCTTTGGGGAAATTTCCATTTATACCTTCTTTGGAGCTGAGATAAATATTCAGACTTCCATCGTTTGCAAAACAACTGATGCATAGCTTTAATTTTTTGCCATCTGTTTACAATGGACATTGGGTTATCAGTAACTTCTGGCTCTGCAATTCCTATTAACGGACTACCGATTAAAAAATGACCTGGAGTTAAAGGGGTTAACATGTCAGGATTTTCTGACATTGCACTAATTGGCCTCGAATTTAGGCATGCTTCAATGTGCGATAGCAATGTGGTGAACTCCTCAAACGTAAATTTCATTGCGACTGCTACCTTTCGAAAATGCGTTTTGAAACTTTTGACTCCTGATTCCCACAGTCCTCTCATATGGGGAGCTCCAGCAGGATTAAAATGCCAAACAATTCCTTGATACAGTTGACTGTCGACCACTACATTTCGCGCAAAACTCAAAAATTCACGAAATTCTCGTTTAATAATTTTGGACGCTCCTACAAAATTAGTTCCATTATCTGAATATAAATCTCCTGGACAACCGCGACGAGATACAAAACGACCAAAAGCAGCTAAAAACGTAACCGACGATAGGTCACTTGTGACTTCTAAATGTATTGCCTTTGTAGAAAAGCACACGAAAAGACACACATAGCCTTTGGTTATGAGGCACGCACGACCAGTATAATTTTTTATATCATAAGGACCAGCGAAATAAATACCAGTTGTCGCGAACGGTCGCGAAAACTCAGTGCGAGCAGCTGGTAGGGCTGCCATAATCTGGGAATGTTCCTTTTTCCTATTTATTACACATACTTTGCAATTGTGTATAACGGTTTTTACTAGATTTTTTGCGCGTTTAATGAAGAATTCCATCTGTAATAACCGTAATACCAGATTATTACCACCATGCAATGAAATATCATGGGTGATTTGGACCATAAGTCGTGAAAATTGACAATTGTAGGGTAAAATAGCAGGATGTTTCTCTTTATATGAAAGAGATGGCGCCAATGCCAATCGCCCACCAAGCCGCATTACGCCCTGTTTATCCAAGAAAGGGTTCAATGTCAAAATCGAGCTTTTACTGCTTAGGGGTTTCTTTTCGGAAATCTCACGATATTCATTTGGAAAATGTACCTTTTGAGATAAACCGACCAGCCTATTTTTCACATGGTCAAGTTCTTCTTTCGTTAGCTGCGCTGACTGAACCCGGTCCTCTTCGCTATATTTGGGACAGACGCGATAGTAAAATCGAAACACTAAAGCCAATATACGCAATGCTCGTGGAAGTGATGAAAATCGATCTAAAATATCTTCAAACTGGTTGAAGTACGCAAAATAGGTTTAAATTGGCCTGCTTTCTAGCGACGTTGAAAATTCTCCATTACCAGAAGTCTGCGGCCATTCACCTTTATTTTTGCAGAGCCATAGGGGCCCTTTCCACCACAATTGGTTGGCTACCTAAATCAGCAGAGCTATCTCCGGAATCGACGTGATACCAATTTGTGTTGCCTACCTTATCTAGAATTTTCGATACGCGATTTGCTACCAAAGCCAAAACAATTGTCGAATCTGTCCAAAAGAATACCGTATACTGTTCCACATTTAATTTATGTACCACGGACTCAACCAGGTCTGCAGCTAAAACCGCTCCACATAGTTCCAATCTAGGAAGAGAAACTGTTTTTACAGGGGCGACCTTAGTTTTTGCAGTCAACAAGCGGGTGAAAACACGAGAATCTGATGCCTCAACGCGAACGTAAATTGCTGCTGCATAGGTTTTTTCCGATGCATCACAAAAGGTGTGGAATTCAATTTTCCTACATGGAGAAAAATACACCCACCTATCAATTTTGATATTATTTATGAAATGATAGTCACTTAAAAATTACTTCCACGTATGCAGACTTTCACTAGTTAAATTGTCGTCCCAATCCGTTTTTTCCAGCCAGATTTGCTGCATTAAAATTTTCGCCGCGATTATAATTGGGCCTAACCAACCTGCTGGATCAAAAAGTTTCGCTATAATTGAGAGCACTTCCCTCTTTGTAAATACTGATTTGTTGTCTAATGGTTTGGCAGTAAAATAAAAAAGGTCTAAACTAGCGTTCCAGCGAATTCCCAGCGTCTTTACCATAATAGTGTCTTCTAGTTCCAAAAAATCCTCATTAAGTAAATGCTCATTGGGAATATCTAAAATTATATCCTTGCAATTCGACGTCCATTTACGTAGGGGGAAACCCGCGGAATTTAATGCCGAAATGAGTTCGTTCCGCGTCTCTATTGCCGTTTCCACCTCATGTGCGCCTGCCAATGCATCATCCACGTACATAAAATCCTTTAACACTGCGGCTGCCAGCAACATTGTGTCTTGAACGTCGTTTGCTAACTGTAATATGGTTCTAATTGCAAGGAAAGGGGCACAATTAAGTCCGAAGGTGACCCTATTCAGTTCAAAATCTTCAATGTCTGACTCAAGCGAAGTTCGAAACAAAATCCTCTGATAAGGAGTGTGTTTAGAATCTACCAGGATTTGCCTATACATTTTCTCGATGTCAGCATTGAAAACGTACTTAAATAATCTCCATTTCAAAATCAAAAGAGTCAAATCTGTTTGCAACACTGGGCCTTTATACAAAACATCATTTAAACTAACACCATTTGATGTGAGAAATGACGCATTGAACACAATTCGCAATTTTGTTGAAGTACTTTCCTCTTTTATTACCGAATGATAGGGTAAATAATAATGGGCAGGTGACTCTTCGAATCTTGGAGCTGGCACCCTATTCATGTGGCCCAATTCACAATAATCGTTGAGAACTTGATCGTATTGAATTTTAAATTCCAGACGCCTACAAAGTGATGTTTCGTTTCTAGTAAATTGTTTGCTTGCTGCCAGACGTGACTGGCCAAGATATATTTCATGGGGGAATTCCTTTTTAAATGGCAAAGTTACTACATATCGACCATCACTTCTACGGCGTGTAGTTTTCATAAAATTATCTTCACATAAAATATCTTCATGTGACCAAAAAGTTTTCTTTGGAATTTCCTCTAAATCCCAGAATTTTGTTAATGGTTGTGATAATGCCACTTCTCTATGATACGCAACATAAGTAGTAAACGTTGACATCTCAGCCTGTGGAAGGGGGCCCGTAAATATCCATCCGAACACGGTTCGTTGGGCTATGAGCGATACTAAAATTTGGTGACGTATACCTTCCAAAATAATTATAGGATAAAGGTCCGCTCCTATCAATAAGTCAACTTGTCCACTTCTATGGAAATTGACATCTGCTAATTGAAGGTCCGGCAAAACTCGAATACAAGCTTCATCAACAGAATGTGTTGGGAGATTTCCGGTTAATTGGGGAAGGATGAGAACCTTTGCCTCGATCCTTAAATTTGAATCTATAGGAGATCCTAACACAAAGCTGCATGCCTTTTGAACATTGGCCGGTACAACTTTGTTCAAACCGGAAACTTGAGCCGTAATATTTTCAGTTGGAAGTTTCAGTATGCGTTGTAATCTTTCTGAGATAAAAGTGCATTCTGAACCTGAATCGATAAGCGCTCTGGCTGAATACACTTACTTGGGCTGTTAGTACGCGATGATTTGAATTTGAAGACTGAGGGGGTTTTGATGTTCCAGCCTGATTTGCAGGTGGACTTACAAATTCCCTATGTAAAAGGGTATTATGGCGCCTCTTACAGGTCGTACAGCTGAATTGGCTTTTACAGTCTTTCACATTATGTGAATATCCTAAACAATTTATACAGAGTTGATGTTTACGCACTGCTGCTAACCTTTCGTTTATGCTCATGCCCAGAAATGTAGGACAATTCCTAAGGGAATGCTGTAGTGTTTGACATAGTTTACAATTAGGACCAACAGTAGTATGGTGGGATTGCACTTTTTTATTTGAAAAAGAATGTTGAGGGGGTGAAAATGGTTTATTCCTCTCAGATTTGTTTGAGACTGAGCGGAGATCTGGGGCGCAATCGTATACCTCGATATTCAACGAAAACGAGGTTCTGCACATCGCTTTTGCTTCACGTAAACCAATTCTCGTTCGAAAACGTTTTAATTCTCGATTGCAGCGCACGACATCACTTTACATGTCGTTTTCACTTGTTTTAAGAAGTTTTCAAGCAAAAAAAGTGATTGCTCCAAAAAATTAATGATGTAAGTTGTAAATTATATTTATTGTTGAACTTTGATTCAATAAAATTATTTTTTAGGGTTCAACAAAGCAATCGAAAGCAAATTAAAGTGATGATCGAGTTCATGGAGAAGCATTCGTGGATTGCAAAAAATGCATTGCAAAACACTGAACATGGGAACAAACAAAAATAATGGAACAAGGTGCCTGCTATGCTAAACAGTAATGGCGCAGTTGGCTGGAGTGCATAATGTTGAAAGTATTGCGCAGGAGCGATTGTTGAACCTTCCTGTTCCACTTCGAAGGCAGTTGCTAATGAATGAGCAATTCTTTCGGCCTTACTGGATGATAGTGCAACATGCAGCACCTGATTTCACGCAATTCCAATGGACTTAAAGCATCCGTTAGTATCCTTCGCTGCCTGGCAATGTTATCTACATCATCGTTTTCGTCAAGAAGGAAATATCTTGTAATCATTGAAATAAAACACACACAAAATTTTACAATTTTAATTGTTCACAATCGCGAAGTGTTTGGAAAGTGCTTTTTCACACTGGATAAAATCGCGGAAGGATTCGGAAAGTGTTTTTGGATAAAAGTAAAACGAGAATCGATAGTAAAGTTATGTGAAGCAAACTTTGAGAATCGAGCCGCTGATCACGTTTTCAACTATCAGCGTAAACGTGAATCGTGGTCGAGTTACACGATTGCACCCCTGATATAGTTTCCAAAGTTTGGAATCTATTTGTTCAGAAATTGTCCAAATCTTTCCACTTTGGAATCTCAAACTTATTATTTATGCTTTGCTCCCATAAGGAGAGCGTAGCTTCAGGCAATCGAGTTGAGCATAAATACGTAAAAATTGCATCCCAATTGCTGACATCGATGTCAAATAATTGTAAAGTTGAAATGCAATTATTTATGTCGCGCTGTAATTTTTTCAAGGAGGCACCCGATTCGCCATTAACAACCGGTAGGTTAAAAAGCACTTTTAATTGGCTGTTGACCAGAATACGTTTATTTTCGTATCAGTCCGAAAGATTGTTCCATGCCTGCGCGAACCCGTCGTTAGTCAAAGGAGATTTTTTAACAATATCTTTTGCTTCCCCTCTTGTCTTCTGATTTAAATAAAAAAGTTTCTCGACCGGCGTAAGACTCGAGTTGGTAATATAAATGGCAGAGAATAAGTTACGGAACGATGGCCATGTCGCATAATCACCATAAAATACTTCAGTATCACAAGCGTATATGGTGTCCAGATGTATTACCGACTATTGCCTGATCGCCTTGAATATTTGGCGTACTTTGTGCTGTAGTATGATGCGCCGTTAAATTATGCGCGAATTCACCCATTTGTGCCGCTGTCGCAACGTACGCATTATAGCAAGTTTTACATTTTAATTTTATTATATCGATCGCGCCCTTATCGTCACCACAAGTTTTCATCACTGCTTTCAGACCTATGTCGTACGCCTGCTTCAATTCCACCCATTTGGACTTTAGCTCTTCACGCTCCACTTCCATAGAAAATTTGCTGTGATCATCCTGTCCCGTTTCGTTGAAGTCACGCTAATGTGACGAAATGCTCCATTTTGTACGATGTTGTCATTTATTTATTTTAAAATTATTAAAAAATTATCGCGAGCACAAGGGGGTTATAAATAAAAATTTGGAAAATATTGGGCTAATTACCAAAACCGCACTGCAATTAAAAAATTCCTAAAACAAATTGTAATAAACACCAAATATTTCGTTCTTATACAAACACGTTTTATTTTAAAAAATATTTACAAAAAATTCAAACAAATTCGCAAATGTGGACTGTAGGGTATTAAAATATACGGCAATGTTTAAATATTTGATTTAAACAAATAAAAAGTGCCGAAAATATAACTTTGTTGAAAATTTCATATGTATAAGTCAGATAGGCCGACTGTAGGTTTTTAGCTTTTGCACATAAAAGCAGCTGTTTGAAGCTTTCCAACAAATTTCCTTATGAATTCTTGTTGTTGTTTGTTTCGTCTCTATCTCCTTTGGTTCCACTATTGTTCTGCTTCTCTGCTTCACTTTTTAATGTAATTCACTTTTATAATTTACTTTACTTTAACGCTTTTTCAAATATATCAAATATAAAAATTCACACTTCCACTTTATCATTAAATTTTGCTCTCTTTTAGTGTCTTCTATGTATGTATTAGGGCTTTCGATCCCGAAGGCTTTTCGCAATCCCGGGATTTTCGGGACTGAAAATTTCAATCCCGGGATCCCGGAATTTTTCGGGATTTAATACTTTTACAAGCAAAATGCATTTTAAAAAAATAAAAAAAAGTTTTTTATATGTTTTATTGGAAAACTGATAGTTTTAGCGTAAATAAACATAAACATTAATTTCAATTTATTAAATGAATTTTTTTTTTATTTTTAGTATTCCAGTTTTCGTTTCTTTAGGAAAGACACAAATCAATTACATTCAAAAATATGCTTAAGTAAGGTTTCTGAAATTACTTTTGTATCAGTTTTCAGTTTTACTTAAATATTTTTATTAAGTAATTCATTTTTGTGCGTTTGCTAAGACTGAAAATATCAATTTTCTTCTGAAATAAATATAAATTTATATTTTCTTAAAGAAAAAATTTCAAGCACAAACAATTTTATTCGTAATTTTTTTAATAAATTAAAAATTTTTAAGTTTTGAGTTTTCTATTATTTTCATTTTGGGTTTGTCCAAATGTTGTCAAAAACTATTTTTCTGCTTAGACGATTTTTTTTATATTTTATGAGCGATGAAAAGTTGTATTTTTCTTGTATTCAACTTTTTTTATGGACTAATTTATTTAAAATGTAGTCCCGAAAATCCCGGGATTTAGGAAAAAATATCCCGGGATTTTCGGGACTGAAAATGGACCGGGATCCCGTATCCCGGGTATGTATGTATATTTCGTATGTATATTTCTATCTAGTATGTATGTATATTTCGTATTTTGACACTTTCTTTTAAATTTTGATATTTCTTTTAGAGCTTTTGTTTTTAAATTTTATCACTTCACTTTCCACTTCACTATTATTTCTTTTTATTTAAAGAAATTATATATTATTTATATTTAAATTTAAACACTGAATTTAATTTAAAATTGCAAAACAAAAGCGCGAGTCCGCCGTCGGAAAAAAGAAGCAAGGCTATTAGGAAGCCGAAGCAGAAACTCGCTAGAGCCAATTCGTTGCCTATGCTGGAAATTTCGCGAGCGCCAATTCGCTTCAAGGGATTCAAGCTATGCTTAGAATTTGTAACTTTATTTGTATATGTGCGTGAGAGGAATTGGTCGAATTTAATGAAGATGATTTGGTGTAGTGGGAGAGTGAATTTAAATTGAATTGAGCGAAATTTCGTTCGTTTTCTTTTCCTATCTGTTTCTTGTACTTTATTTAACTTAAATTAAGTTGAATGCACTTTTATACATAAGGTACCAAATAATTATAGAATGCAACTTACTTTTATAACGATGATAATGATGTTGTGGCGGTGGATCTGCTGCTACAGCTGTTGATGTTTTTTGGTGATTATGATGTTTGATGCTGGGGGAGATGGCGAATCTGTCGTCGTCTCTGCTTTCAACGCTTTTTAACTTTCCGAATCCTGGATCGATGGACCAATAAATATTTCAAAAGCCCTGTGCTTTAAATGAAATTTAAGTCGAGAAGCACGGTTAGTCTCCGTAATGAAAATTGCGTTGTATTTGAAATGAAAAGATGATGATTTCCAGAAACGTTATAATATAAATATATATTTAAAAAAAAAAATAAAAGTGCTCGTGCGATTTTGTCGACGATCTTACCTATGGTAATTCTAAACAGCGAGTAAACTAAAAGTATTTCGCTTTTGGCTATGCCGAAGTAGCTGCTTCGGGAGAACTCCTAATGAGTTAAACGCCCTTTATCTTTAAAAAATGCAAGTATCTTAATTCTAATTCAATTCAGAAATTCACAATGACGTTTGGCCTAAACAGGCGGTAACCCGAATATTTTTTCGGCAAGCTTGTAGGATATTTCTTGCATCACATTACGACAGTAAACACCAAGTAATGGAAGCAATTTGTTCAATCCATCGATTAACTCTTTCCTGTCTATGTATTCGTCCGATGCTGATCTTTCTGTAACTCCTTCCGCTTGTTCAGCATCAGGAGCATTGTCATTGTCTCTGGGAACCAGCCTGGAAATATCGAGACGGCACTTGTTGCAAATCAAAGAACCTGTGGCCACAAAAATTTTCTTTGAACGTGCACGCTTAGCTAGTCCCGCTATCACACGTCGCAAATTTAGTTTGTAAAATTTGTGTTGGGCCACAGTAAATGGATTACAGCACACATCCAACATCGCGAAAATAATTAAAATGCTCAAAATACAATTTAACACAGTTGATAAAGAAGAATACCCGCAAAAATAAAACATTCATTGCAGAGTGAATTCGTTTTGAACAAAATTCGTTTTGGATATGTAAACAACACAAATAACGGTTAACACAAACAATAGTGCTTACCGTTATTTGTTTGATTTTGTATGTTGTGTGTTGCGATGTTGCAAAAACGAATTTTGTTAAAAATACAGCAGTAAAAACGTTAATTTTAGGTTTTACAAAAATGGTGATTACTTCTTTGTCCATCAAGTGTACATCCAAAATCCGCCCATTTTTAAAAGGTAATTGAATGTTCTTTCTTGCAAAAAGAAAATGATAAAAAAAATATGGAGTGTTTTTTTTTAAATCGGCTCAAAGTTACAACAAAATTTCCCGTTTGAAAGCTTATGGTTTTCTCAAAAATAACGGTATCTGACTAGTGCATTACATTACCTTTCCAACGATATCAAACAATTGCAAATCGGATGAGATTTGACAAAGTTATGGGCATTTTTCTCTGTTTGCTACTTAAATTTTCGCCAAAATTTCTAAAAAATTCAAATTATCATAAATCTGGAAAAAATTGGAGACCCAAAGTCCGGATGGGTGGCCAGATTCACATGGAATGGCCGAATTGCGAAATTCATAAAATTTAAAAGTAGTCTCAGCTCAAAACAGTGTTATTTTTCTTGCTTATGCTATTTTGCTTGAAGCATTTTGAACCCTGGATTAATGTAATTTGGTAGTGCAGTTATCACCGAGTTCGTCTTTGGACATTTTTTGAGCGATTCATGACAGACAGTATTAATATTTCCTAAAAGTGTTAGGATTACAAAATTAATTTCCTTCAATATTATATTTCGCTTTCCAAGTTCTTATCCACAAATATATAAAAACATACATATGTACATGTGAATGGACGGAATTGGACAAAGAGGCGTGGCACCGCCCATGCAATTGAATATTTCAATGTGGTATAAATCCGATTGAATATTTTTTAGCGGCATATGGTTTTTTTAATGTAACTACTGACTACATCCACTCACGATTCAATTTGATTAGAAGATGAAGTATATATACGATTGTTTCCATAAATTTAGTATTACCTTGCAATGCAACACAAAAACCATAATTAGGGCCAACAAAGCGGACCGGGTCAGCTAGTTAAAAATAAAAGCAAAACCATACATACATTTGTTAAATTTTTATCCATGAGGTGTTGGTGAGTGATTTTTGTGTGTCCCTGGCCTGACAAATTTGATTAAATTCAATCTTGTAAAATTATCTTAATGGTCGAATCTTAGGTAATCGTATATGGAGAGTCTATTAATGTTTGTATTTTTGTACCAATCGGAACAGTTGTGCAATTGTTTGAATTTTTTATTTGTTAATATAGTTTTAAGATATTTGGTTTATATGGTTATATTTGTAGTATTAAGCGGACAAGAGTTGGTGGATTTAGCACACTGCTCAGCGAATTCGTTGCCTGGTATTTTGATGTGACAGGGTATCCAAAGTAATTTAATTTTTGGAAACTGTTCTGTAAGGGTGTTTCTAATATTTTGTAAGTTGGCTATTGCATCTAGGGATGATAGAGAGCCCAAACAGATACAAAAACTCCCAGATTTACTTTGAATGAGGTTTACAGCTTCATTGATTGGTATATTCATTGGTATATTAAGTTGTTTGCAAATGGTGATTCATCTATTGAATACGGAGTCGGTTTTGTTGTTTTTAAGTCTAGAGTGCATTTTCATAATATTATATAATGGAGTGAATCAGAGATTTGGTAATTTTGTCAGTTAGATAGTTTCTTTTGTTTTCAATAGTTGGGGTATTAGCTTCAAATAGCATGTTGTTGATTGATAGGTGTTGAGAAAAGCTCTGAAAAGCTCCGAGAGAGGTTCTAATTGCTGAATTGTATATGGTTTTCAGTTTGTTTAATACTGACCACGGGGCGTAATCATAAATGTGTAGGACATAATCGATTTTAGATACTAAAAACGAATTGGTAACTGTTATTAGTGAATGTGGGCAACAATTGAATTTAAAGCTTGAAAGACATTTTATTACGTCAAGTGGCTTGGATAAAGAATGTTGTAATTGTTCGATGTGTGCACTCCACTTGTAACTAAGGGTTAAACCTAGAATGTCCTGAAACAATCTATTGAGATTGTTATTTTCTTGCGGCCGTGTCTTTTTCCTAGCCATGATACAATCAGCAAGCGAAAATATCCCCGTGTGCCCTCTTGTGGCCGTCAGCGAAAAATAACCCAGTAAGAAAAAGTCATGGTGGTGAATCATTCACCTACTACTGATGTCAGCGAAGCAAATGTAGCTTTTAACGACACCATTATGCAGAACCAACTACATCAACAACAAACACTACAACAACAGCTAGCACAGCTACAATTTATGCCGCAACAACAGCAATTTCAACAACAAATGTCATTACAGCAAGAACAACCGCATCAAATACAGCAATATCAGCAAACCCAGCAAACTACTCAACCGCAACCAACACCGCAAATTCTACATGTTGAATATATTCCGCCTGTTCTACCACCGAGTGACACCGCACAGCCAAACACTCGGTACCGTCAATTTCTAGGATTGATACGCCTAGCAAATATATTTAAATTCCCCTTTGCCTTATTCCTATTCCTGACTCAAGTGAGCCAAATAGTGTAGCTTCTAAACTTGCGAATCGCAGGAGAAAGGTCGCCACCAGCACCACTCTTACAGGTCAAAACAATAAAAATACGCCAATTCAGACAGGTATAGACATCTACTTTTCAAAGAGAGGACTTACGTCTCCCACTAATGAAAATACGAACTCCTCAAAAATTCGGAGGCCAAATCTCGATAAAACGTCTCTTGAGTTGGGGTAGAACCGTTTTGCCCTTCTTCCTGAAGAAAACCATTTGGGTCCCAAGCCGAAAACACAAAAACCACCACCTGCGCGAACAAAACTCAAATTCGCTTATCAAAGAAATTACCCAAAATGTAGGTCCTACAAATTTCCATGTGGTCTCAACTCTTAAGGGAAAAATACACGAATGGAGACAATAAACAAATGCTTGGATCCAAAAAAAACATCAGGACCGGACTTAATAACGGCCACAATGATAAAATACCTGCCACCAGTTGTAATAACTCAATTATTGCACATATTTAACGCGATCCTCAGAACATGTCACAACCCAGATGATTGGAAACTTTCTCAAGTTACAATGATTCCCAAACCTGGAAAAAATCCCAACAATGTGACTTCATACTAGGGCTGGTGATTTTCAACACTTCGAAGCCTTCGAAGCTTCGAAGTTTTATTCGAAGTTTCGAAGACTTCGAAGACTTCGAAGCTTCGAAGTTATAACGTGCTTCGAACATATCGAAGCTTCGAAGGTTAAAAAACTTCGAAGCTTCGAAGTCTTCGATTTTTTCTTTGGAATAATATAAATGTACGAGTAGTCTTTTTTGGGCGAATCAAGCCAAGTTGATTCATGTCAGGTGGGATTACAACCACCAGGTGCGTCCTTGCACATTTTTTGGATGATTCATGTCAGGTGGGATTACAGCTGCCACCAGGTTCGTCTTTGGGACTTTTATGGTTGAACTATGTCAGGTGGGATTACAGCTGCCACCAAGTGCGTCCTTGCACCAAAACGTTCGGATAGTGGGGTTTTATATCCGCTCTGTAATCCCACCTGACATGATTCACCCATAAAAGTCCCAAAGACGCGCCTGGTGGCAGCTGTAATCCCACCTGACATGATTCATCCAAAAAATGTCCCAGGACAAACCTGGTGGCATCTGTAATCCCACCTGGCATGATTCATCTTGGCCTGATTCGCCCAAAAAAGACTAGTCGTACATTTATATTATTCCAAAGAAAAAATCGAAGACTTCGAAGCTTCGAAGTTTTTTAACCTTCGAAGCTTCGATATATTCGAAGCACATTATCTACGAAGAACTTCGTGTAAACTTCGAAGCTTCGTCTAAAAAAACTTCGAAGCTTCGAAGTATTCGAAGTCTTCGGAAAAACTTCGAAGCTTCGAACTTCGAAGTATTCGAAGTTTCGACGGCTTCGAAGGAAAGTAACAGCCCTACTTCATACCGCCCCATAAGCTTGTTCTCTGTGTTATCGAAACTCTTCAAAAAACTTCTTATAGAATTGATTTCACCCAAAATTACAGAAAAACAAGTGATTCCCGATCACCAGTGTGGCTTCTGCGAAAAGCTCAATAAAAAGCACTTTCGAAAACAATATTGTTCCGCGGTTTTTCTCGACATCACCCAGGCCTTCGAAAAAGTCTGGCACGATGAACTTATTTACAAATTACAGCATGTTCTTCCCTCTAATATACACTGCCTACTTTAAAACTCTCTCACAAATAGAACATTTTTAGTAAAACATAAAAGCTTTGTCTCCCGAAAATTCCATATACTGGCCGGAGTACCACAAGGTAGTGTCCTTGTGCACCCCTGCTATATATTCTCTACTAGCTGGGCCCGGTCCGCTTCGCTGGGCCTAAATAATTTTTTGTTGTTGCATTGTCTGCAATGTAATGGATGAATGGATGAAAGTAATTTTTAAATATATATGTTTAATTGGTGTTTATACTGTGGAGTTAATTTTGTACAATTTTATAGAGAGGAAAATTGATGTAGCGATTGGTATTGAAATAGGTTTTGATGAATGAATGAATGATTCGTAGTGTATGTATGTATGTAGCGCAGTAAAGTATGTTTGGAAGATTATTGAAATTAAATTAAATGACATGTGGTATAAGTATTTGAAACAAATGCCGTTAATTCGGCCGGTGCAAACGACTGGATTACGATCTTTGAGCTTTGGTACGTAGCCGAATGCTCGCACAAAATGGCCCGGCAGTGTAAACACTTGAAAACGAACAAATCTGTTGATTCCGATGCTGGTGCGGGAGGGAATATTCAGTCAGTGTAAACGGTTGCACGAACGGAATTTCGTTTACGATTGGAGTTCGCGACAAAAGTTGTGTTCGCTCCTGCGGTCTAAGTGCACCTTCAAATTAAGTAAAAATAAGTACCTTTATCCCTTTTAGACAAAATTAAACCAAAAATTCCCTTAGGAAGGGAAATTTGCCTAAAGTTGGCTGCACTGGTTGAGCGCCCCGTCTGTGAGGAGTGTTGCCACATTGAGAGACGTTCTGTTGTGTTTTTGTAAATTTTTCTTGTGGGAAGAAATTGATTTCTATAACTTGTTAGGACAATTTCGCAGTGCTTATTTGCCGAAAAGGCCAATTGCAGTGTGTGCATTTAAGTCAAGATTAATTTAATTTTCATTCGCAATGGACGTCTTCTCGTAATATTAATGGCGGTTTGCCCGCATTAAGGTCCCCATAAGCCAACGCGAAATTCCGCAGCCGGTACGGAATTTGAAGAATAATGTTGCTTGAATATGCGATACTTCGTTTTTTTACAGAAAATTTATAAAAGATATCCATTTTTAGTTGTAGGTTTGAAATTTTTCACCACAAACAAATTTTTTTATTCCAATATCTTTGCTGGAAGAATTTTCGAGAAAGTACCGCGGCGGCGGAATTTTGGGTATTTCAAGTAGTAATGAATTACTGTGTGTAGGGTTACTGTGAAAGTGGGCGACTTTCGCAGTGCGCATTTAAGGACGCCACACATGAATGCAAAATTTCGTTGGTGTCGTGGTACTTTTTCTTGAAAATACGATAGTGCGCTCTAGAATGATATGCATTTGTTTTTGTTTTTGTGAAATTTTTCAGCACGAAAAAATTTGTCCGAGCCGAATATTGCCTTGCAATTTTTGAGCAATTTTTGGGGAAATATCGCGGCAGCGTGTGGGAGTTTTAAGGGTATAATTTAATTTCCCTTCACAATAGACATTTTTCCGTAGTTATTTGGAATGTAAATGGCAAATGCATTTAAGTGGAAATGAAGTACTGTGAAAGTGGGCGTAAAATGTGCACTGGGAGATTGGGGCAAATTATGGAATTGCGAATATGTAATACTCAAGGAGAAGCCGTGTTATTTTGGCATTGCCTTAGGTTTTTTCCATTGTTGAAAAGTTACATGCAATCAAATGGCAATAACCTTAATTATTACTCCCTGCTGCATTTAATGTTGAAAATACACGAAGTTGTTGAAATTTGTGATCGGTACATCGACTTGAAATACTTTAGCAAATCGATTTCATACTTTGAAAGAAACCGAAAGGTAAAAAACCCGCAGATATGGTAACACTGCTTGGGTGGGGAAAAATTAAGTCCTAGGTGGCAACCAAGTTGATTGTTGATCATATGGTATTTGCTTTAAAAGATTCACAAATGTGAGAGATATACGTATTTTCTAACTTGTGGGCGGTAAAAGTGGGCGTGACAAAACCTATCCTATGTCACGACTCACGACCCCTAGAACACATATATAAATTTTGGTGAGAATCGGTGCTGTAGTTTTCGCGTCTACTGGTGACAAACATACACGTCTCTTTTATATATAGATAGTATAGTATGGAGTCCACACTGCAGATATGCTCAAATGCGACAGAACTTTCATATCGACTTTTGCTGACGACAGTGCTATCCTGTGCTCTCACTCAAACCCAGGCATGGAAACTCTTTACGTGCAAAAACATTTGGACATTTAAAGTAATTGGCTATCACGATGGAAAATCAAAGACAACGATTACAAAAGTAGTAACTTAATCTTCACTTAATCTTCAATATAATAAAACCCACATCAATATCTGATATCGGAACAATTGACTACGGTATTGTTAGCGATGGCAGTGATGACGAAAGTAATCCTTGAATGAAACCTTCAAAACTTAATTATTTTCATAAGTAAATGTTGAAGGCTTGTGGACGGATTCTCGTTCCGTGAAGTTGTCTGAAGTGATTCATATTTTATGCACAAAATTTCAATTATAAGTAGAGACCGACCGAAACCGCTTTTTTAAATTTCGCCCGAAACCAAAATGGCCGAAATTATTATTTTTAAATTTCGGCCGAAACCGAAAAAAACCGGATCAAATATTATCATGTTAAGTTCAGATCATGTATTAGATGAATTTAGAAGCAAACTATCTGAAATTTAACATTTAAGATTAGAAACTATCAATACATATATATGGGATGGATTATAGGCGAGAGACGTTCCTAGCCACTTCACTTTTGCCAAAAAAATCCATATACTTGTACATACCGGACACGCCTCCTTATGGGCGTTACAAACGGTGAGACAAAGCAATATATCCTTGGACAATAGTGTGCAAGGTATAAATAGGATTATAGAAAAATCGATCACATTTTTGAAATCAACGGATCTAAAATACATCTAGAAACTTAGTTTCAATTAATTTAGAACACTCTTTAGATTTTTGTGCAAAGCTTATATGGAGACAAATCACTGTGCGATGGCGTCCTCAGTTTTTCTGCAGCACGTTTATTTTTTTTCGACTTATGTTAATATAAAAAATTTATGTGTTTAAGAAAATATATTTTGATGCAGCTGCTCCCAACAAACCTAAAGTGATTGCAAAATAATTGTGTAAAAAGCTATTTCAAAATTGGTTTACATTATCGGACAAATCTGCCCGAAAACCATATTTTTTTTTTCGGCCGAAACAGTTTTTGTTGGCCGAAAACCCGAATTTTGGTCCGTCTCTAATTATAAGTACAACAATTGGTTTTCTGTACTTATAAATGGTTAAAAAAAAATTTTATCACTTCACCGCTTCACAAAAAGAAAATCCGACAATTGCAATTGAAAGAAAATCAATTTCAATTACTTGTAATTGTAATTGTATTTTTTTTTCAATTGCAAATACTTGTAATTGCAATGGGGAAATGATCAATTAAAAATATGAAATAATTGAAATTGACTTTTTGTTAATTATATTTCCATATATTTGAAATCATTTTCTTGAAATTTTTTCATACAGCAATTAAAATTTATTTTTTGAAAATTACAAATAAATAAAATGTAATTGACTTTTTTCAGAAATTAATGAAAATTAATTGAACAGAAAGTATTTGATACAAAAAAAAGTCAATTGCACATGAAAATATAGTTGGAAATATTTTCAAAGTATGATGGTCAAAAGTTTTCGGCCAGAATCTAAATGTGTCTTCGAAAACATTTTGAACCAAGTGGTGGTCTTTTGACCAGGTCCTAACTGTGTCTTCGATGACATTTTCAACCAAATGCTGGTTAACAGCTCTTGACCAGGTCCTAACTGTGTCTTCAATGACATTTTCAACCAAATGCTGCTCTTGAAAAAAACAATGAATGGTCAAACGCTTGATCCAACAACCAATTTCGATTGAGGCAATCCAATAAAGATCCTCTTACCACGTAAATTTAATTGATGTCTAATAATTGCAATTGAAAATTATTCAATTATAATTACAAGTAATTGTAAATAATTGATGTAAAATAAATTTCAATTGCATGTATTTGAAATTAAATAGTGAATTATGAAATACAAGTAATTGTAACTAGTAAATTTGCCCGTGCCATGCACGGGAAAAAAACACACTAATTTTAAAAAATTAAATGTTTACTAAATATATTTTAGATGCAAAAATATTTTCTATGTTTTCAAAATTTAAATGTAATTTTTTTTTATAGAAATTTGTGAAATATGTAATTTTTTATTAAATTTTGTAAAGAATAGAAATAAATTTTGTTTGATGATGTAATTGTGTAAAGTTGAACTGTTCCATTAAAAAAGAATTAAAAAAAAAGATTAAAAAAAAAAAAAAGAATATCAAGCAATGGATTCAAAAAAAAAATACGACCGGTGACGGGCTTGAACCCAAGACTGCCGCAGACAAAGCGGAAGCTCTACCCAACTGACCACAGCCAGCTATAAAATAAATTGAGCTAATGGCGATGTAGTTCATCAAGCTGTATGGTGAATGTGTATATACACACAAAAATATAGCTTTGATTTACCATTGCCACCTTTAAGGAAATAATATTACCAAAAGGCTAGCGTTGCCACCTAACAATGTTTTCACCTGTTACGGCTAAACATTATTTCCGATTGTCGATCATTTTTATTGCAAAGTGTTTTATTCATTGGATTTTTTCAATTTTTATTTTCGTATTATGTATTTTGACGTACTAAAACCGAATCTGAATCTTTTATTGTAGCAAAAATCAGCTTTCCAAGAAATAAATTTTTTTAAGTTTTGATTTCCCCTTTTACAATTTCTTTAGTGACTTCTAAGAAAGGTGTTCATTTTGTAGTATTTTTTTTCGGGAATTTTAATTTATAAATGATTCACATTTTTATTTGTTTTTATGAAATTTCTCACCTTAAGCAAATATATTTTCGCATTTGCAAGAAACATTTTTGAGTAAGTTTCGCTGCGGTTGCGGTACTTCGCGTTGATGTGTGCGGACCTTAATGTTGTACTGGGAATATATGCAGTGTATAGGAAAGTGTATTATGAAAGTGTAATATGAAAATCTAATACACCACCGTAATAGGTGAAAATAGTGATAGGTGGCAAGAATAGTCTTGTGGCAGTGTTATTTTCTTAAAGGTGGCAGCTTTAGGTCGAAGCTATTTTTTTATATGTGAAATGATTTTTTTGTGTGTGTATATACATGAAAGCGTTTTGCATGCGGCTTGATGAAGTTAATCGATATTAGGTAAAGGCATTGTATGAGCATTAGTGGCTCTGGTGAGAAGGCGCTTAGTTCGCTACTTCATCTTACTTACAATCGCGGCGTTGTGGGTTCGATACCTCACCAGGGCGGCTAACATTTATAAGAAAAAATATATGTGTGGATATATTTGTAAGTGGCTCTGGTTGGTTCCTTCTCACGACCGCAGCGTCGTGTGGACAAACCACCAGAATAGCTAACATTAAAAAAAAAAAAAGGTTAACAACTTAAAAAAATTTTTTAAGTGGAGTTGTAAATTTTGAATCGGTTAGCGTTAGGGACAGACAGACAGACAGAAAGACAGACAGACAGACAGACCTGGACAAATATATATATTAATTGAAATATGTTGTAATGGATTTTGCCCATGTCTGCTTTTTTCCTAATTCATTTTTCTAATAAGTAAAAGTTTGAAAACCTTAAATTTTATGTTATCCAAAATATTTCAGAAAAACTTCTGTTTAAATGAAATTGTGGAATTTTTTTTTATTTTTTTATTTGTACTTTTTAAGGTTATTGCGAAAAAAATTTAAAAAAACCATCTGCAAAATAACATGAAGAAATTGTATTTATTCATATTCGAAATTTAGGGAATATATTCAAAAACATAATGCAAAATTGTTTCTATAAAAGATTACAGCGACCGACTACAAATAAACGATGCGACAATTGTCTGCAGATCAACGTAAAAGCAAATAACCGAGCGTCAACGAAGATATCTCTCACGCATACATACAAAATTCACACGCATGCAGAGAAATTGGATTCTTTTTACGGTGTTAAAAAAAAAGCATCGGTGTTATTCTGGGCTCGTCATATGGAATTGAGCTCTGGTGCACAGCCTCTCTCTCGAATGTGGAAAAACTCTAAAGAGACCAATCTAAAATCCTGAGACAAATTGCCAGAGCCCCTTCGTATATAAGAAATGTAAACAGGAATAATATTTATTTCCAGGGTTTAAATTGCTGCAGTATTTTCGAATACTGTTGCTTACATTGACGCAGTGAGCAAAAAACTTATTTTTGAAATACTTTGCTTACTTTAAAGCATTTTAGAAAATACTTAGAGCACAATACCGTCACGTTGCTGCCTTTTCAATGCTTTGAATACTTCCTTTACATTGCTTTGTATGCATAAAAAAGATGATTCTTATACAGTCGGAAACCCCTCGGAAGCGCTCGTTTGTGCAAATTAACTGTTGAATTTAGTAAGGAGGCGTGTCCGGTATGGAAAGAATCGATATTGGTATCATTGGAAAGGGATATTCAATTCCTTTCGAATGAGTATTAGAACTCGTTAATCCGTTTTTTTTAAAGTGGAATTTTGGGCTAAAAATTTTATCATTTTCATACAAATTTACTGAAAACTAAATTTTTCAAAAAATTCTCAAAATTCAGGTCAATTATGTTATAACCCCCACGAAAAAAAGTTCGAAAAGTAGGTCCATTTTCAACCAGGATTTTCTCGAAGTGTACTTAACGGATTAACAATTTCTGATACTCATTCGAAAGGAATTGAATAGCCCTTTCCAATGATACCAATATCTATAAAATTTACCTGTGAGCCACTGTACTTGGAAAAGAATATGCAAAATACTTATGAGAGTCACCTTATATATTCTTCATCAGCATCCGTCCGCCCGATAGCGGTCGCAGTTTTGTAGATATCGACTTGAAACTTCGGGTACATGTTTTTCTCGTGAATACTGAGATCAAGTTCGAGAAGATCGGACAAAAACTGGTCCTAGCTCCCATATAACGAAAAAAATTGTCAACATTTTGCAATTTTTTTTATGGCTGTATTCGATTGGAAATGTTTGGAAATGGATTTTTAACATGTTTGAGGCACTTCTAAATGGGTCATACTGTGTGGGGGTATTTCAGCTTCGGCATAGCCAAATATAGTTCACTCTCTAGTTTATTCTCATTATACAGGGTATAACAGTCGAGATTGGCAAAAGGTAGTATTCGATTTAAGACCCAAAAATATGAAAAAAACATTTTACAAGTCTTTTTTATTGCTGTATTCATTGAAAATGTTTAGAAATGGATTTGAAGTGGATTGATTGAAAATTTTTAGAAACGAATTTTGAACGTGGTCCAAGTCTGCAAAAACACTTAGAAATGGCTCAAAATTGGGTCTTGAGACCAAATTTTTTTATGTTCGAGGCAGGGACCGCCAAGAACCGGAACCGTTATATTTTATGGAACCGGAACCGAAACCGTTTTATTTTTTCTGTTCTAGCTCCTAATTTAATAAGTCAAAAATACAAATTAAAATTATAATTTTTAACGAAATTTTCTTGTCATGCTAAAGTGGAAAATCCAGTTTTGTTAACTTTTGTGTCTTTTTTTCACTTTCAAATTCCAACTTTTCTTTGAGTTTATGCAACCAAAACCGATATTTTTACAATCTAGGAACCGAAACCGATATTTTTGAAATCTGAGAACCGGAACCGAAATATTTCAATATTTTAAAATTAGGGAACCGAAACCGGAACCGATATTCCTTTCGGTTCCAGTCCCTGGTACGAGGTAGGTACTTCTAAATGGGTCATACTGTGTGGGGGTATTTCAGCTTCGGCATAGCCGGGATAGCAACTCCAAAAATATAATTCAAAGTTTTGGGAAAGAAAAAACAGGACATCGTAGAGATACGTACTACATAAAATTAATAAAATTTCGATAAACTGGCGTTAAAAACGCTTCACTGGAGTTGTTGAAAATAGCATTAAGTTCATAGTTTCTAAATTTAAAAATATATTTATTTTACTTTTAGGAAAGGCCAGTCTTCTGGATCCGCTGCAAATTTATCACCAGGACCTAACACTTCGTCGCAAAGTGGATTCGATTATAAAGATGGAATCGTGGTAAATAAATTCATAATACAATTATTTTATTCTACTAAATATTTTTTTATTATTATTTTAAGGACAATACATCTTTTGATCAGGGTTCCAAAGTAAATACAACTGGAAACCAATGGTTGTGTTCTGTAAATGTGGCTGAATATCGAAGTTTAGTCAAAACACTTGTAGGAGGTGTGAAGACAATTACTTGGGGCTTTGTCAGTTCTAAGGTAATTCGCACATTGTTGCTCATCTGGCAAACTTAATTCAAATTGCCATTTCTTTTTAGCCCATTATCACAGAGAACTCAAAAGTAAATCAAGAAAAACTTTTTAAACCTCATGAGTTAAGTATATACATAAACCTGGTATATTGGGCGTTGGAAGCATTGGATTTATATACTATAAATGCTCCAAACGCCGGTCAGCAAAGAGCATCTGGACTCATTCCCAGAACAAAAGAGGAGAAGGAAGTTTTAGAGCATTTCAGTGGAATAGTAAGTTTTGTAATGATCATAAATAAACCTTTTGTGTTCTAGGAAATTCGAGAAATTTCGTTTTGAATGAAACCAACCATTTAAAAATCGGTTGATTCATTTATTTTCTAAAAATATTTAAATAAAGGAAAAATTTTCAACATAAGGTAAAATTTTCAACATTTTTCGAGTCTATGCTTTTTTATATCATAAACTAAAAAGATACGACAACACAATTAGGGAATTCACAAGGGTCTCGTATCGGTCGTATTGTTGTATTGTCGTGAAAAAATACTAGGGATGTGACGGAGCTCCGCCTCCGCATCCGCGGAGCATCCGCACTAAATTGACATCCGCATAGACATCCGCACCCGCATTCGCATCCGCGACATGACATCCGCATGTATGCGTGTTTCTATTAGAGACCGACCGAAATTCGGTTTCGGTTTTTGGGCCAAAAAAAGCTGTTTCGGCAGTGTTTCGGATTCGGCCGAAAAATAAAATATCGTTTTCGGCCAAATTTCGTTTTCGGTCGAAATTTGGATATTTCCGCCGAAAATTTCGGTTTGATACGAAAAATGTAATAAATAAATAACGAAGATTACACAGATCGACAAAACTGAACTTTTTGTGTGATATACTTGATAGACAAATTCTTATGTATTTTGCAACGCTGAATACAAAAATAATAATGAAATTTTTACAGCATGCACCAACAATGCAATTTTTGTGCAATTTTCATTATTATTGTGCAAAATACATAAGGAACAACCAAGTGGATAAAAGCGGTATGTAACACAAATTTAAGTATTGTACATAGTTTCGAAGAATCAGAAGCGACAAAGAAGACAAGTCCCCAATTTGTATTAAAAAAAGAAAAATTTCAAACTTTGAAACTAATTTCTTGAAAGAATTTGTATGTTACTACCGTCTTCATCCATTCACCCCTTCACAGCGTTCTCACTCTTCTCCTATCAGAGTAGATTTGCTACTCTCGCGATGATTTTCAAATTTGTACTCCTCTACTACGGTAGTAGATTTTTCTACTTCCCTCAAGATATTTTCTACTACTATTGCAAGAAATCTTCTCGTCAAAATATTATATGAGTTTCATACAATGCAAAATTACTACTCTTTCTACAAACCTACTACCCTGACAGCAATTTCTACTACTCTCGTAGATATTCTACTACTCTACGTAAAAAACTAAATCTACTCCCCTTTCTTGAAATCTACTCCCCTAAAATCGAATATCTACTACTCTCGCCGTAGCAAAAAAGTAAGAGCCCTGCCTCTTCAATTGATTTCCACACATTTGTTTCTAAATTCATCTAATTTATAATTTGAACTTAAAATTATCGATTTCAGCCTACTTAATTATGTACAACTTTATTACATATAAATTCACAATTTTTTCGGTTTCGGCTTCGGTTTCAACCGAAATTTAAAAAATTAAAATTCGGCCATTTCTGTTTCGGTCGAAAAAAATAATTAAAAATTTCGGCCATTTCGGTTTCGGCCGAAATGAAAAAAAGCTATTTCGGTCGGTCTCTAGTTTCTATGACTCTCGTATTGATTCTTCTTCTTATTTGAAAAGTAATAGGAGGAAATTGTTAAAATTTATTTTAGGGACTGTTTTTAATGCATAAAAAGTGCACAAATATTGCAACAAAGAACGTGGAGACCTCCAAAACTCTTGCGACCATCAACTTTGGCCAGATGGCCACTTGCACTTACGGGCAGACGAATGCCGGGCCCAGGGGATTCCGAAAGCATTTTGAATGCATTAAACGCGCGCGACTTGTTGAAAATATTGAATCAAAGCACAGGTGAACCGCAATATTTCTTCCGATCCTTGATTTGGGCCGCATCAGCACCTCCGCGAATTTTGGCATGCATCCCGTGGCGAACGAATTTAGGTTAGGTTCAACATTTGCAATATAATTTTTTCTCTCTCTCTCTGAAATGACAGTACTAGATTTTTTTCTGCATTGGGTGTGCTCATAACAATTGTATTTTTTTCAAACACGATTATACGACAATACGATAATTCGAGACCCTTGTGAATTCCCTAAATGTTTCACAATGTTGTAGAACAGGCGATTTTCTTTAAAAAACATTTTTTTAATCTAATCTTGGACGGATCCAATAGTTATGGTATTAAGTCTACTCAAATATCAGTTTTACACGTTTTTGCTTATAACCGTTATCATATCTGAAATCTGCGCATCAAGGGCTTTAAGAATCAGAAAAAACAAATTGCATGTGAGTAAAAACGTTAAATTTTCATTGCACTACAAAAACAATGTAAAGGTAGATTAGAGTGGCACTTATTTTTCGAAATTGAACAAGTGCACCCTAGTTTGTTCGTTTATGGGATTGGATTCAATTTTTAACAATGAGAGTCCTTTTTGTATAATTTAATAAATTCATTTAGAAAAATTCAGGTTTAAAAAATAATACAATGCTCTTCGGATACTTTTCGGATGCGGATGTGGATGTAGATATCAGTTATACACAGAATGTATTTAATTATACAAAAAGGATATCTCATTGTTTTCTCATTGTTTATTCAAATCTTTACCGATTTTGCTCAGTAATAACTTGATGAAAAGGTAATTAAATATGTCATTTACACTTTTTTGATTATTAAATTATGAGAACCGTTGTCGATTTGGGTACAAAGACGCGTAGGGTAAGCTGGGGTAGCTGTGACAATGGGGCACAATTGACTTCGAGAATTTTGGTGTGTTCTCACCATAATTTGTGAAACTTTTAAATGAGGAAAATAGAATCGCTCTATTTTCCTTATCCTCACAAAGTTTGACGGTTGTAGCTGAACCCTCTGAGGAGCAACACGTGTTTTTCGATTTTTGAGGACGCTGATGTAAATGCTCCCCTTTAAAAACAAGAGTGCCCCGTACTTGGGGCACATTTGACAAAACGACTTTTTTAAGAAAATATTTCAAAAAATATATTTTCGGTTTCCAGAAAATAAATAAAATTTAAGGGGTTAAGGTCAAATAGTCAATCTTTATAGGGTATCAACTAAGGCATTCAATCCCGAAGTGTTTTTGAAAATCCCGGGATTTTGGGATTTGGAATTACGGGATTTTCGGGATTTTCCAATTAAATACAATAATTAATATAAAATTAAAGAAAAAACTGTTGCAACAATATTTTAAGCTTAATTATATTTTAATTCAACGTAGAAATAATATTTAATAAATATTGCATTAAACAAAACAAAATTTAAAATAAATAAAGTCAAACAAAAAGTTATTAATTTTAAATTACTCTGATCGAACAAGTTTGATATTTTATGTCGATACCTTAAAGCACAACCATCCTATGTCCGTTTTCATGAAAATCGAGTTTTTATCATTTTTGGATTCCTGAGAAGAACCTGCATCAGACAGACTATAGTGGTTTGTGGGAATCGCAATGAAAGTACTTGAAAAATTAGGAAATAAAAATCAGTTTCCATACAAAACATACCAATTTGAAAACTTGTTTTTCATTTTCTAGAGTTTCAAAAAAATGGACATAGGATGGTTGTGCTTTAAAGTATCGATGTGTTAAATTGAGTTGCTTTATTATTTATTTTGCCATGCTGTCACAAAATAATTTTATTAATTGTTTCAATTTGAAAAAAATGTATTCATCGATACAAATTTTTGTTTACTGTTATTGACAAAAATTGTCTTAATTTTTTGTGTGTGTAGCACTAAGTCTAAGAAAGTGAGTTTTTTGTGTTTACCAATTAGATTGAAAGTAAACGCACTGCAGTATTTTTGTGGAAAAGCGTCAAAAATATCTTAAACAATGCATAAAAAATCAATTTTTTGAATCCCGGGATTCCGGACTCAAAATCCGGGGTTTCCGGGATTTATAAAACGTTCGGGATCCCGGGTTTTTGGGACTCGGGATCCCGGGATTGAATGCCTTAGTATCAACACATTATCGAATCGGTCCACTAGTTTCGAAGTAATGAAACTTTGCAGAAAGGTGTCACAGCTACACCAGCTTTGAGCTTCTGGCGGCACACTTTCCCATGATCCGATTTGGCTGAAAATTTTAAACAATAATTTTCTCACCCAATCGCTTTTTAGGGTGTGCGCTTTTTGAAATTCGCCACTTAATTTTTTTCATACAAAGTTATTGTCAGTCTAGTGCAGTATTTTAGCTTCTGTCTGACCGAAGATAATTCTCTTACGAGGGTTGCTCGATAAGTTTCCAGAATGGAGCAACCTATATCGATACCTTAAAGTACAATCGTCCTATGTCCATTTCCGTGAAAATAGAGTTTTTGGCATTTTTGGATTCCAGAGAAGAAGCTGCATAATATAGGCTATAGTGGTTTATGGGAATCGTGATGAAAGTAATTGAAACATGAGGAAATAAAAACCCATTGCCATACAAAACATACCAATTTGAAAACTTGTTTTTCATTTTCTAGAGTTTTGAAAAGTGGACATAGTGTGGTTGTGCTTTAAGGTATCAATATGTCCTATGTGGTTCCAGATATTTTTGTTGTAAACTTTGCAATTTTTTATCGTAACTTTCTTCAGATGATAAACATTTATTTCTCCCCCAAATGTGTCCAGTAATTTTTTGAAAAGAGCAAAAAAATTTAGTTGAATTTTGCTATATTTTTTTTTGATTTTAAGTGTAACATAAGTGCAGAGGATTGTATTAATCGATTGGTTCGCACCAACGATTAGTAAAGCATAACACTATGCGAAAAAATTTGGAAAAATGTTTGTTTGGCTGTTTTTTTCGATTGATTCTAATAGAACGCATTAAAACTAACACAGCGTTATCAAAACTTTCTCAAAAATCGTAAGTAACGATTAAAAAATTTTATGACCCAAACATTAATTTGATTCCTGATTTTTTTCCGTTTTCCACTGTTATCTTCGATAAATGTTGGAAAAAGTTTGTGTGAATGTGTTTTCTTCTTGATTCTGAGAAATCACATTCCAACGAACATATTCCAACTTTACTTTGCCCGAAATACCAAGTTAAGTCATCTCAAATGCATTTTTATTTTATGCAATGTTTTTAATATTGGTTTTTGCGACAAAAAAATGTTTGAGTGTTTTTTTTTTGTATTTTCGGATTCTACTAGTCATAATTAGTGTTACACTAAAAGGTTTTGTCAAAGTTACCAGCATATCAAACCATTCAAACACAAAAAATTATATGGCAATACAGACAGTTACGCAAATTGAGATATCGACGCGGTTACCAACCGATTCTCGTAGCTCCTTTGTGGATTCGTTAAAATATGTGTAAGGAATTAAAACTATTAAAAAAAATAGAGTGGTTAAAAAAATAGAGTGTGAAATAAAGACGCGTAATTTTATGATGTTTAAGGTTATAATCTGTTTATTGAAGTTCAAAGAAAAATCTTGTTACATAAAGAAACGTGGTTTGCAGTGGACTGTTTTACAATGAATGAATGTCGTGAGAAAATTTCCGTAATGAGAAAAAGAAAATGTAAGGAAAGGTTGCATCAAAAAGTAAGCGCGCAGGGCTGCAATTATGAGTTAAGCCTTAGAGCCGCAAACATACTCCCGCCGTTAAAGGTATCGCCTTTTACATATCGTCCACGAACAGCGGACACAGCTTGCAAATTGATCGACGATACTCCCCCTTATCCGTCCTTACATCCACAACTCGAACCGCGTCATCTTTTCCGGGATAAAGTCGAACGATCTTGCCCATAAGCCATTTGCACGGCGGTTGGTTTTCGTCCTTGAGTACAACAACATCTCCTAGTTTCACATTTTTTATTTATTTATTTTATTTATTTTTTTTTAATATAATACCAGTGCAAATAGATACAAAATCTTATAAGCTGCACTAGCTGCATGAAGTACATTTGAATGAATTGAAATTGACTTAAAAATTAATAATATTAACAAATTGTGGTATTATAGAAGACCCGACCTGCGGGGACTTAAGATTAACATTTTGATTTAGGTTTTTATTTTAAAGAGTACAATATTAATGACGGTAAATTATACATGAGATATGATCAACATAAAAACAACATGATTTAAATTTGAATTGACAATATAATCCATATAATAATAATAACACACACAAGTACATTACGACAACATGTAAAGGTAATGAATGAAAGTGATATCAATTAGACATAAAGTAACTATACAAACAATTTTTGAAGTTTATTGCGTTGCTATTTTGTTGCAAGTAGTGCGGTAGCGAATTCCAAAGACGTATTGAATGTATATAGAACTGGCGCTCCGATGTGAGGTATGAATGTTTGTGTGGAACTAGCTTCTTAACTCGATTCGATTTGAGAAATTTTATTCTTTTATATAAATAATCTGGCTCCCTCGTGTGAACTATTTTGTGTAGCAGGATTAATGTTCGAATATTAAGCAAGTTTTCAAATGTTATGCCATACAATCTTTTTGCGAATTGCGATATGTGGTCCGTACGTTTCAAGCCATAGACATAACGAGCGATATTATTGTAAAGGACATTCAAGCGTTTTGTACTGACAGAATCACAATTCGAGAAAATCTCGCATCCATACAATATTATTGGAACAAGATAGGTCTTGGCTAATAGTAATCTAATTCTGTAAAGTGTAAAGTATTGTGCTATCCACAGTGTACGGAGCATTCCATATACTTTTCCTATTGTAGCATTGATGTGATTATACCATGTAAGCTTCCGATTAAAGACAATGCCCAGATTCTTTGCAGTGTCAACAATATCTATACTTGAAGTGTTGAGATATATTTTCGGAACAGTTTCAGTATCCAGATTTTTGCGGCTGATAATTAAACATTTTTTTTTTTGGGTTGAGACATAGACCATTGACTGATGCCCAATCATTAACTGGCTGCAGATTCTCATTCAATTGCTCAACACAACTTTTAATCGAATCGGTTTTACAGCTTGTATATAATTGGACATCATCTGCGTACATGTGAACATTGCAATTTAAACAGCAAGGAAGATCATTACTGTACATAGAAAAAAACAAAGGCCCTAAAATCGACCCCTGAGGTACACCTCTAGTGACGGGAAGAAAATTTGAAACAATGTTGTTGAGGATTACAGCTTGCGATCTACCAGTTAAGTATGAAGTAAGAAGACGTATAGCAGTGGATGAAAAATTAAATAATCACGATAGTTTAATTTGCAAGACTTCATGGTCAACAGTGTCAAATGCTTTTGAGTGATCCAATAGAATTAAAAAACTTGTTTGGTTGTTATCAAGGTTAGCTCGAATTTCCTCAGTAACGTCGATCAAGGCTGTTACACAACTGCGTTTCGGTCGAAATCCTGATTGCCTTTCTGTCAACAGTTTGTTTTTTAGTAAAAATAAATCAATTTGCTTATGCATTAGAGATTCGAGTGCTTTCGACAGAAACGATAGAATGGCAATTGGTCTAAACTCATTGCAAGTTTTTGGAATAGGAATTATTTTGGCTTTTTTCCATTCTTCATTTGTGCGAGTTTATGCCATTTTGGCCGTCTTCGCAATTGGGTGAGGTAGTCGACGGACCATTTTTGCCAAAACTCTTGCACGTCAAATTCATCGGAGAGTTGAAAGTTGGGCCGCAATAATCGACGCCAGTTTTTAAAAAGGGCAGACTGGGTTGCACTCGCTGCCGTGGTAATTGACCCATTTGTTGTTGGTAGGGCCTACCTTTGAAACGCATGCAAGTTGGGCATTGATGAATACATCGTCGCACTGCACTGGAGCAACCGGAAATAAAATATTTCAGCGCTACGAGATATATAGTTTGACGTAGGCCCGAATGTAGATTTTGCTTATGAGTCCAATCAATGAGTAATTTACTAAGATGGTGGTTTTTATGTAGAATTGCGGGATGCTGTTGTTCATATGAAATGTCAGCTTCACACATCGACACATTGGAGAACATGCGTTTTATCAAAGCCACCGAATGGACTAAACGATTAATATTTGAAAATCGAGAAAGGTGTTCTGTGTAGAAGTCGAGATTTAACGAAGTTAGATTCGTGCTGACTCCTTCCGTTGAGAGGTTACTAATCTTGCCAGGATCGGAAATATTACTGGGAATTGTGCGAAATATAACAGTTTTTTCGTTCAGAAAGAAAGGGCCGTTCCACCACTCCTTTAAATTTACGAGCTGATTTATTGTCATTCCTCGCGTCGCATAATCGGCAGGATTTTCAGAGGTAGGAACGTAATGCCAATTGTTTGGTGGTAAAATACTAACTATGGCCTAGGATGGACTCGAATCCAATAGTAGACTGCAGCTGAATCCGTCCATCCGCAATAAGTTGCATTTGATAATGCTAGAGCGTTTGAAACCTTCTCCAGAAGCTGTGTGGCGAGCACGGCGGCACACAGTTCGAGTTTTGGGATGCTGATTACGGATTTTGTCGATGCGACGCGAGACTTGCTGGCTAATAATGAAATGTGAATATTACCAGCTAAATCACAAACCCACATGTAAATAACAGCGACGTAAGCCACCTTCGAGGAATCGGCGAAGGCGTGCAGTTCGACGGAAACATTTTGATCGAAATATGTCCATCTAGATATGTATACATTGTTAAGTTTATTCGCGCCAACTACGAAATTGTTCCACTCGTCACGCAACTGCATACAGATAGGATCGTCCCATCCAAGACCAGTGCTCCAGAGTTTCTTCATGAAGAGTTTGAGAAAGATTACCAAAGGTGCCATCCAGCCAAACGGATCAAATATCTTGGCGATCGTAGACAACACTTCTCTCTTTGTTAACGTGCAATCCATGGTTGCCAAAGAAATATGGAAGCAAAAGCAGTCTAGTTGGGTTTGCCATATTATGCTTAGCGTTTTTACCCCGTCCTTTTGCGAAATAAGCAATTCGTCCGTCACTTCCCTATCGTTGGGTGTTATGTTATTTATAAAGATTTGACAATTCGATGCCCATTTACATAAATGTATACCAGACAGCCTTAGAATGCTGATGAGATCTTGTGCAATACGCGCTGCTTCATCGGAAGTGTGCGCTCCCCCTAGGTAATCATCCATATAAAATTGTTGAATCAAATGATGGCATGATTCAGGGTAACGCTGAATGTTGTTTAACGCGATTTTTTTGAGTGTTCTTGTCGCCAGAAATGAAGCTGGAGACAAGCCGTACGTAATTGTATTGAGTTGGAATACTGCGGGCTCCACATCCTCGGCTTCTCGCTAAAGAATCTGTTGAAAACGTCTGTCGTCAGCTGTTACCAAAACTTGGCGATACATTTGAGCAATATCTGCCGAAAATGAAATGCGAAATTTGCGAAATCGTAATAAAATGGAAAAGAGATCGTGTTGTATGCCAGGCCCAATTTGTAAGCAGTCATTTAATGAGAATCCATTCGAAGATTTCGCCGAAGCGTCGAACACCACCCTCAGCTTAGTAGTCGTGCTAGAGGGTTTTAGTACTGCGCGCTCCCCCTAGGTAATCATCCATATAAAATTGTTGAATCAAATGATGGCATGATTCAGGGTAACGCTGAATTTTGTTTAACGCGATTTTTTTGAGTGTTCTTGTCGCCAGAAATGAAGCTGGAGACAAGCCTTACGTAATTGTATTGAGTTGGAATACTGCGGGCTCCACATCCTCGGCTTCTCGCTAAAGAATCTGTTGAAAACGTCTGTCGTCAGCTGTTACCAAAACTTGGCGATACATTTGAGCAATATCTGCCGAAAATGAAATGCGAAATTTGCGAAATCGTAATAAAATGGAAAAGAGATCGTGTTGTATGCCAGGCCCAATTTGTAAGCAGTCATTTAATGAGAATCCATTCGAAGATTTCGCCGAAGCGTCGAACACCACCCTCAGCTTAGTAGTCGTGCTAGAGGGTTTTAGTACTGCGTGATGTGAAAGGAAAAACGAATTGCGATTGGCCTTGCTTAGTGAATCTCGGGTCATATGGCCCAATTCTCCGTATTCCTTCATGAATCAAACGTATTGGAATTTCAAGGCAGTGTTTTTACGAAAACGCCTTTCCATAGCCTTTTGAGTCGGTTGAAAGCCATACTGCGCGTTTCCCCAAAATTATGTGAATAAGTATTAAAAGGAAGACTTACAATAAATCGGCCGTCAGATTGAATGCGATGATTCTCGACGAAATGTTTTTCAATTTCCGCCTCTGTGTCGTTTGCTGCTGACTCATGAAAAATTCTATGCAAGTTCGAGGCACTTCTATTTGCGGTAAATCTTCGATTAATTTAGGCAAAACATATGCAACGGCGCAAATGTAATTTTCCGACTCGGCGTAAATGTTCATCGCGACCTTTCCACGACTCACCAAAGACCGACCGTTTTGCCCAATACCGTTTATTGATACGGATGCGGAAATCAATGTCGATTGCGATCCGGAATCTAGTAATGCGCGACACGGTTGTAATGTATTTGTTTTGTCTCTTATCATTATGATTGCGGTCGGCAAGAGACTACACGAAACGGTTTGATATTGTTGCAATGAATTAACGGAATCTGCATTGGGTTGAGTTCAAATTTGATGCAAAAGAGTGTTATGATTTTCACCGCACGTTTTACAGCTTGAGAATTTGCACTCCGATATGGTATGCTTACCAACTCTCTTCGTCACCGTAAGCTCTCGAAATGCTGTACACTGATATAACGCGTGATTTTGTATGCATTTTGGACACGATGGAAGGGTAAAGGAATGATAGAAATTTCTCAAATGTTGGGTCATCTACACCTCTGATCTCTCGAGACCATGCCAGTTTTGTATCGTTGTCCAGCTTCTTGACCAAATGATAAAGCAACACTTTTGCCCATGATACTACGGGCTGCTTTAAAACGATTAACTCGTTGTAATTTTCGTTGTTTATGCGATAAAAGACTCGGATTTCAGAAACACTACCCGTTTTGACCGTCGACGATTATAGAGATTTTGTCATAACGATCACACAATATTTTCCACGCAATTTCGAAATTTTCATCGCTGGGGGGAAGATGTTTTATAACCGACGCAGCATCTCCCTTAACACGTGACTGCATCTTTTCGATTCCTACGAGTTCGCTTCTCTTTATTACAACGGCACTAAACAGATCCCGAAACCGAATCCAATTTTCGATTCTGCCACTGAATTCTTGTACCGCTAATTCAGGCAATTGTGGCTTGGAATATATGCGATTCACTGTGATATCGGTGAGATTATATCGAACGGACGCGTTTATAATCGGTCCCGCAGAAATAATAAATAACATTGTGAAACAATAACAAAACCCTCCAAAAATTACGCGAAATAGACGCTAAAACAATTTCAAGAAAAAGAGTGCAAGTGTCGTATCAAAGCCACTGCATATAAAGTAAACAAATAATATAATATTTGTGTGAAAAATATGTCAGTTAATCATTCCCCCCAAAAAAACAGGAATTCTCTCTCAGAGAATTCATCATCCCGCTCAAAACAAGAGCTTGAAACAGTATCAGCAAGTGGTAGTGAAAATACGGCGAATAAACCAAAAAAAAACTTTTGTCATGCAACCAACAGGTGCGAGCAGTGCGAATGCATCGCAACCTGTCACTGTGGCGCAAACACTACAGAGAAAAAAACTCCACGTGCGGCAGTGCAGACTGGCATGCACCGCTACCTGCAAAAGCCAGACCCTACATTGCAAAAGCGCAGAACAACCCCTCCCAAAAATACGAATTCCAATTTATCTCAGGGAAAAAAACTCGAATTCCCTTGTTACTCTGATAACACAAATTGTAGGTGCCAACAGATTTCATGTGATTTCTATTCTCAAGGGCACAATCCATGAAACAAAAATACAAATTTATAATGAGGCAGATTTTTGCAAAATTGTGGAGCATTTCGATAAGTGTAAAAAGAGCTATTACACATACCAGCTCAAAAGTAGCAATGGCCTATCGGTTGTTCTAAGAGGTGTAGACTCTTTTGTCGAATATTTCGATGTAAAAGAGGCATTAATTGCATTAAAATTCCAAGTTAGATCTGTGTCTAACATTCTAAACAAGGAAAAATTACCCCAACCACTTTTCCGCATTGAACTGGAATTTGACCCTAAGACCCTGCAAAAAAGTGAAAAAAAAATTTGCGATATTTACTACACCGTAGAGTCAGTGTTGAGGAGCCGCATAAACGTCGAGGCCCAATACAATGCCAAAACTGCCAAGAATTTGGTCATTCGAAAAAATATTGTACACTTCCCAGTGTTTGTGTTATTTGTGGTGACCTTCACCAGACCCAAGTGTGCCCCAAATCGAGAGAAGACGTAAATGTTAGACATTGTAGTAACTGCGATGGAAACCACACTGCCAACTACAGAGGGTGTTCAGTCTACAAAACCCTTAACAATAAGGTTATTACCGAACCGAAGCCCTTAAGCGCAACAGCTACAAAGAGGTCAAACCCTACTCCAGCCAATTTTGCGCAGATGAAATCATACCCACCACCCCAAGGAAATGGTGCTAACACCGCATCACAACAACAACAATTTTCATACCCAAATGTACTCAAAGACAATACCCAAGACCCTCCAGTTATTCAACCCTCCCAACAGAACATTGGCCTTGAACAAACACTCCAGATGTTTATGCAAAACATGTCGCAGTTTATGAACAGGAAATGATACACAATCAAAACCTGCTAATCCAGACCCTTTTAAAAAATAAGCCATGAATGCGATAAAAATATCCTTCTGGAACGCGAACGGCTTATGCCAACATAAATTGGAACTCATTCAATTCCTCAATTCATTCTGTATAGATGTAATGCTAATTTCAGAGACTCATTTTACCCAAAAACACTTTTTTAATATACCCGGATACAAGTTGTATGACACTAAACACCCAGGTGGTAAAGCACGAGGTGGATCAGCGATTCTAATTAAGGACAGAATCAAACACTATGTTTTACAGGAATTTTGTACCGAGTACTTGCAAGCCACCAGTATTTGTCTTGATGAGTTCATAAAAGGATTGACAATATCTGCAATTTACTGTCCACCCAGCTCCAAAATAACTGAACAGCAATTTCAGACATTTTTGCAACCCTTGGCCCAAATTTTCTCGTAGCTGAAGATTTTAATGCCAAACACACTAATTGGGGCTCTCGTCTTATTTCGCCCAAAGGAAGACTACTATGGAATACTACCATCAATCTCGACTTTGATGTGTTTTCGTCAGGCACGCCAACATACTGGCCATCAGACAGACGCTAAATTCCAGATGCTATTGATTTTGCAGTAATCAAGACCCTTAAACGAACTCAACTAACCATTGAGTCTTCAGAGGAACTCTCGTCTGATCACACACCCACTATAATTACAGTAAAATATGTGCCAAATTCAGAAGTCAACCCACCCTACAAACTCACCAGTATCCATACGAATTGGCTTAAATTCAGAAAATATATAAGTTCACACATTACCCTACATGTGTCACTGAAAACTGAGGAGCAACTGAATGTGGCAGTGCGTAACTTTACCCTTCTGCTTACAAACGCCGTACTGGCAGCGACCCCAAAAATCAACAACAATACCCAAAAAAAGGAATTTGTGCCACAAAATATAGCTGCGCTCTTAACAGAAAAGAGATCAATAAGGCGTGATTGGCAAAAGTTCAGATCACCCTATCTGAAAAAAAAGCTGACCCTCATTACACGAAAACTACAAAATGAACTGAGGGCGAAAAACGAGAATGATCTGCATCAATTCATGGAAAAGCTTACGCCGACGAGCTCAACAAATTACTCACTTTGGCGTGCCACAAAAAATTTAAAACGACCCATTATTGCAGAATCGCCAATTCGTTTACCCAACGGAGACTGGGCGAGAAGTGATGCCGAAAAAGGCACTGCTTTTGCAAGTCACCTACAAAATGTATTTACTCCTAACCCCCCAACTGCAAATTACCCGTTACCTCAGCTCGCAACCAGGCCAAACCATAACCCACTACTCATCAGAAGAAAAGCACTTATGGATGATATTGCCAAGTTGAACCCAAAAAAAGCTCCAGGTCATGACTTAATAACGGCTAAAATACCGAAAGAGCACCATCAATTGCTGTTACTCACTTACTGCACATATACAATGCTATATTAAGAATAGGTCACTACCCAACTGACTGGAAGCTGTCGCAGATCACGATGATCCCGAAACCGGGAAAAGATCCTACAAACGTGAGTTCATATCGCCCAATAAGCTTACTCTCTACCCCTTCAAAACTTATTGAGAAAATTCTGATAAAAATTATGTTACCCACAATACTCGCTAAATGTGAAATACCCAATCACCAATTCGGATTTAGAGAAAAGCATGGCACAATTGAACAGGTCGCATTGTTGAATTGATCAAAAACTTTCGAAAAAAAGCAATACTGCTCAGCAGTATTCCTCGATATCACCCAAGCTTTTGATAAGGTATGGCATAGAGGATTGATATCCAAACTACAGAAACTATTACCCGCAAGCATGCACGTTTTGCTTGACAACTACTTGACCCACAGAAAATTTGTAGCTAAACATAAAAGTTTCGTTTCTAGTAGATTTGATATTCTTGCCGGTGTACCCCAAGGCAGCGTCCTCGGACCCCTCCTGTATATACTCTATACAGCTGATATGCCCATTTATGATCAGACCCTCATCGCAACATTTGCCGACGACACCGCAATATTGTGCTCGCACTCAGACCCTAAAATGGCATCACAACACGTGCAACAACATTTGAACACTTTCCAGAATTGGCTATCAAAGTGGAGAATTAGAGTCAACGAGTCTAAGAGCGCACATATAACCTTCACCCTAAGGAAAGACACTTGCTCCATGCTTACAATAAATAATAGTGAAATACCACAATGTACTGAAACCAAATATCTTGGTATGCATCTCGATCGCAGACTCACATGGAAAAATCACATCGAAGCTAAAATTACACAAATCAAATTAAAAAAACTCGAATTAAATTGGCTCCTCTCGAAGCAATCAAAACTCAACACCACATATAAAATCCTTTTATACAAAAGTATAATTAAACCCATATGGTCATATGGGATCGAGCTCTGGGGAACAGCATCTCCATCAAATGTTGAGAAACTGCAAAGGATGCAGTCAAAAATTCTGCGACAAATACTTGGAGCGCCATGGTTTATAAAAAATGAACACATCCACAGAGACTTACAAATATCGAAAATATCTGATGAGATACTGAAACGTAATACAAAGTATGCAGATAAGCTAAAATTGCACCCTAATATTCTAGCTCAAACCTTAATAAAACCCACCCTTAAAAAAAAAAAAAAAAAAAATAAAAGTGAATTCTTGTCTTTGCGATTCTGAACTAAAGCTCTTCAATAAGGTATTCAACGTTGTGTGACTTTCTGCCAAGCTGTCCAGCACTGCTCCGAGTGACGACGTCTCTGCAGAAGCAAATAGCTCAGGCATCGGAGACGCAGCGCCTTCCAGAGTCTCAAACATTCGTGCCTTTACCTGGATTCAAAGTCGTTGCGCTCCCCTTCCTCTTGCTCAAGTTTATCATTGGGTACCGTCTGCTCTATAGCAGTTTGCACAACGTCGAATTGTTTGATAATGTCATCAATTTTAGCGTATCGCACTTTGATTTCCGCGATGGATCTCTCGGGCTTCTGCACGAATCTGTCAATGCGTGTTATTTGAGCTTTAATGGAAGCTCTTTGTCGAATAAGTGATTTCATTTTGTGATTAATTAATCTATTTTACCGATCCGTGGTTCGAATGACCATAAATGTTTGTGAAATAAAGACGCGTAATTTTATGATGTTTAAGGTTATAATCTGTTTATTGAAGTTCAAAGAAAAATCGTGTTACATAAAGAAACGTGGTTTGCAGTGGACTGTTTTACAATGAATGAATGTCGTGAGAAAATTTCCGTAATGAGAAAAAGAAAATGTCAAAAAATTTAATGTCAATGTAAGGAAAGGTTGCATCAAAAAGTAAGCGCGCTGGGCTGCAATTATGAGTTAAGCCTTAGAGCCGCAAACATTGACAAACCCTTTTAGTGTATCACTAATTATGACTAGTAGAATCCGAATATGCAAAAAATACGACTCAAGCGTTTTTTTGTCGCATAGTGTAATCTTTTCCAAAAACAGAAATCAATCAATTGATGATATAGTCTTCTTCACTTAAGTTACACTTAAAATCGTAAAAAATTATGCCAAAATTCAACTAAATTTTTTTGCTGTAGAAAATTTAGTTGAATTTTTAAAAAATTACTTTACACATTTGGGGCGAAAAAAATGTTTGGCATCCGAAGAAAGTTTCACTAAAAAATGGCAAATTTAACAACAAAAATATCGGGAACCACATAGGATATATGGGTTGCTCCATTCCGGAAACTTATCATGCAACCCTCGTACTAGTTTTTTGTAAATACGTTTTTTTGTGAGGGCCCCAAAAACAAAATATTGATTTATTAGTCTGGGGGAGGTGACGTGCCAAAATTGTTCTGGTTTTTTGTACGTATTTTTCTGATTCTCAAACGCATTTTAAATTAATTAATTTTTTTGTACGAATTTGTTGATCGTATATCGACTGGTTTCTGACTCAAGTCAAATATGGGCCAATTCACGGTTTTGATGCCAAAAGTTGTATTAGTGCTCTCCGCATTCAATGAGAATTCGCTAAAAAAAAATGTTGCTAACTTTAAAGCAGAACAAGTGAGTAAGTTTCAGTCGGGCAAAGCCGACTTATATATACCCTCCACCTACTGGGCCAAATTGGTACCGCCATCTTGAATTTTTTTTGGAATTCCGACATCAAATTCGAAATCAGCGACCCCAAAAACACCCTTATACAAAATTTCATACTGTTTTGATGAAATCTTAAAATTTCGGCCGCCATATTGGATCATCTTGAATTTTGAAATTCCGACATCAAATTCGAAATCAGCGACCCGAAATACCCCTAGATACCAAGTTTGGAACTATTTAAGCGGAATATAAGTGAAAACACGATTTTCACTTATATGGGAGGTAGGCGTGGCAGTCGACCGATTCCACCCATTTTCAATACCTACTCCTTCTAGGGCCTAAAAAGATAAATTCAAAATTTGGGATCCCTAGCTTTCTTCTAGCTCCTGCAATCGTGTTTACATGAAAAGAGGACGGACAGACGGATAGGGCTAAATCAACTCAGGAAGTTACGCTGATCAAGAATATATATAGTTATCTATACCGGATACGTCTCCTTCTTGGTGTTACAAACATCGGACCAAAGTTAATATACCGATATCTCATGAGGTGTACGGTATAAAAACTACTGAGCAACACCCCGTATCTTAAAATATAAATTTTATAAATGCTACAACCTCGTATAATATTTTGAATTTTGTTTCTTGCTCAATAATGAACAAAAAAATATATATTTTTTGTCTAAAAAGTAAACAATCCTTACTGAAAATGTTAAGTGGAAGGCGCGCTCATTTTGCTAAGTAGTCAGATAAACTTAAGAAATTTAAAATTAAACAAATTTGTATTGTTTTTGTTTTTCTTTAGAAATACTGCCGAAGGTTAATTGACAGCCTAATACTGCGGCGGACGCCGAAGTCCTATACCGAAGCCGATACTTAAATAAAGAAAACCATTAAAAACTCTTTTTTTCGTGTATAAATAACTCGGAACCTTGTGTTTCTGTTTGAGTTGGGTCTGGTTCTCGTAGTGTTTTCCTTGCAATCCGATAAGTAAAAAGCAGGAGTGTTTTCAGTACACGTTATAAATAATATCTTTATTTCAATATGGCTCGTTCGATTGGCGATCTTGCCTCTTCGATGGTTTTTCTAATACTTGACAATATTTACTTTGGCGCCTTCGGTGAAACCGAAGTCGCTGCTTTTTGAGTTTGACAAGAGAGTCAAACGCCATCTACATCTCAAACATAAATATATATACAAATCACAGAACAGTGGGCTCTTGGCGTAAACAGTGTATTTTCATTCAAATTCGAGTGTATAAATACACATTTAGTTTTTTGAGGAACGAAGTTTTTATTTAAAGAAATAATAAAAGTAACCAAAAGAATTCACAAACAAATTTGGGCCTCCTAACTACCGTATAAGGAAAATTGGATTTTTAAAAAATCATTTTTAAAAATTTAGAGTAAAGCAGAAAGTATGGGAGTTTTATAGAAATGGTGAAGAATTCTTCAAAGAATAAATCCCTGTAAGTAGCTTTTTTTAAGGACTCCCTAACTCCTTCAGATGATGGGGGAAGGTGCTTTACTATCTAGTTGATGGTAAATACCACCTGTGAAGCTTTTAACTTTAAATGTAAAATTTTAGCAAAATTGGTCCCGGATTTCAGCACCCCTATATTTCAAATTTCATACAGTTCACCAGGACTCCTTTTAATATAGACATCAGGGCGAGTAGTAAGCTTCACACTCTATATTTAATATTCGGTAATCCACCCAGAAAATGTCCAAGTGGCAGCTGTAATCCCATGCCACGCAATTTGAGGCGAGATTCACTCAATATTCGATGATTACTAAGTTAAATTTTAATCATATTTTTTGTTTTATTGGTCTTTGATGTCCCATTGGAAATTCTATCACTTACACAGTAAGACCGTTTAGTCGTAATGTGGGCTAGAAAATCGTATCGTAAAAAATTCGTTATGGTTTTTGGGTTTTCGGTGTCGCAAAAATAAAAAAAATTGGAAAAGCTCAGGTCAAAATTTCGGCCATTTTTCTTAAAACCCGTAGCCGAATGTGCATTTTCGGTTAAAACCTGCGGAAGCCTATTAATCGGTTGTTCTCCCTTTCGTTCCCGACCTAATTTCCAACCCAATGCAAAAAAGGCGTCCAAATCGGTTCAGTATTTCTCAAGATAAACGAAAACAATACAAATTTGGCGGCCATTTTGTATGGGAGGTAGGCGTGGTTCTTATCCGATGTTGCACGTTTTCAATACCGTCCAACCATATTCCAAAAAAAGGGGAATGCCTAAATTTGGAGTCGATAGCTCAAAAGCTACAACAGTTATCGTGCGAAATGCCATTACCTAATCGACTCAGAAGGTGATGCTGATCAAGAATATATATACTTTTCCATACCGGATACGTCTCCTTATGGGCGTTACAAACGGTGTGACAAAAACAATATATATAAACAATCGAAAAATTTCGATAAAATATCGAAAAATGATGAGTAAAATATCCATAAAATATCGAAAAACTATCGATAAAATACCGAATACCTATTTTCGATGAAACAGATGGTCGCAGAATCGGAAGTGCGGGGTATTTTAGCTTCGGTCAGACACGGTCAGCTACGGTCTTACAAGTTTTTATAGCAAATACCATATGATCAACAATTAACTTGGTCGCGGTTGCTCATCTGCGAAGTGTTTCCCAAAGCTGGCGCTGTCACCTACCACTTAATTTCTCACCACCCAAACAGTGCGGGTTTCAACTTCGGTGAAATATTTACCTTTCGGTTTCAGAGAAAAAATTTGCTTTGGGATACATTTAACAATGGAACTATACAAGTTTTTTAGGCCCAGCAAAGCGGGTCGGTATTTTTATAAAACAAAAAGTAAACTTAAAATAATTTATAATGGAAAGTTATTCGAACAATTTCGAGGCCATTGGCCTCAATTTAATGGATATGGCTATAGAATACACCGAAAATATAACTTTCTTCCGCGATGAGGATCAAGATGTTTTGAATGGATTGACGGAACTTTTGAAAATGTACACCAAAAAGAAGACAACAAAACGGTCGTGTTGGATCAAATAATGGCGACGAGAGAGAGTGCTTAAAGGTTTCTATAGGTTAGGTTAGGGTGGCGGCTATAAGCCTCGCATAGACCACAATGGGTCCATAGCAACACCACACAGCTCTCTTATCCTTTACGTGAAGATTGTAGACCTTCTTCCATGGTCTACATCTAGGTTTTTAGACTTTTAAGTTCAGTGGTTGCGACTTCTCCTAGCGTGTTGAACGTTGCTTTACCAAGAATCTTCCATCTGCTTCTGGTTAAAGCCGGACAGTTGTAGAGTAAGTGTTCCAGAGTTTCCTCCTCATCAGGCTCATTGCAGTTGCGGCACCAGTCTATGGATGTGAGCCCCATACGTATTGCATGGTGGTCGATGAGGCAGTGACCGGTTGTTGTTCCAATTGTGAGTCTACATTCCATCCGAGTTAGAGACAGAATAAAGTTAGACTTCGTCCTGTCGTACGAGGGCCAGAAAATTAGTCTTGCTGTGAGTGATATGCTTCCATCTATTACCAGCTGCTAAAAGATCGAAATTATCCTGTTTGTTGTAGAAGAATTTTATTGGAGAATTAATACATAAAGGTTCTGTTTCAAGTAAGACGCCCTGTTTAGCCATATCGTCTGCTTTCTCATTGCATTCTATGTCGCAGTGCCCTGGGACCCACCAGAGCTGTACATAGTTTTTCGTCGCTAATTCTGTTAGTGTGTTGTACCAATTTTTCACCGTTTTTGCTTGACTATCCACATAAAAATGTATCTGTATATTCGAGGCAGTTTCCAAAGCCCTTTCCGAAGCTTTCTGTATACCAGTAACTTCTGCTTGAAAGATACTACATTCTAGAGGTAACCTGCAGGATTCTTTTACATTTATGTCGGATATATAAAAACCAGCACCGACACCACTGTCCTGCTTAGAGCCGTCCGTGTATATGTTCAAACACTCGGAGGGATCACCTGGTCTTTCCGACCAATGTTCTCTTGATGGGTATTTAATTGAATAATTTCTATCAAAATTTGTGACGGGGGCTATGTAATCGGTGGTGATTCACGTGATATTACTGACGTTACTATGCCCATATGACATACATCGAAAGCAATTTACTTCTTTTAAGCGGAGAGCTATTTTAAAAACAACTTCTCTTAAAAAATATCTATTGGTAGTATATGTAGGATAATATTAAGTGACTCTGTAGATGTTGTGCTCAAAACTCCTGTAATACCTAAACAAAGATGTCTCTGGATTTTCGCCAATATCCCTTTGGTATTTTCGTTATCGAGAGCCTTCCACCAGACTAAAACCCCGTATAGTAGTATGGTTCTTACTACAGAGGTATAAATCGAATGTGCCACTTTAGGCTCCAGGCCCCATGTTTTTCCAAACATATTCTTGCACGCGTAATAGGCATTGTTTGCCTTCTTAACGCGCTGTTCTATGTTATGCTTCCAAGACAGTTTCCTATCTACTATGACACCTAAAAATTTAGCTTGTTCCGATACGGGGATGACTATATTGTTTATTTTTATTTCTCTAAATATTGGAATTTTGTGTTTCCTAATAAAGAGTACTATTTCTGTTTTTGTAGGGTTTATATTAAGTCCTTTCTGCTCATTGCTGCGAGCGCTCCTTCTAATAGTTCGCTCATAACGTCTAGATATTTTCCTGATATTATAATTACAATATCATCGGCATATGCCATGGAGCGAGCTCTCAACAGTACTAACTATTGAGTGAAGAGCAGTCTCTACCGACTTGCTCTTTTTCAAAAGAGCAAGTCGGAAATTAAATTATAATATTATTTCTCTAGTTTTACAAGACAATATCAAACACATTTGCTTTCTTTTTCTTACACTCTTTTTCGTAATACTTTTTTTTGTATATTTTTTTTCATTTGCACAATTTAAGTAAATTGTTGTCTCGCTCTTACACGTTAGCATTATTTTTGACATTCTTTTGCAGTATCAGAGAGATGTTGCTGCGTCAGACAGTAGATGTTGGGACAACAGATAGTAGATGCTGCAACATCTGAAAGTAGATGTTGTGACAGCCGCTAGCATTCGGTTGGCCGAAAATTCTGCTGCCCCAATAGTTTTTGTTTTCTGGGTGTATAGTACCATGTTTTTCTCGAAAGCCAAATTGGTGATCGTTAATCTCATTTCTTTCTGTAATTTTGGGTAAAATCAGTTTTATTAGAAGTTTTTCGAAGAGTTTCGATAACACAGAGAGCAAACTTATAGGCCGGTATGAAGTCACATTATTGGGATTTTTTCCAGGTTTGGGAATCATTGTAACTTGAGAAAGTTTCCAGTCATCTGGGTAGTGGCATGATCTAAGTATTGCGTTAAATATGTGCAATAATTGAGTTATTGCCACTGATGGCATTTCTTTTATCATTGTGGGCGTTATCAAGTCCGGTCCTGGTGCTTTTTTTTGGCACTGAATTGGTCCTCGGCGCTTATGAGGCTTTTCCGCTGTAATTTTGCGATGGAGGAGATACCGCAGTGAGTAAATTGGTTGAGATTCCCCCTTTTTAGGGACTTTGGATCAAATTCCAGTTCCACTCGGAATAGTGTGCGGAATTTTATCTTGATTTTGTATGTTAAAAACAGATTTAACGTGGAAGCGCTTTTGATTTCATTGCATTCAACAAACGAGACAATGCCTTTCAGGACAACGGAGAGACCTTTATAGCTTTTGAGCTGATATGTGTAATAGCTCTTTTTTGAATTATCGAAGGATTCGATAATTTTTCTATAGTTTGCCTCGCTATAGATTTGAATTTTAGTTTCATGAATTCTTCCCTTGAGAATAGGGATTAAATGTGTGGTCACCAATGATTTGGGAAATTATTTTTATTAGGGGATTTGAGTTTTTTTCACGTAAGTAAATTGGTGGTGGTTTTTGGACTTTCGGAATCGGATCTGAAGTCGTTGTTTCGGCAAGAATGGCAAATCGGTTTTGCCCTAACTCAATAGACTTTTTGCGATTAGTCTTTTGCATTTTTGAGGAATTCACATTTCCGGTAGGGGAACCTCTTCGTTTGAAGTAGGCGTCAATGCCTGTCTGCGCTGCCAATGCCTTTATATTATGCTCTCTAGAGATAGAGCTACTTTGAAGTTTTGTTGTTTTTAATTTAGCGACAAATTTTTTTTGCTCATTTAAGTTCTGAGCGGGAGTAACGCAAAGGGGAATTTGCATATTGTGCAGAAATGGAATTTCGAGAACAAAAGGCGAAACAGAGTTACCTGTGTGTGTGTTTGGAGTAGCACATTCTTTACTCCATGAGAGAACAGGCGTGAGAGATCCACCGTGTATAATTTGTTGAACGGGAGTAGTTGGCAACACTATCGATACAGTGTGCTTTGAGAGCGTTGTATTTTGTGATGATTGATGAAGAGAGTCATCGCTATTGGGGGCAAGCGGGGACACGCAATTTTTCGCGGCTCTCGCACTTTCTTGCTGTTTTAACATTTTCGCACTTCATCTGTTACACTTTCGTGTGAGCGGGAAGCTGAGTTCGGCGTGAGAGACGCGTTCGATTTGTTTGGGGAATGCTTTTTTCCCATTTTTTTCAATATATTTTATGTTTTGATGGTTTTTTTAGTGTTTTGCAGCGGATCCGACGATGCCGACTGCGTGCGAAATTGAGATGATCACTGTATCGTTTTTTTCGCGGACTTTGTGTTATTTGGTGTATTTTTTCCGTGTTTATTTTTGATTTTTTTGTGGAGCCGAAAAACTTTTGACCGCAACAAAAGAGAGAATTAGTGGTTATAGCCGAAATATTTTGAGAATCACCATAAAACAGACCAAAGTACATTTCCAGGGGGTGACCCGAGGCGGTTTAGTGTACATACAGCACTAATCTCATAGGTAGTGTCCGATTATTCGGCTTCGGCTTCGGCCACATTTGGCCTAAAATTTCGAATGTACGGCCGAATGTCAAAAATATGTAAAAGGTGAACAATTTCTATTTTTTTTTTAAATAAATCATTGCACACAAGAATTGCGAAGATAAATCTACTACAGAATTTAGCAACCATGGCATTTTTTCAAACCTTTACACCATTTTTGCCAATTTCGCGTTATAGTTTCAAATCCACTTTCTTCTTTGCACACCATCTATATCAGCATCCTAAATCCGTTAAGAAGCAATATGTCTGCTTTTTGGAGTATGTAAAATTAAAAGTACTTTGGCAAATCCTTTTAATTTTACATCCCATATGCAAAATGCTCTTGTTTAGACTCGGTTTTAGCCGAATGTGAAAAAAAGCGGAAATTCGGCTTCGTCTTCGGCCGAAAAAACCACCTTCGGTTGGACATCTGTGCTACTCCCCCCCCGCCCTGCAAAATAAGCATCAGACGGGTTTGAAGAACCATGTGCCGATTGAGAATGCAGTGATAAGCCAACTCTATTGCCGCTCTTTCAGAAATAGCTTTAGATATGGTTCCCTCTCCCCAGAACGTCTCACAAATATGTCCCGAGTATGTCGAGTACTCACTTGCGTATTATTACACCGTTCGACAGTAAAAAACGCACATGATCGGGACTGACAGATTCTGTTAGAGGGGCTAAAAAAAAGTACCCGTGTCTCCCAGTTTTTCTAGATCAATTTTCAAAACCATTTAAATCGCATTTATCTCATTACGTTCATAATAAATCTTCAAAAATACAGTTTGGACAGGATTGTTTCTAGTCTAGCGCAATGAGTTTACATCCGATTGTAAAAAGTTTACATGTTTTTAAAGGTATGTTTTTCCCCTATCAAACGTATATTTAATATTTTGAAATCCAATCCAAACTGTATTTTTGAAGATTTGTTATGTACATGAGAAAAATGCAAAATGCGTAAATGCGATTTAAATGATTTTAAGAATTGATCTAGAAAAACTGGGTGACACCGGTACTTTTTTAGCCCCCTCTAACAGAATCTGCCGGTCCCGATTATGTGCGATACTAAAATTTTTTTTTGTCTAATGGCGTTTTTTTTTTGTATTTATATAAAACAAAAAAGCCCCTGACCCTTTATGTATGTAGAGTAGTAAAATAAGAGGATATAATGGTTGTAGGTTATGAGTTTTCTTCTATAGATAAAACCCCTCATACACATTTATTTGAAGTAGCTGTCTTTGAGTAATCGCTCTACTATGGATTCCAAACTGTCAGGTCACTAATAGGTCGAGTACGCATAACAACAGTGAAGAGACAAGCTCAGTCAAAAATCCCGTGTGCACACACCCACAAAACTAATTTGTGTAGAGAAAAAGAGCGTATTCAGCTAAGCTGAGCTTTAACTCGCTCGATTTCCAACGAACTGATCCGCTAGTATGCGCTCACTTGCAAAGCGACAAAAATAGATCAAATGTACTTACAATTTTATTGTTTTGTTTGTTTAGCTGTTTCATGTTTGGTTTTTGTTTGGTTTTTTGTTTGATTTTGTTTGGTTTTTTGTGCTGTTTTTTTTTTTAAACACTCGCGTGGATTTTTTTTTGTTAAATTCACTCCGCATTGAATAAAAAGTAAGCGGTCCGCAGTGACTACGTGTACTCGCTTCAAAATTCAAAGAGAGAGTTCCAAAAAGGTTCCTATGCATTTATCACAAACGAGCTTCGAGGGTGGGACAAAAAGTGATTATCATTATTATTCATTGCTGCGAATGAGTGAGCAAAATTTTCAAACAATATTGCGACTGATCCACCATGACCTCAAAAAAAAAGACACTACTACACTGCACGAAGTAATGATAAGACCAACATCAAAATGTTAAAAATCTTTTGTTGTATTACTGATACAGGGCACATTTGTTACCAAATATTTAGTTGTACTAACAATTAATTAAATTAACTTAAAGAAGACTAAATTCATGCACTCAATTATTTTTCAAAAATAAATCAAAATTATTTCTGAAATATGATAAATATTATTTTTGTTTAATTGTTAGAAGTTAGTATACGAACCCTTTTGTTTTATAGCATGTTGAAGACGCCGTGGTATTGAGTTAATTAAATACCTAATACAATTTTGTTCCATTTAGCAGTAATATCACTTTTAAGGCATTTTACATTGTCAAATTGTATCCTATTCTTGAAAATTCACTTGGATAATATTGCCCACATATTCCCAATGGGGCTAAGACCTGGGCTGCAAGCGGGCCAGCCCAAAGCAGATATGTTACGCGTACTCCAGAACCGTTTTGTTGCCTTGGATGAATGAATTGCAGCATTATCTCCACTCGTCTGCAGCCGTTTCATCACCCAAACTCAAAAGATCTTCATCAAGTAGCTCTATGTACTTAAGGCTGTCATTTTGTTAGAAAAAAAAAACAAATAGGGGTCTTTCCAAACCTAAAAAAAAACTGTAGAACAAGAAATTGAAAAAATTCAAATTTTAAAATGGCTTGATTGTAACTTTGTGACTTTGAATCGTATCGATATAAATCAATAATCGATAAAAAAAGTTCATATAAAAATGGAAGAGTTAAAAATTATTATATGCGCGCTTCTAAAAATACCGTTTTTTGTCCTAACTTTTTAGTTTCGAGGTAGATTGGAAATTCGTAGTATGATACTATATTTAGTTTTTCAATACATACAATCTACGCATGGTCCGGAGACGAGTGTATTTTTACTGTGACATAGTGCTATATTATTATATTACTAGTTTTTGAACATTTCGTATTTAATTATATTATTCTTTTCAGTTCCTAATGTTGCATTCGCAAAACTTTCAAGAAGTGTTTGCTACTACGATTGAATATATGGTTGAAAGAATTTATAAGAATCCGTCTCTACAAGTGATTGCCAACTCGTTCCTTGCCAACCCAACAACATCTCCACTATTTGCTACTGTATTGGTAGAGTATTTACTAGGAAAAATGGATGAAATGGGTTCGAATTTAGATCGCTCCAACTTATATTTACGGCTTTTTAAATTAGTGTTTGGAAGTGTCAGCCTTTTCCCCGTTGAAAATGAGCAAATGTTGCGCCCACACCTGCACAGCATTGTCAACCGGTCTATGCAGTTAGCTTTAACTGCGGAAGAACCGTTTAACTATTTTCTATTACTTCGAGCTTTGTTCCGATCAATTGGAGGAGGAAGTCATGATTTACTGTATCAAGAATTTCTACCTTTGCTGCCAAATTTACTAGAAGGACTTAATCGTTTACAAAGCGGATTCCACAAGCAGCACATGAAAGACCTTTTCGTTGAACTGTGTTTAACTGTACCTGTACGGCTATCATCGTTATTGCCATACTTACCAATGTTAATGGATCCCCTGGTTTCTGCACTTAATGGATCGCCCACTCTAATAAGTCAGGTAAGCTTAACTATACATAGTGTTAATGAAAGATCTCTATTGGAAGTAATGAAAACACTGTGCAACACCAAATTCTGATTGCCGATCTGAAAACAGATTCTTGGTCTACATCCTTCAAAGGGTTTTTCTGAATTAGCTCGAGTTATTCGAGGTCGAAGTTCAACGGAAGGTACTTCACTTTTGTAAAAACAACTTTTTAACTGTAAATTGATATCGTGTTAGTTACTACAACAAAAATATTCTACTTAACCCTAGCTAAAATATTGCTAAGCATCTAAACATATAAAAGTAAATATTTAGTGGTAAAAAAAACAACAAAAAATTGTATATTATAAAAAAAAAAATTTTCATTCTGTGCTATAAAAATCTGACATTAGGGGGTTAAGATGTTCAGCAATATTGTAAGGTTGAGTAGAATATTTTTGGTGAAGATACTATCACTTGCCGTTAAAATTTTGATTCATTGGTCCTGTGGGAAGCGAACGCCCAAAATGGATAATTATGGTTTCTTGCACGTATTTTTCTGATTCTAGAACGAATTTTTAATTAATTACTTTTTTTTGTACTAGACCCTATTTTGCTTTTCCAAACTTTGGGGCTTTACAGGCACGTCTAAAAATCAATATTTTTCGAATAATATTATTCGAATAACCGCGTAATAGATTAATCGGTTAGAAAATTTGAGAACGGTTTTTATTCGGTTACAGGAAATCGATTAACCGTTCACTTTCGGTTATTCGATTAACCGCTCACATACAATTGAGTCGTCAGGAATCAAAAGCGTTTATCTGCAAGCTTTTTCGTATCGAGAAAAACATAAAAAAACTGCTGCAAGGCTCTACTCGCGGAAATTTCTAAAAGAAATAATGCGGGTCTTTAAAACTGCAATTCGCGATCGTTATGAAATTTTTAGCGTTGAACCATTCTTCGTTTCGCTGTACCATTAATTTAATAAAAAAAGAGTAAAAAACAAGTTTTTCAAAATATAACCCTTTAACCGACTAAAAAGCAGAAAATAAATTCCCTTTAAATTAATTTCCGCAATTTCGATTTAAAATTTAAGGTTTTTGGCAGGTTTGTCAGATTTTGAAGTGCCCGAAAAACCCTTAGTTTTAAATCTAAATTGGGAAAATTAATTTAAACGGAATTTATTTTCTGCTTTTTAGTAGGTTAAAGGGTTACATTTAAAAAATTTTTTTACATTTAAAAAAGGGTAAACCTTTTTAAAAAAAAAAATTCCCCTTCCCCCCTGTTTTCCCGTTTTTTATTTTTTTCCCGAATGCGAACCTAAGAACAAAATTTTAGTCCTATAGCTTAAAAAATACGAACATTAGTCCATCCCGAACTTTAAAAATGCTCCATCCCCCTCCCCTTTATATCCACACCCCCATCAAAGGGTGTACAATTTTATTTTGTCAATAAGAACCCACCTAACAAATTTGATCATTTCGAAGGAATCGGAAGTTATGCCATGTTTAAATAAAAGAGGTTTGAGTCCCCCCACGGCCCCCTACACCTCTGATGGACCCCAAAATTTAATAGAATGCATTGTCACCGGAGTTCTATCAGGGTTCCATTTCAGCTCTCTAGCTCATGTGGAAGTGTATGAAAAAGCTCGCAGCAGATTTGAAGATATATATACTGACATACAGGGCCGTAGCCAGGAAGTTATTTCGGGGGGGGCCCAAAAGAAATTTACGGAAAAAAATACAAAAAAGTAACACAGGTAGTATCAGGTAGATAGCCAAAAAATGGGATAACCAACACTATTTCTAATGTAAAATGATTTAAAACAATTTTTCATCAAAATTTCCTTCTCGACAGGTGATCAGTTCATATAAACTTTTCTAATAGTTCATTTTTTAAGATTATATTACCAAATTCAAGATACACAGAAAAATTTTTGGTTGGTAAATCTAACCAAAAAAAATAAATTTTTATTTACCAACCCATACAAAAGTTCGGAGAACACGAAATCGGAAACAATTTCCATCGGTTAATCTACACGATAAAAATTTGTTTTTCTACCAATACAAAATTGTTATTATACTTGTACGCGAAAGCATGATGTATGCATACAACATGTTCTATTTTTAGATTGAACAGACTGTGCAGAGTGTACTACATTTACACGCACTAATACATGTACGCGAAATCATGATGTGTTCTATCTTTAGATATATGTTATATTTAACAGACTGTACAGAGTATACTACATTTAGACGCTTGTTGTTGTATAATGTTAGAGCTAGCTCAAACTGCTAAGGGCTTAGCACGCTGCAAAAACTCCCAAGAGGTCCGGGTTCGAATCCCGGGATAAGTTAGTAAAGCAAGTTGAAGTTTTTAAGTGAATAAAAAGTTATTACAAATTGTTATAAACAAAAAGAAACTGTAAGAAAATAAAAATATGTAAAATAAAATAAACAAATAAAACATAATAAATTTTTGTAAAAAAACAATTTTTGTGGGTTGCTAAACAATTTTTTTTGGTAAACTTACAATTTTATATTTACTTCCTTTGTTGGTTGGATTGTTTTTAACCAACCTTTTCGGTTAGATTTACCAACTTTTTTTTCTGCGTAGGTAATTTTGATGGTAGATAAATAACAGATGGGAGCAACGATTCCAATAATCTTTTTTGTTCAGAATCAAAAAGGCTTTGCGATTACACTCTCCGAGTATTCCTGAATTATATACATGGCAAATACTGTAAAAAAAGTTCCAAGATGCATACATTAAGCCTGTTTAATTCTGAACAAAAAAGATTCTTCCAATCGTTGCTCCATCTTAAGTTAAACCCCTAAAAAATTTTTTTTTTTCAATAACTTTGTAAGTATTGAAATTTGAATATTGCGGCATTTCTCAAAATCTATGTATTGTTTTTTCATTGTTATTTACCTACCTTCCAAATTTCATCAAAATCGAAGATATGGTAATTTTTTCAAAAATTGTTTCGATTTGACACGGAATTGCCCTGATATTCATACAAGATATCCCTATCAGATTTTCCGTTCAGGTCGATATGAATTAACCTATCGGCAAATCAAGCTTTACAAATATACATTTTTACATTGCATGTTCTTGGGAAGTAGCGCTTGTTTAATGTATTTAGTAGCTTTTTTGTACACCGAGAAAAAAGATAGCAGTAGAAATGACAGTCGTTCACAGTTATTATGTTTTCAACAGAATAACTGTTGTTTTAAAGTAATTTTGTTTGATTTAACAGTTTTTGCTGTAGAATTAAACTTTTTTCCAACTTCTCGAACTGTTAAAAAAAACTGTCAATTCAGAACACTATTGAAAAAATAAAAAAATTAGCATTCAGCGAGATTTGAACCCAGGCATCCCGGGTAGTAACATGGCCTTTCAACCAACTAGTCCAAATGTCAACAGATTTAAAAACCATCAAAATGATGTTAGGAACCGCAGAGTGTGTAACAGACAGTTTAACAGATAGGAGATAGGTTTTCTGTTCTTCTGATACAAACAGTGTTGCCAGGTTTTCGGTAAATTCGTCTCCATTTTGTTAAACTGCAACTAAACCATTTTCCCGGTTTTACTTATGTATGTATTTATTAAAGTTTTCCCACATTTTCATGAATTCCTTGCCCATTTCTCATTTTGATGGGATATTTCCCGGGAAACCAAGGAAAGTTCCTTCAGCTGGCAACTCTGGTTACTCTGATAGTAGAGAACAGAACCTGTTCAACAGATTTAAGTTATTAATTTATTGCCATGCCCGCATGAATGGCATCATTGGCGCGATGGATAAGATGTCGGACTATCAACCAGAAGCACGCAGGTTCAAGCCTTGACCAGGGCGATTTTAGAGTTGAGAAGAAACGTTCATAAAAGTGAAACTTATGGAACTGAAAGAAAAGTTTAAAGAAAAAAAATAAAAATTACAGTGAAAATTCTTCTTTTTTTTTAAATTAAAAAAAAAAGCGATGGCCGTACCGGGATTTGAACCCGGAGTTCCCGGGTGGCAGTCGGACATCTTCCCACTAGGCTACGGTTATCAACAGCGGATCAACTGTCAATTTAACAGGTTTGACTATCGGATGGTTTTTAACCGCGAAAACTGTTAAATTTACCTACTTTTTCGTTGATTATATAGTTTTTTTTCTCTCGGTGTAGGAACTTTAAAAAAATTTGAACTTATAAGTAATATTTACAAGTAATAATTTATTTCGAATTTCCAATTTTTTTCTTTTGGTTTTTTTGTTGGCAGCAAACGATTTGATTAGATTTTTTGGGTTTTTTGAAAACAAAAGCGGCTATAAAGTTCTTCTTATCGTAGTGGTTGTTGTTTGAGCCGCTGGGAAAATATATCAATATATATTTTGTATTTTTCTCCATGTATTTTTTAAGGTCAACCATTTCGGGGGCCAACCCCCCCCCTAAATACGGCCTTGCCGACATATATAAACGTTGAATTTTACTTATTATTTTCTGCTTTTTATTTTTTCGGCAGGAAATAATCGTTATATTCTGCTTAAAAAATAAACGTCAAAAATAAACGTTGTTTCAACACTGCCGCCACATTTTTGCACTATTCTTGTTGAAACTGGGTATATGGGGGTTTTCGGGGTCGTTGATCTCAAATTTTTTGTCAAAATTGTAAAATTCAATATGGCGGATCCAATATGGCGAAAAAAAACCAAATGCTCAGATATTTCAATGAAACTGGGAATATGGAGGTTTACGGGGTCGCAAACCTAAATTTTTTGTCAAAATTTTAAAATTTCAGATGGCGGACAAAATAGCATAATGTTCACATATTTTTGTCCCGATTTAAGATTTGAACTTTGAGTATTTTATATGAATTTTAGCACAATTTTTTGTTAAAATTTTTGGTGGTGCAAATAAATATTCTGATTCCTGACGACTTAATTGGTGATCATTTTAACAATTTTTGTTTGTAAACAGAGTAAATTATAGCTGATACACAATAACAGCTTAATGTAGCTGTGTTGAGTTGAAACAAAAAGCATTTTCATATCGCTCATTCCCTGCAATAGAGACACATCTCTATACTCGGGTGTTTGGAGTTATGAATGTCACTACACACAAAAAAAAAGTCGGTAGATTTAACCGAAAAAGACGGTTAAAAACGCTCCAACCCTTTAGATTAACCGACGAGAAGTGGTTGATTTAATTAAATAATTTGTTGGCTTACAATTTTAATTGTAAACATACAGCAAAAATTTGTTTCGATTTTTAAGTAAAAAAAACTTTTTTCGTTGAATTTGTGTTTTTTCATTTGAAACCAAAAAAAAAACAAATTCAACACAAAAATAAATTTCAAAAATGCAAGATTGCATCTTTAAAAAAAAAAATATTAGCTTGAGCGCATAACTGACACAAGCTCATATTTTCCAAAATTAGTATTACGAATGCAGTATTACAAGCAAAAAAACTCTGTTTGGTTCTGCTCAAGCTGCCTCTATAAGGCACAACATTCATAACACGATTGGGAATTCTTCTTTCTTTGAAACCCCAACGATTCAACTAGAGATGCGCGAATGGTAAATTGCACAAGTTGGTGAAAATTCAAATTTAACCACCCATTGCGGTAGAAGAACAAAAAATTTCTGTAAAACAACAATTTTTTGTCATTTAAAACTACCTACGAGCTCGGTTAAAAAATTTACAATTTTCATACATTATGAAATTCTGTACATCAACCACTTTTTTCGGTTAATTCTACCGACCATTCTACCGACATTTCTGTGTAGGATCCTAAGATATTAATTGTTTTTAAAACGTTTTTAAAAACTTTCCAACTACTAAAATTCAAATACTCAAAGTTAAAATTTTAATCTTAAAAATATGTAAACATTTTGCTATTTTGGCCGCCATCTTGAATTTTAAAATTTTCTCAAAAAATTTAGATTAGCGACCCCGAAAACCCCATATACCCAGTTTCATTGAAATATTTGAGCATTTTGTTTTTTTGTCGCTATATTGGATCCGCCATCTTGAATTTTACAATTTTTACAAATAATTTGATATCAGCGACCGCGAAAACACCTATATACCCAGTTTCAACAAGAATAGTGCAAAAATGTGGCGGCAGTGTTGAAACAACGTTTATTTCAGCCGTTTTTTAAGCAGAATATAACATTTATTTTTGAGTTTTATTTTTTTAGGCCGTTTTTTTTAAGCTTTCTTTATTAAGTGAGATATGGATATGAAATTCATAATGCAGTCTTTATATGACCCCCTGACCATTTCTTTCGAATTGTTTTTTATTTTTCAGTTTTGAAAATAACCGTTATTTTCGGTCCCTGATATATACAGGGTGTTTTCACTGTTTGTTTTCTTATTTATGAATCGCTGTAGCTATTCTTAAGCGCGTTTGAAAGCTAAATTGATAGCAAAAACAACGGTCTAAAATACGTCAAAATCCGATCAACATAAAAGCGTTAATTTATAAGCAAAGTCGAAAAATAAAATTTTGTTTGTGAAATTTTGTCTTTAATCATTTCGAAAACTCTGTTTTAGTTTTTTTTTATGATTGTATAATCCCAACATTGCATATTTGCGAAAATGCGCGCTTATGACAACAACACTTTTAGCCTTGGCTAAAGTCACAGAGCATTGCACTGTGGCGATCACATTTCACGCTACTGCAATGTGTCGCTAAATGCTTATGCTGCAGTCTGTATTGTTGGCATATGTGCACATTTTGTGGATATATTAAAATCAAAATTTATGTTAATATTAAAATGAAAATCAATAAAAGGGCCGATTAATGGCAAATCCAATTCAATTGGACAACAACCACTTCCACGTTGAATAAATTATTTCAAGGGAAAGAATATCTAGGTTCAAGCACCTAGTTATTCAATTTGTGTTTGTTGGAACCAGTTCAAGTAAGGTATATCTCGGTTCAAGCACCGAGTTATACATTTTGGTGACCCCGACAAAGGACGCAGCAACCAAACACAACTCGGTTTATGTACCGCTGTTGCGACTGTTTGTCTGTAATTTAAAATACCACAAAATTTGGTGAGAAGCACCAGTTTGAATTTGGTGTAAAGCACCAGTTTGGTAACGCAAAAGGATACAGCAACGCAACTCGGTTTATGTACCGCTGTGGCGACTGTTCGTCCTTAAATCCAAATTCCAAAGTACCTTTGTGGCGCACACAAAGGACTCAAAGGCAAAAGCACACCTGTGTGAGCCTACTCATCTCCAGCGAGTAAACAAATCAGCTAAGCAAGGTTCTCCCGTGACAGCACGCAGCTAGATAACCCCAATAACACCCAGTCGAATCAAACCAATACATTATGAGTAATCTGGACGACCTAATAAATCAGCAGGATGAAAATGCCACCAACATACAGAGGATCATCAGCAACTATAAAAAGACGTCTAAAGATAGAAAAACTTTAGAGTACCTTAACAGGAAGGCAACAGAACTGCAAGATTTGTGGACAATATTTCAAAGAGCTGACAACCAAATTCGCAGAGATCCAGCCACACCCGCAGATCACCAGTATTTCGAAAAGGATATTCATGCGTCACTGGGCGAAACATATAACAAAGTCATGGAGGACATTCAAGAGTGCATTAAGGCATTTAATATAAAGCCTGCCGTTGCGCCCAGGGCTAAGGATGATGGCAGTGTAGAGCAAAAGGAAGGTGCTCATTCTGAAAAAACCGTACACTATGGAGTGGCGTCAGTGCTGCGCAAGCAACAAGCATTAATGGCATCCATGAAACGCCTGTTAGCCGGTATCGAAAGCGGAAAGGATCAATCACGGCAATATTTCGAGGGAAATATTGCAAGACTGCAGCGACTATGGAGCGAAGTTGAGAACACGAACTACAGATTATGGGAGGAGGCTTCATCACCAGAAGATGAAGGATATGATTTCAGTGCATACCTTGACATGGAACAACAGGTCCACCACAAGATGATCGAGTTGCAGACTCTGGCAGAAGAAGTCCACTCCCGAGAAGGCCACTCTAAAGAAGCTCCACCGCCAGCTGCACCACCATCGTTCCGGTTGCCACAAATAACTATTCCGATGTTCAATGGTGACTATCTGCAGTGGAACCAGTTTTTCGACATCTTCAGCGAAATGGTGCACAAATCGCCAATAGCAGCAGTACAAAAGCTGTGGTATTTGAAGGCCAATTTGACCGGTGAAGCTGAGCGAGTGATAAGGCATCTAGCTCTAACCAAAGAGAACTACGAGACGGCTTGGAAGCTGCTGCAGGACAGATACCAAAACAGAAGATTGCTGGCATCAACGTTGATAGAAAGATTGACAGGACATCCAAAAATGTCAGCTGAGTCAACTTCTTCAACTGCTCTAAAAGGCTTACACGACGTCATTCGTGAAAGTCTGTTAGCATTGGAGAATCTTGAAATATCGACGGAATCTTGGGATCCACTACTGCTGCATTTGTTAATCAAAAAACTAGATCGGCAGAACCACATTCTTTATGAACAGTCATTGAAGAATCCCAAGGAGCTACAATCAATGAAGAGCTTATTGGACTTCATTGAAAATCGTTTCCAATCCCTGGAGGTCCTCGGTGGTCGAGAACGGACAAACACTCCAAAGGCCACAACAAACACATATAGGGTAGCAACAGCGGTAGCAGCATCTGCAACCTGTAGTTATTGTACCGGTAAAAATCACCCCCTATACTTTTGCAAGGAGTTCCTGAAAGTGTCGGCGCAAGATCGACTAAACTGGGCTAAAATGCAAAAAATATGCTTCAATTGTCTCAAAAGCAGTCACACCTCAAAGGATTGTCCGTCCCGAGGCTGCACCAAGTGCAACAAAAAACATAACACATTGTTGCATTTGGGAGAAAAGGAACATGCCAACAAAGAAAGTCGACCATCAACAAGCAATGCAAACAAATCATTCGCCAAGGTAGCAGTGACGTCACACGATGCACCATCAACAAGCAATGCAAACAAACAGGTCATCAAGGTAGCAGCGACATCACCCGATGCCCCATCAAGAGCCAATGATGTTCCAGTGTCACTTCCAGCTGTTGGAGAAAGTGTAAGACTGTCAAAAACCACATTGCTTAGCACAGCCATCGTGTCCGTTACAAATAATTGGGGCCAACGAATTCATTGTCGAGCTATGTTGGACAGCGGTTCACAAACCAACTTCATCACAAAACGATTTGTGAACAAATTAGGACTACAAAGGGTTCCATGCCTCAGTGGAGTCGAGGGCATCGGCCAGGTAAAAAGCCGTACCGCCGAAAGAGTTAATCTGCAACTCCATTCAAATGTGACCGATTTCACGAGCCGACTTGAAGCTCACGTTTTGCCAGAAATTGTTTCAAGACAACCATCAAAAACTATCAACATCAATAATTGGAACATCCCTGATGGTATCCACTTAGCCGACCCGAAGTTCCACGAGTCCAAGGAAATCGATCTTCTTCTCGGAGCCGGGATCTTCTATTCATCGTTAGGCACTGGCCAACTAACAATTGGAGTTGGACAGCCGATATTACAGAATACACGGTTCGGCTGGATAGCTGGGGGTGAATACAACAATCAAGACATTCCCAATGCAGCTATCACCTGCGGAATCTCCACTGAGGATGATTCCCTTAATACAACACTCGAAAAATTTTGGCTACTTGAAGCATGTGACACACGCAAAAACAACTTCACATCTGCCGAACGTCGTTGTGAAGAACATTTTCTGCAGAATGTTCATCGAGACAGCACCGGGCGATTCATAGTAAAATTGCCATTTCAACTCAGTCCGGATCAACTTGGAGAGTCAAGGGATATAGCTCTGCAGCGCTTTATGGCTATCGAAAGGAAAATGACCAAAAATCCTGAATTTAAATCCCTATACACAGCCTTCATGCGTGAGTACGTGCAGCTTGGTCACATGGAAGAGATCGATGCCACAAATGTGAAGGGGCCAAATTATTTTCTGCCACATCATGCAGTGTTCAAGCCAGACAGCTCCACAACAAAACTAAGAGTTGTTTTCGATGCTTCCGCTAAAACTTCAACCAACGTATCGTTGAACAATCTTCTGGCCACAGGACCCACCATCCAAGAAGATGTCGTTACCATTTTAATTCGCTTTCGTCTCCCTCGATTTGTCTTTACAGCAGATATTGAAAAAATGTACCGACAAGTAAAGTTAGATAAAGACGATCAAAGGTTCCAGCTCATTTGGTGGCGAGAAGACCCATCACATCCCATGAAGTGCTACAAGCTTACAACAATAACATATGGCACAACATCTGCACCCTACTTGGCTATACGCACACTTCAAGCGTTGGCTGAGGGTCAAGCCGACAAATATAAATTCGCGGCGGATATTGTGAAATCAAATTTTTATGTCGACGACGTGCTGAGTGGATCTGATCATCTACTCACTGCACGTGAAATGCAGCAACAACTACGCTTCATGTTACAGTCTGCAGGTTTCAAGTTGAGAAAGTGGTGCGCGAACCACCCAAAGTTACTTGAAGACATCCCACTAGCTGATCGCGAAGTCAAAGTGGAAATCGGGGAGACGCACAACGACACCATCAAGACAATGGGATTGACATGGAATCCCTCGAACGACGATTTTAAAATCAAAATTGGAGAAATAAGTACTGGGAAGATCACCAAACGTACAGCGTTAGCCGATATATCCAGAATTTTTGATCCCCTTGGTTTCATCGCTCCAGTCACGACTACTGCGAAAATATTTCTGCAAGAACTATGGAAACTAAAAATCGACTGGGATACGGAACTCCCATCTCCATTGCACAACACCTGGTTGGCCTTCAAGAAAGACCTACTACTGTTACAAAATATCAGCGTACCTCGACATGTCTTTGGCCACACCAAGCCCAACAATCCACAAGTCCATATTTTTGCCGATGCATCAGAGCACGCTTACGGAGCCGTGGCTTACATGAGGACGACGCAAGCTCACGATATCGTGATAATTCGGTTTCTTTGTGCAAAATCACGTGTTGCCCCCACAAAGCAAATAACGTTGCCAAGATTAGAGTTATGCGCTGCAAAACTCGCAGTAGACCTGATGCTGAAGCTCAACGATAGTGCGATATACAAAGGAGTGACCACATATTTTTGGACCGATTCCACGGCAGTGTTGGGATGGATCCACGCGAAGTCATCGAATTATCACACCTTCATTGCCAATCGGATATCCGCAATTCAGCAGGTGACTACTCCACAACAATGGCGCCATGTACCATCTCAAGACAATCCAGCCGACCTCATATCAAGAGGTTTACAACCAGCCAAGCTAGTGGACAATATGTTTTGGCTATTCGGTCCGAGATACCTATACAAAGCTGTGACAAGTTGGCCACTCCAACCTCCTCGTGACCAATGCCTTTTGGAAGTTAGGCAACAGAAAACGTCCACTACAGCATTGCAACCTACATGCCTACACAAAACTGCGACAAATGGGCCACTCCAACCTCCTAGTGACCAATGTATCTTAGAAGTGATGCAGCAGACAACTGCAGCTGCATCATCTACATCTGTATCTGTTGAAAACCGCCAATCCAAAGACATATTTGAAAAAATAAACCACAAAAATTCATTTCGACGGCTCCAAAGAATAATAACATATGTGATTCGAGGCGTGAAACACTTCAAACGCGATGCTTCTCACGTCGAAACTGCACCAACCGCAGCAGAAGTAGAGGAGTCATTGATACACATTGTCAAATATTTACAACAGGATGCCTTTGCTGATGACATTAAACATTTGAAGCGTCATTCAAGTGTGAACAATGGAAGCCCCATCAGCAATCTATCGCCATTCATAGATGCCCAAGGCATTTTAAGGGTTGGGGGTCGCATAGAAGCTTCCAGCCTTAGTTTTGATGCAAAACACCAAATGTTGTTGCCGTACGCCCATCCATGGACAAAACTGCTAATGACTGATTTGCATAGGGAGCACCTGCATGCTGGTCCTCAAACACTCACAGCGATCGTGAGACAAAGATTTTGGCCAATCAAAATAAAAACCTTGGCTCGCTCCGTCACTCAAAATTGCGTTCAATGCTTCCGAGCGCGACCAAAGTTGCTAAACCAAGTGATGGGTAATTTACCAGAAACAAGGGTACAACCAGCCAGACCGTTTGTCATCTCGGGAGTGGACTTCTTTGGCCCTGTGTGGACACATTTCAAAATCCGAGGAAAACAACCGATGAAAGCATATGTAGCCGTATTTTGCTGTTTTGCCACCAAGGCCGTGCACATGGAGCTAGTAAGTGATCTGACAACTGAAGCCTTCATAGGAGGTCTTAAACGTTTCATTGCTCGCCGTGGACATTGCAAGACCCTATACTGCGACAATGCCACCAATTTTGTGGGAGCGAAGAACCAGTTGAAGGAAATTCACCACATAATTCACGATGACCATGCAACAGAGAAAATTGTCAACGAATGCAGCAAAAGGGACATCGAATTCGCGTTTATTCCACCACGAGCACCACACTTTGGTGGGTTATGGGAAGCGGCAGTAAAGTCAGCAAAGGGATTGCTACAAAAATCTTTGGCATCAGCTAATCTTACTTACGAAGAAATGGGGACAGTTCTTGCCGAAGCAGAAGGCATTTTAAACTCCAGACCTCTCACGCCCATGTCGTCTGACCCAAATGACCTCCAAGTGCTCACACCTGGTCACTTCCTCATCGGTGAGCCATTAACATCTTCAATAGATAGTCATGCGCAACAACCGAACATTAAACTCCCCACGAGGTGGAAGCTTGTGATGCAGCTCAGAACGGAATTTTGGAGGAGATGGTCCATGGAATATTTGAATACCTTACAGCACCGCTACAAATGGAAGGAAGAATCACAAAATGTCAAGCCAGGAACAATGGTTCTAATAAAGGAAGACAATCTGCCTCCATTAAAGTGGCCATTGGGACGAGTAATTAATGTAATTCGAGGTGCGGATGGTCATGTCAGAGTTGCCGACGTTCGTACAGCAAAAAACGTCTCGCGAAGGGCAATTCATAGACTGGCACCATTACCAGTCAATGAACATGAGGAAGACAACAATGCAAAAACATCAGCACAACCTCGGACTACTCCCATCAGACTCAACGACTATCGCCCACATCAGTCAGAAGAAACAGTACGCAAAAGGCGGAAAACCTCATCGTTCAACTTAACTACCGGACTCCTAGTGCTCTTGCTGGCATTGCCAATTATAATGGCAAAAAATATTGAAAACCTCGAATTCAAACCTGAACCTGGTATACATTTCGAAGGCATCGGTTCAGCATTAATATCTCGCTCAGAATGGAAGTTGATTATCTACTACGAATTAGGCCCATATTGGAATGAACTATCAGCATTTTCCAATGGCACAGCGGCTCTACGACATTTGTGCCTAGAAATAAATCAAAAAAGTACTTGCACGAATGTGGTAACCCACCTTGAACATGTGAGAGATCAACTGAAGCTGGACAATAGTTTTCTAACAGCCAAGCGGGAAAAAAGAGGAGCAATAGACTTGGTGGGAAACATAGCCAATTCGTTATTTGGAATCCTTGACTCAAAATACGCTGAACAACTATCAGATACGATCGACATGGTCAAGGAGAACGAAAGCTACCTTCAACAGTTACTGAAAAATCAAACGTCAGCAATTGATTCGACCATCAACATTATCAAAGGCGATCAATTGTCAATTCAAACCAAATTCAATCACCTTGACAACCAGATTACAGAAATCATAAACAGAATCCATGGCGAAACTTCTCAACACGCAATATTTGAAAGGTTTATCTCGCTATCACTCCAGCTCACGATAATGTCTTCAAATTTGCAACGAATACAAGCCTCAATATTGGACGTTCTCGCTGACACTCATCATGGCAAGATCAGTCCAAGTGTGCTATCACCACAGCAATTGCAAGAAGAGTTGGTAAGAATACGCAATCACCTACCACCACTTCTCCGACTACCAGCTGACTCTTTACATTTGTATCAGATCATGACGATCCAAGGAGGAGTAACTGAAAACCATATAGTATTTCGAGTAACAATACCGCTATGCAACGAAGAGCGTTTCGAGTTGTACAAGATGTTCCCGATACCTACAGTAGTGAACAATAGTATGGTTTCGGTCAAACCCTGTAACGAGATCATCGCAGTCAATACACACAGGGACCAATATTTTCCAATGACTGCCCAACTTCTTCAATCTTGTACGCTGATGAGTATGGATACGTACTTGTGTTACAAAATACAATCAAGATACAACAAAGGTGCCGAGATCTGTTCATGCGAGATACATCTATTCAATAATGAGCCACGCGATAATTGTGATCTGCAAAAAATAATAAGGAATGAAACATGGACTCAAATGGAAAATAAAAATCATTGGATGTATACGTTAAGGAATCCCACCAGGTTAAATGCAGTCTGTGAACGGGATGTACATCAACTTATCCTCAAGGGCTCTGGTATACTCAAGTTGCAACCACAATGCGTTATTAAACATAATAACATCCTAATCCAAGGACACCAGTCTCACACTAGCAGTGCTCATTTTTCGTATACAAGCATCGGCAATTTAAGCGACGTCACAAAGCCAACCCAATTGCAGCCAATCTTGGACGAAACAGATAGTTATCATTATGCCAATCAACTAAAAAATCTGAGCTACTTACAAACCACACTTGCACATCAAACCAATCTTCCAATGCAAATCCAAAATTTCAAAACTCACCATTTCGCTGTGGGTTATACGGCACTCATCTTAGCTGCCGTGGGCATCGTTTATACCATATGGAGGGCAAGGAGTTTGGCTATACTCCACCGCATCGATATCGGCAGCCCACCACAACCCAGGCCAAGAACAAATGTCCACCAACCAAATCTTGCTGATGACATTCAATTTCAACATCAAGTTCATGAGCACCCACACGAGACATCAGATGAGATCAGCGTTTGTTGAACAACTGTTCAACGCCGGGGAGAATGTATAATCCCAACATTGCATATTTGCGAAAATGCGCGCTTATGACAACAACACTTTTAGCCTTGGCTAAAGTCACAGAGCATTGCACTGTGGCGATCACATTTCACGCTACTGCAATGTGTCGCTAAATGCTTATGCTGCAGTCTGTATTGTTGGCATATGTGCACATTTTGTGGATATATTAAAATCAAAATTTATGTTAATATTAAAATGAAAATCAATAAAAGGGCCGATTAACGGCAAATCCAATTCAATTGGACAACAACCACTTCCACGTTGAATACATTATTTCAAGGGAAAGAATATCTAGGTTCAAGCACCTAGTTATTCAATTTGTGTTTGTTGGAACCAGTTCAAGTAAGGTTCAAGTAAGGTTCAAGCACCGAGTTATACAATGATTGATGCAGTTTTGTTGGTTTGTTGCTCTACAAAATACCTTTTAGTAATTTTTTCAGTATCCATTTTTTGCATTAATTTTTCGCGGTTAATATAATGATATAAAATTTTATCTTTTTTCTGGGATATGCAGTGTTGGACCCTGAACAAAACTACAGCATTAACTAAATTTGTTTGGTGGGGTGCAGATAAACATTTTTGATCCCTGACGACTCAAAAATTCGATTAATCGTTCGTTTTCGATTTACCGATCACATTCGGTTTGCTCCATTTTATTTAATTGTTGTGAAATTCACAATTCTTCGTTGTCTTATGGCGTGTCTTCAACAACTATTTTAACCATATTATTTCGAGTGGTACTTGACCAATAGTGGTTGGTATTAGTGATCAAGTTTCGATAACTCAGAGAGCAAACTTATGGGCCGGTATGAAGTCACATTATAGGGATTTTTTCCAGGTTTGGGAATCATTGTAACTTGAGAAAGTTTCCAGTTGTCGGGATAGTGACATGTTCTGAAAATCGCGTTAAATATGTACAATGTGGCCGCTGTATCTGCTTGGGAAAGCAAGAGTGTGAAATTACTCACAGCTGTGTTTATTTCATCTTTGGTTTTTATTGACATATTGGGGTTAATGTGGGAGCTTATGTACTGCCGATATTTGAGGCAGTTTGTGAGTTTACTGGTCAATTTATTTGGTGGATTGACCTCAGAGTTTGGGGCGTGATGAGAGATCTAGAGAAGATTCTATAGTCAATTGGCTCCTTTTTACAGTTTTGAATACTGCAAAGTCAATGGCATCAGGAGTTTTGCGATTATCAGTTGGCCAGTAAGTTGGAGTACCAGAGGAGATCACGTCAAGGCCGAGTCTGTTGACTGTGTTCAACAGGAATCTGCCCTTCGGTGATATTAGGCTTGAGCCCCAAAATGTATGTTTCACGTTGAAGTCGCCGGCAACAAGGTACTTTTGTCCAATGGGAGGGAAGAAAACCTGGAATTGTTGCTCAGTTATTTTGTGCAAAAAACATATTCACGATCTCATCTACTCAGAAAAGCTCAACCACGATATAGAAAGTGACAGACTTCTATATAAATAAACAAACAAACATCAGCTGTTCGCTACTTTCAAATATTGGTTCTGCACCAGTAGCGACAAGAGTAACGCGTCAACAACATCAAATGAATTCTCTTCGCTCCGAGAACCTTACACCGAAGCTTGCGAGTGGAAGGACAACAACAACTTCATGTTCAGCTTAAGGAGACGGAAGATCGTCTCTTTCTGCATATCAACAAATTGGCTAAGCGGCTCTCGGTGAAATATTGAGTGTGGAAAATAAGATTCTGAGTAAAATAGAAACTGAAATAAGCTTCATAAAAAATAAATTCAGTGAGCTAGACAATAAAATTATCTCGCTGGAGAATCAACTCAGTGTGCTGGCTGAACTAAGATACTGCATAGAAAATAATTTAAATAAGAAAACCACTAACAACAGTCAAACGGTTGATATCTCGTCTGATGCTGTGTTCTTTGGAGTGCCCTTATTGAAAGAAGAGAACCTCAAAAGCACTTTTAATCGCGATTGCCGTTCAATAGACTTTCTGTCACCTCAAATAAGAGACATATTTCGTGTCAAACCTAGGCAAGACAATCGCAACTCTATCATCATCATCAAATTGTACACTCCAAACGATTGGAATCGTGTACTAAAATCATTTGGTGATTATCGGAGGAGAACGAAATCTGCGGTGAATCTGAGAGCTGCTGGTATAACAACGTTTATGAGAGTCTAACTTCTGAGCGTCGAAAAATTATGCAAGCTGCAATCACCTGTAAACGTCAAAAATCATTGTTTAATGCATTTACAATTCGAGGCGCTGTGTACATTCGGCTGCATAAGGGCTATTCCGCGTCAAGCGGATACTTCAACTCTCAGAAAATTCTGAAACTCTCCACATGGAAAGGTATGAGTATGCTGTGTTTATGTACCAAAGCGTTCCGTTGGAAATTCAATATTTACCGATATGTTTGAAATTAAACAAAGTAAAAAATGAAAAATGGAAAATTTACAATTTTTTCAAACATTTATAACTTTTTATCCGTGTGGGTTAGAGCTCACATTTTTTTTTTGTTTTAAGCAAGAAATAAAAATAATTAATTCTTAAAAAAAACTACCACTTGGTCAAAAATGTGGTCGAGGACACATTTAGCTCCTGGTCAAGAGCTGTTGACCACCACGGTTATCGAAGACACATTTGACTAATGGTAAAAAGATGGTGAACACCACATGGTCAAAAATGTTGTCAAGGACACATTTAGCTCCTGGTCAAGAGCTGTTAATTAGATATTAATCGAATAGAAGTTGAGACCAATTTTTTTTTGTAGCAATGTAACGAAGTTTATTTTTCAATTGGAATACAAAAAATTTGCCTAAGAGTTTGAGGAATGAATAAAGAAACTCGCCAATGTTTATTTCTCGCATATGAAAAAAATATGCAAAAAATATGCAGAAATATGCAACATATGCAAGAAATATGCAAAATATGCTCATATGCAAAACATATGCAAAATATGCAAAAATATGCAAAACAATAATGTAAAATTTCTATGTGCGTCAACAGACTCCGATGTAGAGTTTTTAAATGTTGAAATCTATGACAATACGACAAAAGTTGTGTGTAAAATCCTAATAGGATTTTTAGTTTGGACCCATTTCTGTCTTCTCTGTCAAATTGTCTCATTGACTATGATCATTTTGTTATATGTGGTGATTTTAATATTAATCTTCTCTCAAATGATAGCTCACTCAGTAGTCTTTATGATAAATTAAATGAAGCCTACTTTTCAATTAAATAACTCCTAATTGAAATGAAATAACACCCAACTGTCACTTAAATCACATTAACATCTGTAAAAGGTGAAAAAAAATTTAAAAAATATTCAAATTTTAAAACAAAATAATTCTTATTTTAAAATTAAAGTAGTATAATAAAAATATAAATTGCATGGTACACATGACAAGTAAGTTATTGAAATTTTTGTTGTTGTAATTCATGTTGTTACAATCCCACAAAAACAGTGTAAAACAGTGTACATTGCAACTATTGCAAACACGTTACTGCTCTGCGTCAGATCGCCAAAATTCCAAAATCTCAATACGCCCAAAAATAGGTTTAAACATAATGTCAAATCGCCCAAAAATAGTCATTTTCATTTTGGGCGATTTGACATTTTATTTTTGGGGCGATGTTACAAAATGTCAAAACGTATTTTTTTGGTCTTTTGTCACTATGACAAAACGCCCCCAAAACCTTTTAGATTTCGCACAAAAATACAGTTTAAAGATTTTGATAAAATTTTTTGTTTATTTTGGAAAAGATATATGAAAGATGTGTGAAATATTTCTAAATTCAATATAACTGAGAATGTTTTTTTTTTTCGTCCAAAATATAATTTTAATATTTAGGTAGAATGTTTGGTTTGGATTTGTAATAACTAATGTAGTAGTGATTTTAAACACGATTTTCACTTATATCTAAATATATAAAAATAGTGCGAAAAAAATGTATAGTAATTCATAAAATGAGCCGGGCCAAATCGGCTCAAATTCCGGGAAACCCTCCGGAATAGTCGGAAAATTCGAAAAATCGAAAATGGCTTTTTTGTATTGGACTTTGTGTGCAATCGTTCCGGAATGGGTTATATTTTAAAAAACTTGTTGTTTACTCTTTTTTATATTGAATTGATCTCTTTGATAATCAACAAGTTTATCTGACACAGCTGGCTCAGTTTGAATTGACATATCATATAATAATTATTTACCTGGATTTGGTGTGGATTAAAAACTGATTTGGGGCGAGACAAAGTTCGCCGAGTCCGCTAGTATACTTATAAAAAATTAACAGATATGAATAAAACAATAAAGAAAAGACACGAGAGAGCGGCGGAGTCGAAATTTTTTTTTCATTTCACTTTTGTAAAAAATGCACTAACTTATACACTGTGCCGGTTGAAAAATAGAGCAGACTGTGCTCCGGGGTGGCTTTAACTGATACAGGTACGCTGATTACCCTGCGTTACAGTCGCCCAGAACTTGGGACGCCACCTATTACACATTGTAGGTATGTCCAAGAAAATGACATCTGCGTACCAGAAATTCTGATTACACCCCGCAAATCTGAAGTTAGAAGAGGAAAACCAAGTTTTGTCGGTGTTACCCTATTTTTAAAGATAACTTTGGAAGCGTGAGCTCGATATGCACAAGCTATAGCTTGAGAAGAGAAGCAGACGCTTCAATCAGTGTATATGTATTTTTAATTTTTGTAAAAAATGAGTATAGTGTTGTATGAAAAAAATTCTTAAATCGAAAAAAACTGTTAAAATAAATGTCAAAAAATGGTGCCTGAGCGATGTTTTCAGTAATAACACTTATTAAAGCATCTGTTTCTTTTCTTTTCAACAAGCTAAAGCTTGTGCATATCAAGCCCACGCTTATAAAGTTATCATTAAAAATAGGGTAAACCGACAAAAATTGGTTTTTCTCTTCTAACTTCAGATTTTGGGGGTGTAATCAAAATACCTGGTATGCAGTTATCATTTCTTTGGACATACCTACAACGTGTAATAGGTGGCGCCCCAAGTTTTAGGCTTTTTTTTTTGTAACGCGGTGTTATAATCGCAATTGCCGCTTTTCTAGGTTAGGTTTTGTACTAATTTACTAATTTTTAGTAATTTCCTAACATTATTATTTTCAAATTAAATTTTTCGACCAATTTAAAGTTTTTCCAATATTTAATATCTAGTTGCTGATCTTACACTAATTATGTAATTGCAATAGTAATCCGATCAAGCCAACGACAACTATAAATCGAAGCAACATTTTACATTGGTAATATAACCGTTACTTTTCTTGCTCAATAAAATTAAGAAAAATGTCAAATCACACAAGAAACGAATTTTGGGCGATTTTGTCGCTGCTGGTCAAATCGCCCAAAAGCATTTTTTTACATTTTGTGTAATTTGACATAATCTCAAATCGCTCAAAAATATTGGGCATTTTGGCGTTTTAGTCGAATTGGTTTTGGGCGATCTGACGCAGAGCCACACATTACAGCAACACATTTAAATGAAACTGACATATTTATTATGTTTTCGTTACTAATTCTGGTAAAGGAGGTTAATAACACAATTATAGAAAAATATTCCTTTAAGCTGGTTTTCCTGAAGCCATTAAATTTTTATTAATTTTTTTTGCCAAGCTTTCACTACGCTTCTTGACCACTCTGTTCCAGTTCGGTTTAAATTTCGACATGGAATCCGCGGGTATGTTCATATTCTTTAAATCCCACTTTATTACGGCCCAAAATTTTTCAATTGGTCGTTGCTCTGGGCAGTTAGGTGGATTCATCTCTTTTCTCATATATTCAATGTTTTCCTTCTCGTACCAATTTACCACCGATGATGCATAATGGCAAGATGACAGGTCAGGCCAAAAGAGCGGTTGAATAGTATGGTTTCTAAGCAGCGAAAGCAATCGTTTCTGTAGGCACTCTTTACGATAAATTTCTTGGTTCGAATTCCCGGTTGTGAAGAAAGGCGAAGAAACTTCGGACTGGTTGACTTCTATTCCTCTCTCAACTGTGTAAAATTTATAATCCATTTTTAAGGTATGTTTCATCGTCCATCACAACGCATTGAAATTTGGTTTTCAAAATGTGACGATACAATTTACGGGCCCTTGTTTTCGAAGAGATACTCTGAATTTTACTTTTTTTAGGGCATTTTTGTTTTTTATATGTTCTTAACCCATTTTTGGCCGCTCCTAAACGGCTTGAAATGTTTTGATGAAATTTATAGAGGAAGCATCTGTAAGCATTATTATTGCAAATTCGGTGTCAAACAATTTTTCCAATTTTTCTATTAGATTTACCAAGGTGGTCGAAAAATCTACCATTGGCCCATAACGTATACATTTTTTTAAAATTTAGATCCCGAAAGATTTTTTAAGTACCAACCTTCTTTATATTTAAAGCTTCCTAATGGTTAGAAATGACCAAAATACGCTATAAAATTTTGAATTAGACGATCACAAGGTTAGGATGACACATTTTTAAATATACTGTCACGGAAAAATTTAAAAACACAGCTATTTTATTTACGGTGGCTCACACCCACATGGTATAGTATTGATATTGGTATCAATTTAAAGGTCTATTTATCTCATTTCGAACGAGTCCCAGTGCACTTTAATCCGTTATTTGTCTATCAAGAAAATCATATTTAAAAATTTACTTACTTTTCAAACTTTTTTCCTTGGGTTTAAAAACAATTTTTTTTTTATGCGAAAAATTTCTTTGGTCAAAAATAAACTACTTTGTAAAAGAAAGTTTTGTGATAAAAAATGTTCCAGAATTTTGACAATTTTTCCAAAAATTGGTAATAGTGTTTTTTTTTGTATACAGTTTTGGCCAGTTCTTTACAAATACTCTTTCGTATTTTTAAAATTGACTAATTTTTCGACATAAAATTTTAGTTTGATAATTTTTCAATAATATTTATTAAATTTCAGAACTTAACGAAATTTTATTTGATTTTTTCCAAATTTTTCAAAAAGTGTCCAAAAAATGTGTATTTGTTCAAATGCACGTGGCCACAATTTAAAGACTCCCATATCGTACTGATTAGTTTTTTTCATTGTCAAAGAACCAAACCATAAGATTAGAAATCGAACCATTAGTTTCGTCACTAGAATTTTTTAAATTTTACATCGACCAGTCCAAAAAGGGGTTAAATTATTTCTTTGCTTAGCTCGTTGGACCATGGACTTCGTGGTGTTACATTTTTCTGCGCAATCTCGAACAGATAACTCTTTTTTCTTTTTGTAAAGAGACACTACTTTTTGGTCGATTTTTGGTGTTAAGGCACCTTTTTTTCTTCCTTGCCCGAATAAAAAAAAATCTAACTTTTTAATAAATTCTCAAAATTTAGGAAACATTTGTATCACTTAACTTTCTATTGCAAAGTAGTAGTATGCTTTTGATAAAAGAAACTTTTTGCATCCAAAAAAAAAATTGTATACCCGCAGGAAAAATGTTTAAGAATAGGTAAATTTTTGGATCCATCTGTCTCAATATTAACTACCTTTTTGATGAATTAATATTGTAAAGTGCCCAATTTTTATAAACGGACCAAAAATATGGTTCATAATCAAGGTATAAATGCTATAGACTAGCATTCGACAGCCCTGACTTAATCCAATAGTCCCTGTGGTCAATAATGAAGCGACAAAAGCGAAACGTGGCAAAACTCGATATGACGTCCTTAGCTAAGAAAAAAACAGCGACTCTATCAATGAATAAACACAATATTAACAAAGCCAAAGTAGTAAATGTGAATACTTATCAAAATGTAAATAAAATTCATATTTTCATTAAAAAATGCTCGATGGCCCTATTATTTTGTCCAGCTGAATTATAACCAAATTCGCATCAACTCAGCAAATTTGATTTTTTATGTTTTTTTCTGCTATGTTATTTTTAAATTTACACAATGCAAAGTAATAAATTAAATTTGAATTTTATTTAACCCCTTCAGGATCATAAGGAAACCAGAAGTGAAACAAAGTTTTAATACTTATAAATACATTTGTTAGGCTCTAAATAAACATAAAATAATGACTTCTTATTCAAACTATTCATAGGTTTTTTTGGAAATTCATGAGACATATGTGTCCCAGTGGTCGTCAAGGGATACATATCACATCCAAATATAAATTTTTAAACTAATTTATAAAATTGATTCTTGTTTACATATACTTAAAAAAGTGTTAAACCGATTAATAAGCGATCATTTTTCAATAGAATATGTTTTTAGTTGTAAATTTATACATTTTAGTTTCTGTCCGAAGTAAAACACAGTTTATGCTTTTTTTTTCGTTTATTTACTTTTTCTTTTTGATAATCAAAAGATCTGTTATAAAAAAGTATTCGTTTTGTTGCCGGTATAACCATTAGAGGCACTGCCATATTAGGGTCTGAAGACCAACAAATAGTTAATGAAGACAAAATATGGTAACCTAAAACAAAATCTAGAAAATTAATCAATTTCTAATTAAAAAAGCATAAAAATTGTGTAAATCATTCAAAAAAGAAATTTTTATTTAATTAAATTATGTTTATGATAAGTTTCTTTTGACGCTCACTGGGACCCTCGTGTCCCATTTCAGTTTTTTACAATGTTGTCACACTTACTCTTTTTTTTCTTTTGAAACCAATGAAATAATTTAAATTTCTTTACCTGCAAATAAAAATCTGCACATTTATTTTTAAAAAAGTTGAGTTTATCAATAAAAATCTAGCTATAAACTTAACAATTTCACGCGCTAAAAAATCTGAACTTTGATATCGATTTTCTTTTAAAATTTAATAATTACTTTGGTTGCAAGTGTCAAATATTATAAAAAGTACTTAAAAAAATATGTATTTAATAAAAAAAGTTTGTTAACTAATGTCATTTAAAAAAACTTGAAAACTATTCTTGGGACACATATGTCCCTGTGGTCCTCAAGGGGTTAAAACATACAAAAATGTGTCTCTGTCAACAATTACAGTGCAAAAAAGACCATGGCCCTATTATTTTGACCATGAGTGTATAAAGACGAAATTTGGCACGGAATTGCAAAATAACTTTTTCAAGCTTTATGCCAAATATGAGCATAATTGGACAGGGGGCGTGGCACCGCCCACACACACGTAACTTAAATAACAGCTAATTAAGCAACTATTGTATATATTTTAATGAAATTTGGAATGAAGTTGTGTAGTATGTTTTCCCTGCTATGTGTCGAATATGGGAATAATTGGACAAGGGGCGTGGCACCGCCAGGCTTCTGATTCTAAAACTAGGCATGTCAATCCCGGGATCCCGGGATCCCGCTTCTTTGTTAGTCCCGAAAATCGCGGGATTCGCACTGACTAATCCCGGGATTTTCGGGACAAGTTTTATGAGCAATTTTTTCAAAAGTATAGCTTTTATATTGGGAAAAAATTAATTAATTAAATTCTATCTATTTAGGCATATTTTCATTACGTCAACAAATTTAAGCAAAAAATAGTTCCAAACTGTTTGCAAATTAGTAGACTATAAAGCACTCAAATCCATTTTGTTCAAATGGAAATCGGACCAAAAAATACATCGAACATCGTTCGGAACATGAAATACAAATTCCAATTCCGTATATTAAAATGTTCGACAAAATGTTCAGGTCAAGAGTTGTTCGAGAAATGTGGATCAAACGACTCATTTTTAAAATGATCTTATTCTGATCGGAAACCCAAGATTCCAAAGACCAAATCGATTCCAATTAGTAATTTATTCTACATATTTTAAAGTTATTCAAACTTTTTTCTAATATACCAAATCATAGGTGTGATAAATTCAATTTAAAAAAAATCCAATAAATGATGTTTGATTATTTGCGCAATTTCAAAAATACTATAGTATGGGTATATTAAAAGCAATTTAATTCGATGTAATATAACATTTTTATACTGAATTTTGGCTGAATTGGCTGAATCCAAATCCCGGGACTAATCCCGGGATTGCATTTTTGAATCCCGAAAATCCCGGGATTGGCAAAGGTCTCGAAAATTGACACCCCTATCTAAAACGCATTTTTAAATAATTAATTTTTTTTGTTTTTCACTTTTTGTAATGGGGCGGTTAACATTTTAGTGTGGCGCCTTAATTAGGGTTACCAGATTCTCTTGAGTAAAAAAGAGTACAAAGTTGCAGGGGGTCCCAAACTCCTCGGTTTTAGACCACATATTTTTTAAAAGACAAAAATATTAGAAAAAAATGTCTTCAAAAAAGTTTTAAAATTAAGCGGATAATAAGTTGAACACAAAATTTTAGACCCTGGGTGCTAATGTTGTATATGGATGGTTTTCGATACAGACATACAAAATTGTTTTTAATATTTCGGTTAAAAAGATGGTAGGTCTCATACTAATTTTTGTTTTATTCCCAGAATTTAAGAATTTTGACAACTTTTTGAATGCAATGTGACGAAAGATGCTTCAAACTAACAAACAAAGCTGGGCATAGTTAATCGAGAATTTAACTTCGTTAACCCGGTAATAGTTAATCAAAAATGTAACTTCGTTAAATTAAAAAGTTATTTTCGTTGAAAAGTTAACTTCGTTAAAAGTTAAATTAAATAGTTAAATTTTCTATAGAAAATAAAAAAATTATTTTTTACAAAACAAACACATAAAAAAACATTTTAACTATATACGATTGAGTGCCAGCACTCACAGACCCTATTTTCGATCGGTTTCAGCCTTTTATGCAAATATGAAATTTTTATCAAAAAGCTAAATTTCGTGTATGAAACAATTTATTTAAATTTATATAAAGGAATACAAATTTTATTAGAATATTAAATAATAATAATGGAACGAATGAAGTTTGGTTAAGAACAAATATCACAGGCCATTCTAAACACAATGGCGTTCTCAGCTTTTCGCCATTTTGAGAAATTTGAGAAATTTTCCATTTCCATTACGATGTGCGTAAACATCCTGACGATGGCAGAGAACACAATTGGGTTTAGAATGGTCCATTCATACATACTAAGGCATTCAATCCCGGGATCCCGAATCCCGAAATCCCGGGATCCCGGAAGTTTTCTCAATCCCGGAATCCCGGGATTTTGAGTGCGGAATCCCGGGATTCAAAAATGCATTTTTTTATGCATTGTTTAAGATATTTTTGACGGTTTTCTACAAAAATACAGCCGTGCATTTACATCCAATCTAATTGGTAAATTAAAAAAACCCACTTTTGCAGATTTAGTGCTACACACACATAAAAATTGACAACATTTTTGTCAATAACGGTTAACAAACAATTTTTATCGATCTGAATAAAATTTTGTGAATTTAAAAAATTTTTTTTTTTACAAAAAAGATATATGTTTTAAACAACAATTCGTGTATCCGTTCTAGCTATAATACTAAAACTACTGAAAGTAACTTTTTCGTGTGTAGCATGAAATGGAGCTGGCTGAATTTTATGATAATATTCAGATTCAGGTGGCAAAAAAAAATTGTTCGATCAATGTAATTTAAAAAAAGAATTACTTCTTGTTCGACTTATTAATTTTAAATATTATTTGTTTTGTTTAATGCTATATTTAATAAATATTATTTCTTTGTCGAATTAAAATGAAATTAAACTTAAAATATTGTTGCAACAATTTTTTCTTTAATTTTATATTAATTATTGTATTTAATTGGAAAATCCCGAAAATCCCGAACAAATCCCGAGATCCCGGGATTGTAATTTCAAATCCCGAAATCCCGGGATTTTCAAAAACACTTCGGGATTGAATGCCTTAATACATACAAATGGAATATAAAATACTTCGAAATATATCGGCAAGTGTATTTAATTGTTTTATGAAATAATTTTTAAATTAGTCAGTTAAACTTAACTAAATGAAAAAGTTAATGGTTTTCGAAATTAACTGAAACGTTAAAAGTTAACCAAAAATTTAACTTCGGTAATTAACTATTAACTAATTAACTAGTTAATGCCCAGCTTTGCTAACAAACCTAAAATTTGAAGGTTTTTTTATTTTAATTCTGACGAATAATAAAAATTGATTACCCTTCTGAGCCGATGCATTCAGCTGTTATATGATAAAGTCCCAGAAATAAGAAAGAGAGTACTTAGTAAAAAAGAGGAGGGCCTAAAAAAGAGTACTGTACTCTTTAAAAGAGTACGTCTGGTAACCCTAGCCTTAATGCGAAATCGTAAAATGTCTCGGTTACCTTAGTGTATTAAGATGGCCTGCCAGGATGACCCAACATATTCGATAACCACAAAGGAAGGACTGGATAACCACGAAAGACGGTCTATGTGAGGCAAATCTCCAACACTTTAGCATAACTGAACCCTTGATCCATACAACAATTTTATTGGCTTGGGGCCTTTTCAAAACCCGTAACACCTTGTACGCCTTCAATAATATGTTTTTTTTTGACACCATTGAGTCATAGTCAAATTAAATTATATTCCTGATGTAATAACCAGAGATTCATGTTAAAATAACATGAAGTATTTTTGGTATATCTAAATGACAAATTTCGATATGACAAATGAATATGGAATTTTACGATAAAATGGTGGGTAAATTACAAAAAAAAATTAACTTAAACAAAGGTCTACCCTATCTCCGCCCATACAATTTTCTGCCCCATAACACGGTTAAACGATGATTTCATTGATTTTATTGAAATTTTAAGGTAAAATTGTGTATGTAATGAAATTTGCAATAGGACATAAGAGATTGGATTTGGACGACGGGGCGTGGCACCTCCCATATAACAAAAAATATAATTGAAATGTAACGCCGGGGGGGATTACAGCTGCCACCAAGTGCGACCTTGGACTTTTTTTTGGGTGAACCATGCCGGGTGGGATTACAACTGGCACCAAGTGCTTCCTTTGACATGTTTCAAGTTTCAACGGGGGGAATTACCAATCATCTACAGCGTCCATTGAAGTTGTCGCAAATTCCTATATACATTTATTTTAAAATTGTGTACAACCCGTGCAACGCCGGGTATGTAACAGCTAGTTAAGTTTATAAAGCTAATATTGCCCTATATATTGAATCCCCTTACACACATTACACTGTGCAACATAAGTTATAGGGCCTCAACCAAATTTTTGTGGGATGAGAGTATTGTATGTGGGAGTAAACCACTATCTGGGTTTTTCTCCACTCATATATCGAGGGCTTATATTCAATACTGTCTATCTGCAATTTTGGGCGAAATGAGTTTTTGATGCAAAACTGTTCCCTATGATATTAATTTCAGACCAAAAAAATAACGCTAAAGCTATTTTTTCACGCTTTTGTATTTGCCTATCATCAACGATGATTTTTTATGAATGCAATAGTGTCTATCAGCATACAAAAAAAATATTTTTCGATTTTAGGGTGCTTTGGCTTTTTGGCTGTAGCTCAAATTTAACAAAGATTTATTACCAAAGTTGTTTGTTATTTGATTGTTCATCAATAGCGGTATATTGGTACACTCAAGCTACAACACTTAACACGCTCTAAGATAAAAAATCACGCCGTCTAGGAGTGGATGAATAATTTTTTGTCAATTAAAAAAGAGCTGAAATACAAAATTTTTATTGCAATATTTCCATTGAATATTATAATTTGTCTGTGTCTGTGAAATAATCTAAAACAATGTCGCACCGATGCTTTTTGTGTGATAAAAAAGAGATCAATCGAAGAATATCGTTTTGTATTTTCAAATCTGGACCTGAAGTCATTTGACAATTGTTTATATGTGTAAGTAGTCAAATATACACAGATACTAATACATACAAAACCTGAGCATGCGCACAATTATTATTTGAATAAACTTGTCTGAATTGAATTCGGAGTTCAAACACATTGCGCAGATAGGTTGCTAGCAATATAGAAGTATTAAATATATGGCTCCACCTCATCACAATTTTTTTTTTGACGTCATAATGTTTTTTTTTTTACAGATTTTCATTAATATGAACTGTTTAGCGGTTGAACTGATTTAGATAATCCCGTAACCTTTTTTATTTTGGAAAGGTAATTTCTTTCCAAAGTTCCTCCAGTTTTAAGGAATTGAAAATCGAACTAGTAGTTGTTGAGAAATCGGAATTTCCACTATTGAATTTTTTTTATAAAAAAGGAAATAAAAAACAAATAAAAGTATAAAAAAATTAAAACGTTCAACGTTCCTTTAAACGACTAACGAAAGAGCAATACGATTGAAATTGAAAACATTTGTTTTAAAAATGAAAACATAAATGTACTGCAGAAAAAACTATGTTTTACAATGCAAATTGAAAAAAAAAAGTTTAATTTTAAAACATGTTTTTTCTTTCAGTGTACCTCACGAAATCTTCGTATGACTTCAGCATTTATGCCTATTGAAACTCGACTAAAGTTAGTGGTTCAGTCTTACGTCTAGAAGCAGCATATTTTTGCATAGGTTGATTCATACAAGATCCCCTCCTTATCTTTATCATAAGCTACAATTTAGTAAAGCAACCCGTAGTTTGATTCTCATAACACCCAAATTTAATTACACTGCTTCTACGAGGATGTTTTTCATTGTTATACCCTACACCTAGGGTTACCAGACGTACTATTTTAAAGAGTACAGTACTCTTTTTTAGGCCCTCCTCTTTTTTACTCTCACTTTTTTCACGAAAGTACTATTAAGTACTCTTTTTCTTATTTCTGGGACTTTATCATATAACAGCTGAATGCATCGGCTCAGTAAGGTTACCAATTTTTATTATTCGTCAGAATTAAAATAAAAACCTTCAAATATAATGTTTGTTAGTTTGAAGCATCTTTCGTCACATTGCATTCAAAAAGTTACAAAAATTCTTAAATGCTACGATAAAACAAAAAATTTAGTTTGAAACCTATTACTTTTTTAACCGAAATATTAAAAACAATTTTGAATGTCTTTATCAAAAACAATCCAAATATATAGCTAAATTTTTCGATTTCTTGGGGAAGGATCGAACATTAGCACCCAGTGTCTAAAATGTTGTGTTTTACCTTTTATCCGTGTACTTTCTTTCTCCCCTAGACTCTTTGGAGTTTCACATTTCAATTCATTAACGCCTAAAGAAATCTAATTAGTACACTTCTACATGGGTATCTGGTGAGTTTTACAAAATTTTAAATACATTTTTTTAGTATTTCAGATCAAAAAAAAAACTTTGTGCATATTGTATTTTGTTACTTAGTTATTTGTACTAAAACATTTTTTTATTAAAAATTTTAACAAAGGTTGGTATTTTTTGAAGAAATTTTTTCCAAATTTTTGTCTTCTAAAAAATATGTGGTTTAAAACCGAGGAGTTTGGGACCCCCTGCAACTTGTACTCTTTTTTACTCAAGATAATCTGGTAACCCTATGTGGGGGTATAATTATGGATAAAATATTCTATGAAAGTATCGTACTTGCATGTGCAGTAGACTAGTCGTTAGCATATAGTCGTCCCAATAAAGTCGTCCCAATTAGTGGTTGCGCCCAAGACCAAAATAAGCAAAGAACGGGCTAAAATTCGTATGGGTAAACAAAAAACACGAAAAAATTTGGAACGTCCTCCAAAAATAGACAAACATGTTTTTTAAAATTTGTGTTTTTGTTTTGCCCATACAAATGTGAGCCCGTTCTGGTCCGTTTTTGTCTTCTTTTGGACTTGGGCGCGACCCCTAAACGTTATCCGATCGGCCCCGATTTTTTTGGGTCGGTTTTATGGCAAAAGAAAACATATTGCTGCCGGCGGTTTCAAATCAGAGAGAAAAAGTAATAACGGCCGGTGCAGGGTATTTAAGCTTCGGTCAAATTTTCCTACTAGTTTTGATTTGAATGCACTTCGCATCGGTTCTCGTGTGTGCAACTATTTTACGATGTGGGTAATATTGCACTCAATAGAAAATAGGTTTTAAATCGTATTTTTTCAGTAATTGTTAGATCAATCAAAGATTATCTTCGAGAATACCAAATTGTATCAATTGTCACTAAAATAGGAATTGAATATATTGAATAGCATACCAGACAATATCAGTTTCTTAAATGCGAACCTGACTAACCAATTTTCATTTGAATTCCCTTCTCAAACTAATACAAGATACTTTGAGCAAACGTCGTACATAACAAGAGGAAATGCTCTGTCGTATCCATTTGCACCAGGCTAAATGTAACTCTGGGTTAATATACACCGAGAGAAAAAATAACAGTTTCGCAGTTTCCGACAGTCGAAAAACTGTTAAGTTGACAGCGAAAACTGTTAAAATAAAAGCGAAAACTGATCATTGTAACAGTTTTTGCAGTCAATTTAAAAGTTTTTCGACTGTTGGATGGTTTTTAACAGTTTTCTTAACTGTTTTTTCTCTCGGTGTAGAACTATGGAGTTTTACAACAAATATAGAATGAATGCAAACACATTTTGTTTTAAGTGAATATATTTAAAAATTTCAGGGCTTAAGGACTTTGGAGCTATGTGTTGATAACTTGCAACCGGATTTTTTATATGACCACATTCAACCAGTTCGTGCCGCCCTTATGCAAGCTCTTTGGAGGACATTAAGAAATCAAGACAGCGCCGCTCTGGTTGCATTTCGTGTTTTGGGAAAATTTGGCGGTGGTAATAGAAAAATGATGATTGAGCCCCAAACTCTGCGGTTCAATGACAGCGAAAGTCATTCAACAGTCATTGTAACGCATTTCCAGGACCATGAAACCCCGATTGATTTTCCAATCGATAAAACGATAGAAACTGCGTTTACAGCCTTGAGTTCTAATACTACTGACTCATTTTATCGGAGACAGAGTTGGGAGGTAATTCGCTGTTTTTTAGCTGCTTCTATTAATCTTGACGATGAGAAACATACGTTGCAAAAACTTTTCATGCATCCAAGTTTTATTGACAGTAATATAATGAGCTGGCCAGTAGTTCAAAGCAAAGTCGAAGAAGCACAGGCACGCACAACGCATCAAACTGCTTTGACGGGAATGTTAGTTGCGTCTGCAACGAAGGATTTGCGCGAGTCGGTTTTTCCAATAATGGTTGCTGTGGTACGTCATTACACTATGGTGGGTATAGCACAGCAAGCGGGTCCTTTTCCGTATAAACATTATTACGGTACATGTGGCATTGATCCCATGGTTTTGATTGATGCTTTGGCGATATGCATGGGACATGAAGAAAAAGAATTGTGCAAACCAGGCCAATTATGCATTGGCTTAATTCTAGAGACGGCTACCAACATATTGGGTAACAAAGAGAGAGCTTGTCGACTCCCTCTAATTCAATACCTCGCTGAGAAAATGACTGCCTTATGTTACGAGCGCCCTTGGTACGCCAAAGTAGGCGGCTGCAAAGCTATGCAGTTCTTGTATCAGCATATGTCGCTAAGATGTTTGTTTCAGAATCTGTTCACCTTCCTAAAAGCATTTATGTTTGTTCTTATGGACTTAGAAAGTGAGGTCTCCAGCGGTGCTATCGATATTGCCAAAAGTTACTTGAAGAGCATGCTTGAAATTTGTATGATACCTCTGGATAGCGACTGTAAAAATCAGGAAGTTGTCTCTATACAAAACAAAGCTGCATATGAAGTCATTCACGAACTTGTTCGCCAGGTAACCAGCCCGAATTCACTTGTTCGTCAAGAGTCAATGGCTTCGTTGAAGTACATTGCAAAGCTCCAAAACCGACCTGTCTCCGAAATCATGGACCCCCATAAAGAGGTTTTGGCTGACATCATACCCCCTAAAAAACATCTTCTTCGTCATCAGCCAGCCAATGCCCAAATTGGTTTAATGGATGGAAATACGTTCTGTACTACCCTGGAACCCAGACTTTTCACAATAAGTATTTAACAAAAAATTTGTATTTATAAAATTCTAATAAAACTATTTGTATAATAGATCTAACCAACAGCTATCACAAGCTCTTCTTCCATGAGTTGCTTACTCTTAGTGAAGCTGAGGATTCTACACTAACCAAGTTAGATTGCTATAAAAATGTGACAAACTTAATACCTTTAAGAAAGAGTGCTTTAAGTGCACTCGCAGCTTGTCATTATATAACCGAGACCCAGTACAAAGAAAAAATTATCACCATTCTTTTTAAAGTAATGGAAAACAATAAATCGGATTTGCAGGAAGCGGCTTTTAAATGTATGAAACAATTTATTTCCGGAATTCAAATTGACGAAGAGAAGGTATGTACAAGATTTTACTTTAAACCAGTATAATATATATAACTAAAATTTATTGTATCAAAACGGTATGCGAGGAGAGAAATAATAAGATCTTCTTGTACAAAGACATTTTGAGTTTATGCTTCATCGAACATAGAGATAAGGGTGGGCCGAAATACAAAAATGTTCACTGATCGAAATGTAATAGTGCGGAAAACCTTAGTTAAGTAAATACAAAATTAATGAACAAATTTTTGAAATCGGCCAACGTTTCAACCTTGCGCAACGAGGTCAAAGGTTGATTCAATACAATACAATCACAAAAATAAAAAATTTAATAAAAATATGCATTGTAAAGAGAAAAACTCAGAAAAAAATTAAATTAATGATTCCTTCAGATCAACACCCGAAAAGATCATAATTTTTAGAAGAGAAAAAATTACTTTGGAAAAAAAACTAATTTATGCATTGTAATAAGAAAAAAATCAGAAAAAAAAATTAAATTAATTCCTTTAGTTCGACCCCCGAAAAAAATCATAATTTTTAGAAGAGAAAAAATTACTTTTGAAAAAGGGGCTAATTTCACATTTTTGTGTTTCTATTGGACTGAATCGACCTTTGAACCCAAATTTCCCGCACTATTACATTTCGATCAGCAAACATTTTTGTTTTTCGGCCCACCCTAATAGAGATTGGAGTAGCACAGCGCCAAGCTTCAATTGTTTGCCGTCTTTTCAACTTCTCAACTTGTTCTTCTTTTTATTTTTATGAATAAATTCGCATATAATACAAAAGTAAACAAGTGAGTAAGTTTCAGTCGGGCAAGCCGACTTATATATACCCTACACCTACTGGGCCATATTGTATCCGCCATCTGGAATTTTGAAAATGCAACAAACAAAATTTCATACTGTTTTGATGAAATCTTAAAATTTTGGCCGCCATATTGGTTCCGACATCAAATTCGAAATCAGCGACCCCGAAAACCCCACTATACAAAATTTCATACTGTTTTGATGAAATCATAAAATTTCGGCCGCCATATTGGTTCCGCCATCAAATTCGAAATCAGCGACCCCGAAAACCCCACTATACAAATCATACTGTTTTGATAAAATCTTAAAATTTCGGTAAAAACACGATTTTCACTTATATGGGAGGTAGGCGTGGCAGTCGACCGATTCCGCCCATTTTCAATACCAACTTCTTCTAGGGCCTAAAAAGGATAAATCCAAAATTTGGGATCCCTAGCTTTCTTCTAGCTACTGCAATCGTGTTTACAAGAAAAGAGGACGGACAGACAGCTAGGTAGGCGTGGCAGTCGACCGATTCCGCCCATTTTCAATACCAACTCCTTCTAGGGCCTAAGAAGGATAAATACAAAATTTGGGATCCCTAGCTTTCTTCTAGCTCCTGCAATCATGTTTACAAGAAAAGAGGACGGACAGACGGATAGACGGACAGACTGATAGGGCTAAATCAACTCAGGAGGTGACGCTCATCAAGAATATGTATACTTTTCCATACCAGACACTTCTCCTTCTTGGTGTTACAAACATCAGACCAAAGTGAATATACCCATACCTCATGAGGTGTAGGGTATAATAATAAATGACCTTAACAGCCCAACAAAATCTAATTTTTCTCCAACGCGTGCTATTTAGCGTGATTATCAAGTTTTCGGAAACAATCTCCAACGTTGGATATGAACTATAAGCTTTCCTAAATATCAACTTAATTTTTCTCAAGACAATATCCAATATAGTTCCCAAGTTGAAGCTCAGCATGAGTTCCAACCCATCAAATATGATTATGAGCTCTCAGAATTGTGTGTCCAAAAAATATCTTATTTTGTATGATTTTTTGAGCGAAACATAACGTCCCGTTTCGAATCCATAAAAAAAACAAACAATCAAATTATATTATTTGAAATTCGAATTGTTTGATATTTGGAATAAATATAATTACAGTTTGGTCATGATCAGTGCAACCGTAGCTAACCAAAATCTGTAATCTCCAAGAAATCTAGAGAAGAAGAAGTTTTTTCAGCCATTTATAGGTGTGGAGCTTCGGACAACGTCCGAAATCCGTTTCTAAAAATTTCCAATCAAATCCACCAAAAAAAAAGTGTTCTCAAGACCCCATTTTGACCCATTTATATGTGGTTTTGGAAGCTTGGACCATGTCGAAAATCCATTTTAAACACTTCCTATCGAAAACAACAACAACAAAAGCATGAAAGACGAACATGGCTAAATCGGCTAAAGGAGTGATGCTGATCAAGAATATATATAGTTTTCCATACCGGACACGCCTCCTTATGGGCGTTACAAACGTTGTGTCAAAGTTAGTATACCCTACCACAGTGAGTGTGGGGGTATAAAACTTTTGTTTTTTCAAACGAAAATCTGCTGTATGAAATTTTTTTTACATTCACGTTTTGAAACCATTTAGTAGTTCGATAAAATATTCGGTCCACCATCTTGAATTTTAAAATCTCGACATCACATTCGAAATCAGCGACCATAATAACCCCCATATACCAAGTTTGGAACTATTTCAGCGGAATTATCATCACAATATATAAAATCCCATTTTTTGTCCGTCTGTCCGGATGACTGTCCTCACCTTCCAGAGGACACCAGTAGACCTAGAGAGCTGAAAATTCACACATATGTCCTATGCACCCATGGCTGTGACTCTCGAGTCGGATTTTTTATTTTTTTAAAAGGGGGCGTGGAAGTTTTGTAAAACGGGAGTATCAGATATAGTAGCTCTCCTAAATCCACCAGTAACCTACGAAGCTGCAATTGCGCATAAATATTGTGTGAGACCATGGCTAGAGATTCCAGACGGAGATTTTGGATTTTTCCAAAAGGGGGCGTGGTAATTCGTGTTAGTTTAAGTTGGAAAGTATGCTCTCCTGATGACACCAGTGGATTTAGGAAGCTGTAATTGCAAATAAATATTCTATGAGACTATGGCTACAGATTCCTGAGCCTGATTTTGGATTTCCCAAAAGGTGCGTGGCAGCTCAAAATATGGCAATTATTGTATCCTCTCCTGCAGGCACCAGTGGGCCTAGGAAGCTGGAATTCAACATATATGCACCCTCAGAATGAAAAAAAGAAAAAAATTTCTGTGAAAGGGACAAAAAAAAGTGGAGAAAAACTTTAACGAAAAATAAAAGAACACATTTAACGATATGGAACATGTAATAAAACAATGCTGAGGGGAAAAAAGAAAGATCTCGAGTTATTTCTGTTTCTGACTGAGTTGGGATTTTTTTTACACAATAATTTTGGAAAATACGGTTTCTGATACATTTTTGATATACTTGTAAAAATTGAAATTTTTGGCAGATCATGTAAATAATTTTTGGGATAATATGCGACATGTGTGTGATGCTGAATAGCGGTTCATATTTTTTTGTTTGTTATAAATTAACAACATTTTTGTCAATATACGGTCAACAAAAAAAATAAAATCCATAACATGTTGGTAGGTCGGAACTACCAACACGATAATGCTCCCATTCATACTGCTCGTATAGTTAAAAGCAGGGTTGGCAACCGAAACCGTAACCGAAACCGAAACCGAATGAAACCGATTCATTTTAGGGAGCGAAACCTAAACCGAAACCGATTCGTCGTAACCGATTGAATGGGTTCAACCAAAACCAATTGAAAAGGTTACGGGTTTTTAATCGGTTTTCAAAAGGTTTTCGTACACAAAATTGACTTGAAGTTTTTTTTCCTAAGAGAAAATTCATCGTATTTCATTTATTTATTTCATATATTTTTAAAATATGTATAGGCGCACACAAAGGCGATATTTGCTATATAATTTCAGAACCATTTCCATATTTAAAAAATCTAGATTCGAAAACGCAAAGTGCCTCACACAGGCAGCGATTTCACCGCAGTAGATTTTGTTTGGTATTTATTATATTGCTATGGAAACAATCAAAAAGTCTGACTGAAATGGTTCTGAAAATGACTATTTTGTTTGTTATTTATTAGACTACTATGGAAACAGTCAAAAGGTTTATTTTCAAACTGATTCGAATTGGTTTTGAAACTGGCTTTTTGTGTTTGTTATTTATTGTATTGCTATGGAAACAGGCTGTATAAAAAACGCTATATTTTCAAAATTACAATTATTTGTGACAAAATTAATTTCGAAACCGCCTGCGGCATGAATAACGCCTCTGTGTGCGCAGGCATTCTTATGGTTTTTGAAAAGACTTGGAAAATTTTCGCTATTTTTTCGTAGTTTTATATGGCAGCCTTTTTCGTCCGATTTAGCTGATTCTCGAACTTGATCTCAATTCGGAGATAAAAACGTAAACCAAAAGTTTTACATCGATGTCTTAAAAAAAAAACATTCCAGCCTGTATGGTGACAGAGAGACGGGGATATGGCTTAATCTGTTTTCGATGCTGATCATGAATATATATACTTATCCATACCGGACATGCGTTCTTATGGACGTTTCAAACGTTGTTTTGTTTGAAAATGCGATTAGATAAGGAAATTCGGTAAATGTAGTTAGATTCAGCACCCTTGATTTATATTAAATTGATATAAAATTTCCTAATATTGGGCCATCTAGAAACCTTTTAAAACCTAAACCGAAACCTTTTCAATCGCTCCAACCAACCGAAACCTTTTCAAAATCAAGGAGCGAAACCGATAACCAAAACCGATTGGCAAGTGGGAGTAAAACCGAAACCGAAACCTTTATTCGATTCGGTTGCCAACCCTGGTTAAAAGTTGAATCAATGAGAAAAATGTTGAATTGTTACAATAGTTTCCATACTCCCCCGACTTGAATGTTATTGAAAATAACTGACGATGGCTAGTACACAAAGTGTATGATTCCGGCCGCCAATTCTAGGACAATTAAACACTCATTGTAGTCACAACAACAGCTTAGAGACAAATTTCAATAAATTTCTTAAAGAAACTGTATGATTCTATGCCAAACTGAATTAACGTAATTATACTAAATAAAGGAAGTAGGTTTCATTACTGATACTTAATAACAAACCATTTTTTAGTAAAATCAAATGCATTTGACTTCATTGTTTCTCGATTTTCGAACGTTATAGAAAGTGAACCTACTGACGCAAAAAAATCAAAATTTCTGTAATGTTTTAGAAAAATTCAACAAAACTAAAATTATCTTTTTTGCAAAAAGTTTTACAACAATGCATAGTCAATAAAAATCAACAACAACAATCTCTTTGAAACCTCGTTCAGTTCGAAACGAAATTTTTGTTTTTTCAAACCAGTGAACCTATTCTATTGACGAGGAGTGTATGGCTAGAGATTCTTGAGCCAGACTTTGGATTTAAAAAAAAAAGGCGTGGTAATTCGAAATGTGGTCATGTGGACTGTGGAAAGTAAGCTCTGCTGAAACAAATAGTGGAGCTTGAGAGTGGAAATTTCACACACATATTCTGTGAGACCATGGCTACAGATTCCCGAGACGGATTTTTTCGAAAAATTTGCGCGGTAATGGGTGTGTTCAATGATGGTCCGTGCGAAGTCACGGGTGATTTACTAGTTTTACATATTTTACAAAACACGATTTTCATTTATATGCGATTTTTATTCGATACTCGCTGGGCCCGGTCCGCTTTGCTGGCCCTAAAAAAGTTCTTTTTGCCTTTAAGGTCATAATCAATTAATGAAAACATTTGTCACATATTATTATTGGGAGCCCAAGTGTAGCATTTTGAAATATTGAATTGTATGAAAAGTGCCACGCCCCGCTGTCCAATTCCAACCATATGTAACATTGAACTTAGAATTGAAAGCATAAAATCATGTCCCGTTGAAAAATGTTCATCGGCAGCCCAAGTGTAACATTTTTAAAATATTGAATTGTATGGGAAGTGCCACGCCCCGCTGTCCAATTCCAATATGTTGCATTGAAGGCATAGAACCATTTCCCGTTGAAGAATATTCAATGGGAGCCCAATAATGGCACTTTGAAGTATTGCATTGTATGGGCGGTGCCACGCCCCTTTGTCCAATTACGCCGATATGTTGCATTTAGCTTAGAGATGAAACCATGAAACCATTTGCCAAATTTTGTTGGAAAACATTAAATGAGAGGCCAGTTGCAGCAATTTGAAATATTGGTTTGTATGAGCGGTACCACGCCCCTTTGTCCAATTACGCCGATGTGTTGCATTTAGCTTAGAGTTGAAACTATGAAGCCATTTGCCAAATTTCGTTGGAAAACATTGTGTGGGACCGCTATTACAGCATTTTCAAATATTGACTTGTATGGGCGGTGCCACGCCCCATTGTCTATTCCCGGCCATTTGCAGCCCAGATTATGGCTGGGATATTATAGTATGTTCATTAGACCGTATCACCTTATAGGGGAAAAAAAAAAGTTAACCGCACACCATCTAATTCAAAGCATATTTGGAAGGAGAAAATTTTCTTTTTTTTTTGGCCGATCGTAGATCGACATATTTCTTCATATTGTCTCTATTTATGATCCTATTTTAATGTATAATTTTTGTCTCGAGGAGACCTACAATAATGCCTCAGAGGTCCTTGCTCTTAAGTACACCCATCTAGTACTTACCCACCAGATCTCAGTTAGTACCACCCTAATGTACCATTCCAAGAGCAGAATTCTTGCAAAGGAAGTATACCGATTATACCATTAGAACTATTTATAAAAAATATAATTAATATTTTTACCGAACGTAGGGGTAGCGCATTGACATATTTCATCATAGCGTCACCATTTATGATCCGATTTTAAAGTATAATATATCAAAATTTGTCTCCAGGAGACCTACAATAATGCCTCATACGTCATTGCCCTCAAGTACACCCTTCTAGTACTTGCCTACCAGATCTCAGTTAGTACAACCATAATGTACTCTAATGTATACATTGGAATGTTTGCTTTTTCAACTTCTCAACTTCTACAACATGAATTAAAGAAATTAAAGTAAAATCGAATTAAGTGTTTAAAGTCGATGCCCAGCAACTCGAAGGACCTCCACTTTAATTTATTTATTAACCTACTTTTAATCGATCAAATCTCGACGTGATTCAAGTTGGCTGTATTTGTGCCGGCTCTCGAGTTTAGTTAAAATGTGTCCCATGCGTTTATTTATTTATTTATTTATTTACGCTTATTACAAGCTTATATAACTACTTATAGATATAACAATGGTGATCTAATATAAACTTAAAAAACTAAATTAAATATAATGGTGATTGGGATTTGGATTAGAGAGATTAAGAGATTGAATTTCTAAAAGTATATTTGTTTAAATGGAAATCAAAGCAATTGGACATTTTTGTTAACCATGTGAAGCATTCTGGACATTGGTTCATTATAGCCATAATCAGTACGGTGGAAGGTAATATTAAATAAAGGTACAGATCTAAGGTTACGTGGGTTAGTATTAAGGGAGATCAACTGGAGTAACGCGGGACAGTCAACGGTACCTGATAGAAGTTGATGGATAAAGAGTATATCGGCAGTTTGTCGACGAGTTTCCAGGGATGGTAAATTTATTAATTTTAAGCGGTCAACATAAGGGGGCAAGTGGAAACGGTCGTCCCAGGGAAGACCGCGTAGAGCAAAACGAATGAATCTGCGCTGTATAGCCTCAATTCTCATGGAGTGAGTAGGTCTAAAAGGAAACCAAACTTGTCTAGCGTATTCAAGTATTGGGGTAACAAAGGTAAAGTAAAGTGATTTCGTAACATATGGATTAGTGAATTCCTTGGACCAATGCTTAACAAAACCCAAGGCAGAATTTGCTCTTTTTACTATATTATCAATATGGGAGCGAAAATTAAGTTCTCTGTCACAGATAACGCCCAAGTCACTCAATTCTGTCACTAGTGGTACAGGCTCGTTGCAAAGTAGGTACGTTCTGGGAGGTGGAGGAAGACGCTTTCGGGAATATGTTATAGTTTGGCACTTGGTGACATTAAGCATTAGGAAATTTTTCGTACACCAAGTTGAAAACCTATTTAAATCAGATTGTAATGGCGGAGAATCTGAAGTAGTTGATATAGTTCTAGAGATTTTCATGTCGTCATGATAAATGAGAATTTCTGATGACATAATCCACATCGTTTATTGTCAGGACGAATATTAAAGGACCGAGATGGCTACCTTGGGGGACACCAGATAGCGATAAAGGGATCGGATATAGAAGATCTGAAAGTAACCATATATTTTCGTTCTTCGAGATAAGATTTGATCCACATGATAAAACTTGGTTGGAAGCCATAGGCTTTAAGTTTAAGATAGATAATTTCATGCGAAATGGTATCGAAAGCCTTGCTGAAATCGGTAGCAATTACATCGACTTCTTTACCGTCTTCTAAAGCACGAAGAGTTCTAGAAACGAATTCCGTTAGGTTTGTGGTGGTCGATCTTCCTTTCAGAAATCCGTGCTGAGCTTTGTTCATCGGTGACCGCCATGGCAGATTCATTCACTACATGAACAAAGCGCTCGGTGTTTTGAGAATGGCATGGATAAGCTGTGTAAATATTTAGGTCTTTCAATGCTTATTTATATTGCATCTTAAGGGTTTTTTTTAGCAATTCTATAGTAATCATTCACAAGCTTATCTAAACGTTTACGAATAGCTGATTCCGATAAGATTGGAATACCCACGCGTTTCCACAAAATGATAAAGTTTTTCAAAGCTTCCTGTTTAAATGCATCCAACTTCCGCCTTCGATCACTGTTACGCTGCAGATATAATAAGAAATTAATCACATCGCGCTCCGTTGGCAATTGGGTGTTATTTAATTCACTAAAAAAAAAAGGCATTTTTAAACAATTTTGTACGGTTTTTTAATCGGAATGAACAAAAGCAACTCTTGAATTAAAAATGCAATGAATTATGAGCTTCACCATTGTTTTTCCTTTTGAACAAATTCGCATTTGAACGAATTTAGTGGGGGCAAGAATATGCAAAATAATTAAACTGCACTCACTTTTGTGCAAGTTCTCTGATAAAATTAAATTACGGGGGGAAAAGGGAAACAATTTTGTAATCGTAGGGAATAATACGTTTTTTTTCAGCCAGTGTAGGGATTTTTTAAAAAGTATGTAGCATCACTGCTCCTATGTTCGGCTAATATATTAATGATTTTTCGAGAGCTGCAATTGGAATGGTACATTATAGTGTATGAGGCATTATTGTAGGTCTCCTGGAGACAAACATTTTGATATATTATACTTTAAAATCGGATCATAAATGGTGACAATATGATGAAATATGTCAATGCGCTACCCCTACGTTCGGTAAAAATATTAATTATATTTTTTATAAATAGTTCTAATGGTATAATCGGTATACTTCCTTTGCAAGAATTTAATGATTTTTCGAGAGCTTTAATTTTCTGCACTTGGAATGGTACATTAGGGTGGTACTAACTGAGATCTGGTGGGTAAGTACTAGAAGGGTGTACTTAAAAGCAAGGACTTCTGAGGCATTATTGTAGGTCTCGAGACAAAAATTTTGATATATTATACATTAAAATCGGATCATAAATAGAGACAATATGAAGAATATGTCGATGCGCTACCTCTACGATCGGCCAAAAAAAAAAATCTCCTTCCAAATATGCTTCAAATTTGATGGTGTGCGGACAACTTCATTTTTTCGAGACGGTCTAATGTTTATGGCAAATTTCATTTTCTTGTGATCAAAAACGTCTGAGGTATAGCAGTTTTTACTAACTTGTGGGCGGTAAAAGTGGGCGTGTCAAAACCTATCCTATGTCACGACTCACGACCCCTAGAACACATATATAAATTATGGTGAGAATCGGTGCTGTAGTTTTCGCGTCTACTGGTGACAAACATACACGTCTCTTGTATATATATAGATTTGAGCCACTCTCCTGAGGTACCTTGACTATAAAATTAAAATGCTTAAAAATGCTCTCCTTAAAAATGTACAAAAAGGTGCGCTACTACGTGAGATAAGAGATGATATGTAACGTTGAGCGTTTACCTATTGACCCATTTTTAACGCATGGAATATTAAGATATACGTTATATGTGACAATATTTTTAGTAAACTAATTCACTTGATTGCAGCTTATTACTTTATTATTGCTACAGAGCGGATGTATATGCGAAACAGAATTTGAAGCATAATTTGTAAGATAAAAAAACATTGGTGGTCAAAATTTTAATTCAGTAGTTCAAAAATTAGGACGTTTCGTGCACATGTGGCAGACAGGTGTACTAAACCACGTAATTGTCGAACTATTGACTTAAAATTTCGTCTATCAGTGTTTTTTGATCCCACAAATTATGCTTTGAATTCTGATTTGCATATAAATCCGCTCTCTAATTATTACATTAAAATTATATAGCCGCAAATAAAGTTCTTACTTAACTTCCTACTTATTTTGACAGAAAACACCTTGATTTGACTGATATTAAGTAGTAACTAAAGTTAAGTAGGATGTTTGACTATGAATATGAGCCATAATTTTCAAGTTGTTTATTTTATGTATATTTGTAGGTTCATGCAGGAATGCGTCCGCTACTTTTGACTTTGGGTGACCACCGGAATTTGTCTTTAACAGCTACAAAGAGGTTGTCGTATTTTACACAATTGTTCCCCCAGATGTTTACTGAAAAATTAAGCGAGCAAATATTGCAACACTGTCAGAAAATACTGGAGATTTCTGTTTCTACTCATAAATCTACTAACCAAGGAGGAAACTTTTTCGCTGTCACGAAAGGTGGCGAATACGAACAAAAGGTTGTAACACTTGTGGAAATGTTTCATCAAATAACAGCTGCTTCACCGAAATATATCGAAAGCCTCTGCCAATTAGTGCTGCAGACGGAAAAAAGTCTAATGATAGAGTCGTCGAGTCCATATCGACAACCTCTAACGAAATTTCTTCTTCGTTTTCCCGCTGAGACAATCGATCTTTTCCTGTCTGATGCTATTATAGTTAATCCGCAATGGAATCGATTTTTCATTTATCTATTGAAAGATAAGAATGGCCAACCGTTTAAAATAATAATTAAAACTTTAAAGGCCAAACATCTAATCAGGCTGATAAGTAGTAAATCGCATGCTAATATAGAGATAACTGACGATCAAAAGTATGAAGCTCAACACCAAGCTGTTCTAATAGTTTATACCCTTATGGGCAGCGATGATCAATGGATTCCTACACAAACTGAAATTGTACTGGCATTAAAACGATTATGGGAATCTAGTTTGTACAAAAGTTGCAAGGAGAACGTTACATGCGATATGTGGCATCTCGTCGGAAAAATCTTATTGCAATACTTTTCACACAACACTAATGACATTGATTTGCTGTTTCAACTTCTACGCGCTCTTTGTCTGCACTTCATTCCAGACTTTCATTTCCTACGCGATTTTTTGCAGAACACTGTGGCTCAAAGCTTTACTGTGCACTGGAAACGAGATGCATTTTTCCATTTTGTTGACAATTTCAATAATCCGTCGCTTCCCGAAGAACTAAAGGCAAAAATCATTACAGCTGTACTCATACCTTGTTTTATAGTAAGTTTCGACAAGGGCGAAGGCAACAAACTAATAGGTGCGCCACCAAATTTCGAGCCTTCACCCTATCACGAAGATGAAAACAACGTTGTTTCGGTTTTCATTAGTAAAGTTTTCGATCCGGACAAACCGTTTGCAAACGACGACGCTGTCAGAATAGCTTTGTTGCAGTTCGCCTGTCTGCTAGTTGAGAGAGCATCGCAGCATATTCATGACGGTGATGCAAACAATAAACGTCAAGGGAATAAACTTCGTCGTTTAATGACATTCGCGTGGCCCTGCCTACTTAGCAAGAACTCTGTAGATCCGACAGCAAGATATCATGGACACTTACTGCTTGCACATATAATTGCTCGCTTAGCTATACATAAAAAAATTGTATTGCAAGTATTTCATTCTCTACTGAAAGGGCATGCTCTGGAAGCCCGTCCCGTTGTTCGTCAAGCACTGGATGTACTTACGCCTGCAATGCCTTTGCGAATGGAGGATGGCAATACCATGCTAACCCATTGGACCAAAAAGATTATTGTAGAAGAGGGGCACGCTATGCAGCAATTATTTCACATATTACAATTAATTGTCCGTCATTATAAGGTATGTACTATCAACATATTACATAATAGTACAAAATTAAATTTTTTAATGCACACGGTATTCCTTTATAGTTGGTATGACACTTGAAAAAAAATAATGTCCCATATTCACAGTTTGTTGTTACAAAACATTTTTATTTTACACTGTACTCTTTTATTCCGTTACACAGTGCCTCGTGAAAACCCATATTGTGAACTCATATTCTTATGCAAAAATTTTAACTTAGTAAAGTTCAAAATAGGACTAGATTTTTAGCATTTCAGCGTATATGGGGCAATCTATTTAATTTTTATCCTTTTTACCCTCACCCCTTCAAAAATGAAAACCTAATTTTGGCGAGACCTACACTGCAAAGTGAAGCTATTTTTTGGTGTGTAATCTTACACACAAATTGTGTTACCATATTTACTGATTGATCTTTTTTACAGATTTTTTGAGCTCTGTCAGATTTTAAGATTTTCTCCCAAAAACTGCAGATTTTTTATAAATGTAACAGATTTTACAGATTTTTACAAAATAAATTCAAATATACTCTGATTTTTCTTGAAATGTATTCTTATCTCTTGTTCTGCCATTGAGAAATTTAACAAGAAAGAAATTCGGCTAGCGCCGTTTTCTTCTGAAACCGTATTTTAGAAAACTAAAAAATTCGGTTTAATCTTATTGTTTCATCACCAATTTTTATGCTGCAAGCGTGTTTTTAATTCTAAAAATGTATGAGCATTTTTTACCAAAAATTACTTTTGCAAAATGGTTTGTTATGGAATAGCGCAAATTTTTGTATCAAAAATGGTTATCCTCCAGGAAAATGGTCGAAAAGTAGTTACATTTTTAAATATGATTTTCTCGCTTAAGGTGCCCTGGTACTCGTTCATACACTGAGCGAACAAACGCATAGTAGAATTAAATATTTTTTATTTAAATGTGATTTGAATATTTTAATGTTTGGAAATCAGTATCTCATATAGAAATTCAATACGCGCGTATTTAAATGTTTTCTATAAATAAAAAACTCCATTGCCGCCAGCCAGTCTTGAACCTACGACTTCTGTAAATTGGAAATAACAACTTCACACTGATCCATCACAGGCTCAATTTTTCTGTGTCTAAATATATATGAAGCAGAAAATAAACCACGTTTTTTTTGTGAGTATCTTTTTTTAGATTCAGAAACTTCAGTTTATATTTTTAGAAGAAGAAAATCAACGCTTGCTGAGCAATATATAATTGAAATTTCTATTTTTTGATTTGAAAACTTCAATTTATACGATTTGCTGAGCAATATACAAAAATTTAGACGCTTGTGAAAAATGACGGAAATGGACGATTCGGTTAGAGCGCACTGCAAACTCCAGAGGTTCTCGGTTCAAATTCCGGCAAAACTGAATTTGTGGAAAAGTTCTTACAAATGATTCTAAGGAAATTGGCAAACAAACCAATTAAATAAAGTAAAAAACTAGAGAGTGGACTATCTTCGGCTATACCGAAGCTGAAATACCCCCACACAGTAGGAAGAAGTACCTCGAACGTAAAAAAAAGTGGTCTAAGACCCCATTTTGAACCATCAAAACATGTACCCAAAGTTTCAAGTCGATATCTCCAAAACTGCGACCGCTATCGTGCGGACGGACAGACGGACAGACGGTCAGACGGACAGACGGACAGATGGTCAGACGGACAGACGGACAGACGGACAGACGGACGGACAGACAGACGGACATCGCTAAATCGACTCAGGAGGTGATGCTGACCAAGAATATATATACTTTTCCATACCGGACACGCCTCCTTATGGGCGTTACAAACGTTGTGACAAAGTGAGTATACCCTGCCACAGTGTGTGTGGGAGTATAACTAGAGAGTGGACTATCTTCGGCTATACCGAAGCTGAAATACCGCCACACAGTAGGAAGAAGTACCTCGAACATAAAAAAATGTGGTCTCAAGACCCTATTTTGAGCCAACTATAGGTGGTTTTGGAGCCCGGACCATGTCCAAAATCCATTTCTAAACATTTCCAATCAAATCCACCGAAAAAAAAAAATTGGTCTCAAGACCCCATTATGACCCTTATATATGTGGTTTCGGAACCTCGGACCATGTCAAAAATACGTTTCTAAACATTTCCAATCGAATACAACCATAAAAAAGACTTGAAAAATGTTAACCTTTTTTTTCGGTGTATGGGAGCCACGCCCAGTTTTTATCCGATTTGGCTGATTCACAAGTTCGTGAATCTCGGTATTCACGAGAAAAACATGTACCCAAAGTTTCAAGTCGATATCTCCAAAACTGCGACCGCTATCGTGCGGACGGACAGACGGACATCGCTAAATTGACTCCGGCGGTGATGCTGATCAAGAATATATATACTTTTCCATACCGGACACGCCCCCTTATGGGCGTTACAAACGTTGTGACAAAGTTAGTATACCCTGCCACAGTGAGTGTGGGGGTATAATAAATAAATAAAAAAGAAAAAAAATTTGTTCTCAATTTAAATAAATAAAAAAATTTAATATTTCCATATTTAATTTCAATATTTCCATATTTAATACAATTTTAAATACGCGCATATTTGATTTAAATAAAAACAACTTAGGAGCATTACCAAATACGTTTATATATGATTTAAATACGTTTTCATTTGATTTTATTATTTTTTTCCCTCAGTGTACCCATGTTAAAATTCTTAAAATTTCGGAAGCCAATTTAAATTATTAAAGTAGGCTGTACCTAATTAACTGGCAGTTACTATATGTATTTACTAATTGGTCTGAATTTAAAAACAATTTCATAAAACAGATTTTTTTTTGGAAAAACAAGATTTTTTCTTTGAAATTACAGATTTTGTCACACAATATTAAGATTCACTTGTCAACAGTCTTAAGCTGGACTTTGAAAAAACTTTTCAACCTGCTTAAGTAGAAATGCTGTATTTTACAAAAACAAGCAAAAACCAGTTTGCAATTTTTGCCATTCGCGCTTCTTCAGTGGAATCGGTTTGATGGAAGGAATGAATAATTCTGTGTTGTATCATGAATTTTTCCCCTTATAGAGGCGTCTTGGATTAACAAAAACAGCTGTGCACTCTGCCAAGGCTGGTTTTTGCTTGTTGTTGTAACAAGCTATTTTTACAAAATAATTATACCCCCACACTCACTGTGGCAGGGTATACTAACTTTGACACAACGTTTGTAACGCCCATAAGGGGGCGTGTCCGGTATGGAAAAGTATACATATTCTTGATCAGCATCACCGCCGGAGTCAATTTAGCGATGTCCGTCTGTCTGTCCGTCTGTCTGTCCGTCTGTCTGTCCGTCCGTCCGCACGATAGCGGTCGCAGTTTTGGAGATATCGACTTGAAACTTTGGGTACATGTTTTTCTCGTAAATACTGAGATCAAGTTCGAGAATCAGCCAAATCGGACCGAAACTGGGCGTGGCTCCCATACACCGAAAAAAAGGTCAACATTTTTCAAGTCTTTTTTATTGTTGCATCCGATTGGAAATATTTAGAAACGTATTTTGGACATGGTCCGAGGTTCCGAAACCACATATATAAGGGTCCAAATAGGGTCTTAAGACCAATTTTTTTTTGGTCGATTTGATTGGAAATTTTTAGAAACGGATTTTGGACATGGTCCGGGCTCCAAAACTATTTATAGGTGGATCAAAATGGGGTCTTGAGACCACATCATTTTATGTTCGAGGTACTTCTTCCCACTGTGTGGGGGTATTTCAGCTTCGGCATAGCCGAATATAGTCCACTCTCTAGTTTTTTGGTAAAAATGAGCTATAGCCCAAAAATAAATAATAAATATTTTTCATTTTTTTAAAATATTATTATTTACATTTTCTTTTTGTAACACTTAGGGTACTCACAACAAGTCATATATAGAGTTATAAACAAGAATTTGTCAGTACCCCTTATTAAAATGTGTACAAAACATTATTTCTTGCCATATTTAGCTTTTGGCGATTCTTTCCAACTTGAAGAATGCCTTTGTGCCTGCTACGAAAAACTCTTCTTCCAAATTGTTTTAAGAAGTGGCAGCGTTTCGATACAGAAAAATGTATAATTTGTAAAAATATAAAAAACTGGTAAGAGAATTATCTTCGGTCTGACCGAAGCTATAATACCCTGCACATTCTGAGACCATATGTTAGTAATTTTATCGAAAATCGTTTTTTATTGATAGTTTTTCGATATTTTTTTCATAATTTTTCGATATTTTATCGATAATTTTTTGATTTTTTATCGACAATTTTTCGATAATTTATCGATAAATTTTCGAAATTTTCTCGATAATTTTCCAATATTTATCGATAATTTTCCAATATTTATCGATAATTTTCCAATATTTATCGATAATTTTAGTTTCCTGATCCATTTAAAAATTTTGTTCTAATTCCATTTTGTTCCGGTCCAATTCCATTTCGTTCCGGTTTCATTCCTATGTCGTTCCCGACCTCATTTCCAACCCAATGCAGAAAACCGCATCCAAATCGATTAAGTATTTCTCAAGATAAACGAAAATAATACATCATTGACGGCCATTTTGTATGGGAGGTAGGCGTGGCTCTTATCCGATGTTGCCCATTTTTAATACCGTCCAATCATTCGCCGAAATAAGAGGAATTCCAAAATTTAAAGGCGATCGGTTAAGTATTTCTCAAGATAAACGAAAATAATATAAAATTGGCGACCATTTTGTATGGGAGGTAGGCGTGGCTCTTATCCAATGTTGCCCATTTTCAATACCAATCCAATCATTCGCCAAAACAAGAGGAATCCCAAAATTTGGGGTCGATAGCTCAAAAGCTACGACAGTTAACGTGCGAAATGACAAACAGACGGACAGACGGACATGGACTAATGGACTCAGGAGGTGATGCTGATCAAGAATATATATACTTTTCCATACCGGACACACCTCCTTATGGGCGTTGCAAACGGTGTGACAAAAACAATATACCCTTGGACACTAGTGTGCAGGGTATAAATATGATGATGTTTTGGGCTTTCTGGTCAGCTATGTTTTGTGCAATTAAAAATCTAATTCACTTTTGTCACCCGAAGTTTCGTTGATTTGTTGTCAACATCTTCTGGGGTTCTGTTTATTCGCTATTTTCACAATAAATTACAAGAAATTACAATGAGATTATTAAAAACAAACAAAATTTAAATTTATATAACATTTTTCCTAATTCTACCTAACTTACATTTTTCAATCACGTAATTTCCCTATTTGAACATAAAAAATTTAACAAATAATTACAATTAAACATTTAAAATTTTTTTTGTTTGGTGCGATCGTCACTGTGTACGCTAGATTAATGTTGTCTTTGTCTTCTTGAAAGTTCATCACGGTGGTCTGTTGTATTCGTAAGCTTTCTAACGTCAGTCTTGTGTTCTCTCAACGTCTAATATTCTTACTTCCTCGAAGTCCGGTTGGTGTGCTCTCTCCACTGTGTGTTGTGATAATGCTGTTGTTGTTTTTTAATTTTTGATGTCTGTCTTGTGTTTTTAAATTCTGACTCCAAGCGCTCTCTTTGTAGTTCCTATGTAGACGCAGTTGCATTTTTCATTGTCATTCCCTTTGCATTTTATTTCGTACACGACGTTGTTTTGTTCCAATTTGTCTATTGGGGTTTTTGTTTTTGTGAATATCGTCCGAAGTGTTGTGTTTGATTTGTGTGCGAATGTTGTATTCTCCGATTTTATTATTGTTTTAAGTTTTCTGTTCTCTGTTAGGTTTGGAATGAATGTGAGTCCGAAGTACTTTTTGGTGGTTCTCTATTTTGTGGTTTGTTGTGTTTATTTTTTCTGTTTTGCATTTGTTTTTTTATGATGTTGTCGATCAGGTAGTTGTTATTTGCCAATATTCTTGTCATTTTTGTAATGTTTTGTCCGTGAAAATGAACGGCGCTGATGTCAAGTACTTTGTTGATGAGGTTGGCTGCTGTGTTAAGTTTCTGTCTAATTGGTTGCGTTGACTGGAAGTTGATCATTCTACCTGATGCTATGGGTTTTGTGTACCAGTCCATAATTATTTTATTGTTTATTGTATAGATTTTTGTGTCAAGATACGGTATGTTGTAGTTTTGTTCTGTTTCCATCGTGAATTGTAGTTTGTTGTGGTTGAGGGTATACAATATAACATCTTTGTCCTTTGATGCAATGACCGCAAAAATGTCGTCCACGTATTTTGTCAGGCATTTTATTTCAATGTTGTCTGTTTTTGGTTCCTCTATAGTTTGGTCAAGTAGGGTATCTAATTTACAAAAACTTACCGCAAACAAACGACAATAAATAAAATGAAATCCGAAACATAAAATGTGAAAAAATCGAAGCCTGCTTAAAATTTATTACCAAACTAGGTGTTGTCAAATATGTTTGCAAAACATTTACATTTGGAAGTTTGGAATGCGCTTATCAACTAGTTTACAAACAATTTTTTTCCAAATGCGCTTTTTTCTAATATGTTTAAAAAACATTTACATTTGTAAGTTTGGAAAACGCCTGTCAGCTAGTTCACAAACAATTTTTTTCCAATTGCGTTGTTTTCAAACACGTTTGGAATAAATCTGGAAAACATTTGGGTTTCGAAAACTTGCATAATGCTTGCCAAATAGTTTGCAACCAATTTGCTTCCAAACGCATTTATAAAATGTTGTTTCGATTGCACGCTGGGTTATATCTCGGAAACTACTTGCCGACCAAAAATGTTTGCAGATTCGGTTTAAGGACGTCAAAATACATAACACAACTAGAGAGTAAAGTATCTTCGGCTATGCCGAGGCTGAAATACCCCCTCACAGTATGATCCATTTAGAAGTACTTCGAACATTATAAAATTTGGTCTCAAGACTCAATTTGAGCATTTTATAGGTGGTTTTAGAGTCTCGGACCATGTCCAAAATCAATTTTAATAAATTTCCAATCAAATCAACCAAAAAAAAAAAAATTTGCCAATTTTTATGTGGTGTTGTAAGCTCGGACCATATTAAAAATCCATTTTAAACATTTCTAATCGAATGCTGCATTAAACTAGAAAGTGGACTATCTTCGACTATGCCGAAGCTGAAATACCCCCACACAGTATAATCCATTTAGAAGTATCTCGAACCTACAAAAATTTTGTTTTAAGACCCATTTTGAGCAATTTATAGGTGGTTTTAGACACTCGGACCACGTTCAAAATCCGTTTCTAAAAATTTTCAATCCAATCCACAAAAAAAAAATGTTATCTCAAGACCCCATTTTGACTTATTTATATGTTGGCTTGGGACCATGTTAAATTAAATTCCAAACATTTTCAATCGAATACAGCAATAAAAAAAGACTTGGACAATGTTGACCATTTTTTTCGCTATCGTGCGGACGGACAGACAGACGGACATCGCTAAATCGACTAAAGAGGTGATGCTGATCAAGAATATATATACTTTTCCATACCGGACACGCCTCCTTGTGGGCGTTACAAACGTTTTGTCAAAGTTAGTATACCCTGCCGCAGTGAGTGTGGGGGTATAAATATACAATCCCTTTTGACTTTTTACATTGTTTACACTTTTGAGAAGCTTATAATGCCATCAATCAAATATTGCTAAAACAAAAACAAATATTTCAAAAGTACCTGTGGTCAATAATGAAACGACAAATGCGAAACAAGCCAAAGGGAAGTCTACATTTATTTTTATGTTTTGAAATAATACTTTTTACATATATGTATACTTCTATATTGCTAGTATATTTAAATTCAATACACTGGCATTGCAGTCCAGATATATTGTTATCTGAGCAAGACAACCGATTATGTACACTTAAAGAAAAAACATGTTCTAAAATTAAAGATTTTTTTTTCAATTTGCATTTTAAAACATCGTTTTTTCTGCAGTACATTTAAGTTTTAATTTTTAAAACAAATGCTTTCAATTTCAATCGTCTTTCTCTTTCGTTAGTCGTTTGAAATTGATAATACTGTTGTTCTTTTCTATTTCAAAAAATCAAAGCATAGTTTTAGGGTGTTTTTTAAAAAAATTCTGCTTTTACTACAAAAAATGTATATATAATACAGTTAGACTCTGTTAAATAATGTTAGCAGTAGGCCAACCTGTTGAGTGTTTAGCGCGCCATCCAAACTCCGTAGTCGTGGGTTCGAATCCCGGTCTCGAATTTGAGAAAAAAAAAAGTTAACTAAATATAAATAAACAAAATAATTGCAAACAAAAAATAATTTTTTTTTTTTTAAATTGAGAAAAATGTTTTAAAATTGAACATTTGCGTTTTAAAATTGGTTTTTAGCACACGTGTTTTAAAATTGAACAAATCTGTACAAAGCTCTATTTTAAAAACAAAATCGTTCAATTTTAAAACATTTTCGTTTAATTTTAAAACATTTTCCTCTCAGTGTATGTGTCAAAAATGATATTTAAATTTGAAGAAAATCACAGGAGCGAATGAATAATTTTTTGTCAATTAAAAAAAAACTTTTTTTTTTCGTATATTATTTATTTAGTTGGATCATCTAACAATAACTTAGGTCTAACAATGATTTTTCAATAGATTGGAATAATTCAGCTTAATTTTATAAATTCAGCTTAAAACTAATTATGATTTTCTCTTTTTGATTGCCATATATCCATTGAGTTAGGCAATGCGTATTTGTCGTAGCTAGTATTTGGAGAATGTACTAGTTTCGTTTAAGACGTGAGGGATTCAGTGGTCTTAATAAGTTTCTAGCTAGAATGTTTGGGTGAAACATGAGCTTCTGCTTGTACTTCGAGGTAAGTTTCGGAATTTCGTCTTTTACTGCAGGAATATTCAAATCTCTGTGGATGTTTGCGTTTCGTATATACCAAGGAGCTCTGGTAATTTGTCGCAGGATTTTTGATTGGGCTCTCTGGAGTTTTTCCACATTGGAAGGAGAGGCTGTACCCCAGAGTTCAATTTCATATGTCCATATGGGTTTTATTATACTTTTGTATATCTGGACTTTGTATGTGAGATTTAGTTTTGACACTTTTGAGATTATCCAATTTAATTCCAATTGTTTTAATTTAATCTGAGTGATTTTAGATTGAATGTGCTTGTTCCATGTGAGTCGGCGATCGAGGTCGATACCAAGGTATTTGGTTTCGGTGCTTACAGGAACAGCTTGGCCGTTTATTAACAGAGCAGGGCACGTGTCCCTTCTTAGGGTGAAGGTTAAGTGCTTTTGGATTCATTGACCATGATTTTCCATCGAGATAGCCAACTACTTAGAGTGTCTAAGTGTTTCTGCACGTATAGAGTTTATCTGCAGTATAGAGAATATATAGCATGGGCGCAAGGACACTTGTGGTACTCCGGCCAGTATTTCGTATTTTCGGGAGACAAAGCTTTTATATTTTACTACAAATTTTCTATTCGTGAGATAGTTTTTGAGTAGGCAATGCATATTAGCGGGAAGAATATGCTGTAGTTTGTAGATTAGTCCTTCATGCCAGACGTTATCAAAGGCCTGCGTGATATCAACGAAAACAGCGGAGCAGTACTGTTTGTTTTCAAAAGTGTTTTTAATTGAGTCGACAATGCGATGCTCTATAGTGCCATGCTTTTCTCGAAAGCCGAATTGGTGATCGGGAATCACTTTTTTATCTAGTATTTTGGGTAAAACCAATTTTACTTGGAGTTTTTCGAAGAGTTTCGATATTACAGAGATCAAACTTATAGGCCGGTATGGTGTCACATTACTGGGATCTTTTCCAGGTTTGGGAATCATTGTAACTTGAGAAAGTTTCCAGTTGTCGGGATAGTGCCATGTTCTGAGAATCGCGTTAAATATGTACAATAAATGGGTTATTGCAATCGTTGGCAGTTCTTTTATCATTGTGGGCGTTATTAAATCCGACCCTGGTGCTTTCTTTGGATCCAAGCAGCTGTGTATTGCCTCCACAAGTTCCTTTTTTTTAATCGCGATTATACGAGAGATATTGTGCGGGATTAATCTTGGTAATGGGATATCACCAGTTGTCGCGTTTGGGGTGACCACGCTTTTTAGGTGGTTGGCAAAAGCTGCACCTTTTTCTGCATCGCTTCTGGCCCAGTTTCCATTTGGCAGCCGAATTGGAGGTTCTGCCAGTACCGGTTTTTTCATATTTTTAGCAGCTCGCCAAAGAGAGTAATTTGTTGATTTTGTGGGTGCGAGATGCTCAACGAATTATTGGTAGTCTCTTTCTGATTTACATTTTAGCTGTTTTTGTAGATTTATCGTAATATCTTTTAGTTGTTTTTTCAAGTTGGGCGATCTGTGGTTCTGCCATTCGCGGCGTATTTGCCTTTTATTTTTTAAAAGCTGATCTGTATATATTGAAGGACAATTCGCGTAACAGCCATTTGAACTATTTGGGTTTGGAGCTGGAGTGGCCGCTGTAGCTGCTTGGGAAAGCAAGAGTGTGAAATTACTTACAGCTGTGTTTATTTCACCTTTGGTTTTTAGTGACACATTAGGGTTAATGTGGGAGCTTATATACTTCCGATATTTGAGCCAGTTTGTGAGTTTACTGGTCAATTTATCTGGTGCGTTGACCTCAAAGCTTGGGATGTACTTTATTGTGATAATAGTAGGCGTGTGGTCTGATGAGAGATCTAGAGAAGATTCTATATTAAATTGGCTACTTTTTACAGATTTAAATACTGCAAAGTCAATGACGTCGGGAGTTTTTCGACTGTCAGTTGGCCAATAAGTTGGCGTGCCATAGCAGACTACGTCAAGGCCAAGTCTGTTGATGGTGTTCAACAAAAGCCTGCCCTTTGGTGATATTAGGCGAGAGCCCCAATATGTATGTTTGGCGTTGAAGTCGCCGGCAACGAGAAACTTTGGCCCAAGAGAATGGAAAAAAGTCTGGAATTGTTGATCAGTTATTTTGTGTCTGGGCGGGCAGTAAATAGCTGTTAATGTTAGGCCTTTTAAGTATTCATCGAGAGAAATACTTGTCGCTTGAATATATTCTGAGCAATAATTCTGAAGGGCATAATGTTTTATCCTGCTTTATATGAGAATAGCGGAACCACCTCTAGAGTTTCCGCTTGGATGCTTTGTGTTATAGAGTCTATATCCTGGTAGATTGAAAAAGTGTTTTTAAGTGAAGTGAGTTTCAGAAATTAGCATAACGTCTATGCAGGACTCTTTCAAGAACTCGAGAAGTTCTAGTTTGTGAGAACACAGGCCGTTTGCATTCCAGAATGATATTTTTAAACCATTCATGGTTTAGACATGAGATGTTGTAGTAAAAGACTTTGATTTTTTATCATTTCTTGCATCATATTTTGCATACCAGACATAAATTGTGACATATTTTGTATGAACACTTGCAGAGTTTGTTCAAGAGAACTGCTAGGGGGAGCAGGTTGGGTGTACACGGGGACTGAGTTTTGTCCTTTTAAAGCGCTGGCGTATATATATTGGGCCTTGATTTATATTGAGATTTACATAAGTAGGTGCAATGGATTGTGAGGGATTTGTTGAGATTTTTCTTAAATTCTGTTTTGGAGGGAAAGCATCAGCTTCGGGAAGAGCCTTGCTTTTGAAGGATTTGTAGATTGGACAGTCTCTATAGTTTGCTGTATGGTTACCACCGCAGTTGCTGCATTTTTTAACATTTGCATCTTCCTTAGTTTTTTTGCACTTGTTCGTGGGGTGGAAATCACCACATATTACGCACACGCTGGGAAGTGTGCAATAAGATTTTATGTGGCCGTATTCTTGGCAATTTTGGCACTGAATTGGTCCTCTGCGTTTATGAGACTCTTCCACTGTAATTTTGCGATGGAGGAGATACCGCAATGAGTAAATTGGGTGGGATTCCCCTTTTTTTAGGGACTTTGGATCAAATTCCAGTTCTATTCGGAATAGTGGTTGGGGAATCTTATCTCGATTTTGTATATTAAATACGGATTTTTCTTGGAATCTCTCTTCGTTTAAAGCGCTTTTTATTTCATTGCATTCAACAAACGAGTCAATGCCTTTTAAAACAACGGAAAGACCTTCGGAGCTTTTGAGCTGATATGTGTAATAGCTCTTTTTTGAATTATCGAAGGAATCGATCATTTTCCTGTATTTTTGTTCATTATATATTTGTATTTTGGTTTCGTGAATATTTCCTTTGCGGATAGGGACTACATGAAAGCTATTCACACCAACAATTTGAGTGATTTCCTTTAACAATAAATTTTAATTTTGCTCACGTAGGTAGATTGGTGGGGGCTTTGGAGCATTCGGCTTTGGGTCCGTACTCGATTTTTTTGCAAAAAATAGCGAAACGATTCTGCACCAGCTTGGGAGGCTGTTTGTCGAGATTTGTCTTGAGAATTTTAGGGGAATTCATGTTTCCCTTATGGGGTGGTGTGAGTCTCCGCTTTGAGAAGTAAATATCAATGCCTGTCTGCCCTGTCGTCGATTTTGTATTTTTATTAGCTGAAGTGATAGAGAGCCTATCAGCAGCTTTTTTGTTGGTTTCAATTGTTTGTGGAGCGGGAGTAACGCAATGAGGGAGTTGCAGATTAATGTCAAAAGAATTTGGCAGCACAATTGGCGATACAGAATTACCTGTGTTTGTGTGTGAAGTAACACACTGTTGGCTCCACGGGAGCACTAGTCGGAACACTATGAATCGGTGTTCTGAGCGTGACTTCGTGAGATCGAGTATCGTTGTTAGCGATTGAAACGGGGGGCATTTCACTTTGCGCGGTGGAACTGGTTTCGTCGATTTTTTCTCTCTTGCTTTCTTCTCGTTATGTTTCGATTTCAGAGTTTTGCGAAGAGCTAGAGCGGAATGCTGAGTTCGCCGCGGGACCCGAACTTGTTTTGCGCGGCGAATGTTTTATTCCCATACGTATTTTTTCACGGGCATTGTTTTATTTTGATTGTTTTTGTTGTGTTTTAGTTTGGCAGCGGCTGTGATATTGCCGACTGCAATTTGGAATGTTTTTGGATACACTCCAGCGTCAATTTCGCGATAGTTGTTTGTGTTTAACAGAGTATTCTTGTTTTTTTATGGGGACCGAAAAAATTTGCGTCCGCACCGTAAAAATAACTTCTCACTGAATAACTGAAATACAAAATTTAAATTGAAATATTTCCATCGAATATTATAATTTGTCTGTGTCTGTGAAATAATTTAAAACAATGTCGCACCTATGCATTTTGTGTGATAAAATAAGAGATCAATCGGAGAATATCGTTTTGCATTCGTAAGTAGATGCATATATTTTCAAATCCGGCCCTGAAGTCATTTGACAATTGTTTATATGTTTACGTAGTCAAATATACACATACAAAACCTGAGCATGCGCACAATTTTCATTTGATTAAACTTGTCTGAATTCAATTCAGAGTTTATTAAATATATGGTTTTCACTAAGGTTTAATTCCGTACGAAGAAAAATTTTGAATTTAGTTAAGTACTTACTATATTTATACCCCCACACTCACTGTGGCAGGGTATACTAACATTGACACAACGCCTATAAGGGGGTGTGTCCGGTATGGAAAAGTATATATATTCTTGATCAGCATCAACGCCGAGTCAATTTAGCCATGTCCGTCTGTCTGTCTGTCCGTCCGTCCGCACGATAGCGGTCGCAGTTTTGGGTATATCGACTTGAAACTTTGGGAACATGTTTTTCTCGTGAATACTGAGATAAGGTTCGAGAATCAGCCAAATCGGACAAAAACTGGGCGTGGCTCCCATTCACCGAAAAAAAGGTCAACATTTTTCAAGTCTTCTTTATTGCTGCATTCGATTCGAAATGTTTCGAAACGTATTTTTGACATGGTCCGAGGTTCCGAAACCACATATATAAGGGTCAAAATAAGGTCTTGAGACCAATTTTTTTTTTGGTGGGTTTGATTGGAAATTTTTATTTATTTAATTCAGTCTACTGATAATATAAATCTTACAGACTATGAACATTCATCTTAATTAATAACGGTTTGAATAAGTACTAATTAAACAAAGCGAATAAATTCAATCTTAAACGATTTTCAGGTACATAAAAATCTAACACATTTGCAAAGTTGTTACATATATTTATACACCTATTAATGGGTTCACTTAATGCATAATTAGTCTTATGAAATTTAGACTCTAATAGCCTATTAGTTCTAAGATTTCTGAGAGGTTCATACAAAACGAAATTTTCTGACAATTCAATCGATGTAATTTTTCCAGACAAAGTGTGGTACACAAACAAAATTGAAGACGACACTCTTCTATCTTTTAAAGATTGAAGACCAAGAAGCTTTCGTCGGGCATCATCGGGGCAACGCATTTTTTTAATGGCATATCTTGTGATGTTTCTTTGTATTCTTTCAATACGATTTACATGAATAACATAAAAAGGATTCCAAATAATAGAACAATATTCAATGATACTACGAACAAGTGACACATAAAGCGCTTTTATTGTCATAGGATCCTTAAAATTTTGCGTGTTTCGTTTAATAAAATGGAGTTAGATTTCGCAACAATATAATCATAATGGCGATTAAAACAAAAGTTTGAGTTGAATATACCCAAATCTTTCATCTCATGTTTACAAATCAGATTTAAATTGTTTATTGAATAAGTAAAGCTAATTTTATTAGTATTTCTATAAAAAGTTACTACACAAAACTTATTTATATTTAAAGTTAAGATATTAGTATTAAGGTTTTATTTTCTATATAATGCGAAAATACATATGTAAAGGATTCGGTACAATTAATTAAGGGGAAAAACTTAAGGGGATATAGAGAACTACAAAGGTGACTTAATGCACGATTTTTGTTCTTTCTACTATATTTAGGTACAAAGGGTTGGATCTTACTTAAGGTATCCTAATTTATCTTTTTGTGGTAGACTGCTGACGGGAGATCCTGGAAGGTTTTGCTGTCTTCTATCTGGTCTTCTGTTGAATTTGCTGCTGTTGCTTCTTCGGGTTGTCGTAAACGAGTAAAGATGTGGAGCCTTTTCTGAGGGGCGAGGGTTGATTGTTGAAGGCTTTCGCTAGCGCCAACCGTTTCATGGCGGCGTAAAGCTGAACCTGTCAAAGAAGATTAAGGTGCTGCCAGAGCAGGGTTGTATTTAAGCTTTCGACTTAAACATTCCGCCCGCCTTGCAGTGTCTGCAAAATAAAAGAGTATTAATAATGTGTATTACAAATTGAGATTAAACAGAGTCAGTATCTAGATAACTGAGTCTTCAGGTTGTATTGGCAGAAGTTGCTGAATAATCAGGCTTTGGGCAGTCCATGGCTGTTAGGTGACTATCATATCAAAGTTGTGATAGGCCACTTGATTAAATTAGGGTTAAATGCCATGGTTCTGTAAGGTTTTAAGGTAACGAGATTCGTTTAGTTTAGCATATATGCTGCTTTTGCAGAAGTTGTGATGTCATCAGGTACTGCTGTAGAGACCGATCAAGTTCTAAGGGCTTACACTCGAGGGACATCCTTCTATTCGTGTGAGTATTGTTGAAAATTCTTTGCAGGTATATTTTGTAGTTTTAGTTTGTGAGGGTGCCGGACAGAATCCAGCCGAACTCGGTTTCCTGTGCCAAGAGCGATCCGAGTACTCCATGTTTTATTCTACTTTTCATAATACTTGGGTAGAGATCGCATCCGATCACTAAGTCTATAGGGCGACTCCGGTAAAAGTTGTTGTCTGCTAGCTGCAGTTCAGGTATACTCAGGACCGAATCAAAGGTGAACGAAGGCAGTTCAGTATGAAGGGTTTTCAGCACCAATGCTTTGGTGTGAATTTTCAAATTAGGGTTTGCTTGAGAGCTTATTGTAAGCTCACATGCATATTTAGGTTTGGCAGAAATCTGTTTGTTGAAACCAGTAACTTGAGCGACGATGTTTTGAGTAGGGGCTCCAATTTGTTTCCGAAGCTTATCAGTGATAAATGTTGCCTCGGATCCAGGATCTATCAATGCTCGTGCTGAGTGTACAGTACCGTTGACATTGATATCTACCATCGCTGTTCCAAGTATAATTTTAAGCTCAGTTGAGTGATTAGTGGACTGTATGTGTGTTGTAGGGACTTTTTGTTTGGTAATAGCTTTGGCACTTGTGCTGGCACTAGTATATAAACTTTACGGGTTAAAGGAATTAGAACATTTATGTAGCAAGGAATGATGCTTGCGTTTGCAATATCTGCAAGTGTAAGGACTCTTGCAGTCCTTTACACTTTGGGACACAGCAAAACAGTTAAGGCAACATCCGACTTTCTTTATTGATTCTATTCGTTCTTTCACTTCAAGATTCAAAAACAAGTTGCACTCACGAATGTTGTGCTTTTCTTTTCATATTCTGCAAATCCAGCCGGGAACAGAACGAGCGGTTTTAGGTTTAAGAGCGGCTTCTTTAGCATTTGGCTTAGGGTGAGACACGCTGGCATGAAAAGAATTAAGTTTTCTTTCACTGCATGGTTTATGATAAGGTGGATTGTTGGGCTTTGTAAAGGGTTGTTTCGCAAAATAGGATGAAGCTGTAATGTTACCAACAGATTCTAAGGTTTTGAATTTGTGATTAGGTATGGGACCTTCGCTTAAAATAATTTGGTTTTTAAATACATTTATTGGTGTTTATATACGCTGTATATGAAGTTTTATTCTGAACTGTCATCGGAATTAGTTGCTGTTGATAGTGAATTTACTGGGGTGTCTATGGGTAATCTTGAGAGAGCGTCAGCAATGACGTTTGTTTTGCCAGGTTTATAGTGAAGTTCGTAATTATATTCCTCTAAAATGGCCTTCCAGCGCTTCATTTTGTTGTTATTATTTTTGTTGCTGAGAGCGTAGGTTAGAGGTTGGTGATCAGTGTAGATCTTTATTTTGACTGCACCATATAAATAGTTTCTCAATGCGTTCAAAGCCCATATGATTTTGCTAGCATTTCTTTTTCGTGTGTTGCATAATGCTCTTCGGCTTTACTTAACGTTCGAGAAATAAATGCAATCGGTCTATCTTCTTGGGACAGTACTGCCCCTAGAGCGAAATCTGATGCGTCTGTTGTTAGTTCAAGATCTTTTTTGAAATTTGGATACCCGAGAACAATGTCTTGCGAAGCAAGGGTGTTTTGAATTTTGTTGAAAGATTCTTCGGCTGCGGCTTCTATGGTTATTGGTATTGAAGCTGATTTTCTTTTCGACATTCTGCCTTCTTCCCCTCTTAGGAGAGATGTCAGAGGTTTAGCTAACTTTGCATAGTCCTTTATAAATCTTCTGTAACTAGTAAATTTGCCCGTGCCATGCACGGGAAAAAAACACACTAATTTTAAAAAATTAAATGTTTACTAAATATATTTTAGATGCAAAAATATTTTCTATGTTTTCAAAATTTAAATGTAATTTTTTTTTATAGAAATTTGTGAAATATGAAATTTTTTATTAAATTTTGTAAAGAATAGAAATAAATTTTGTTTGATGATGTAATTGTGTAAAGTTGAACTGTTCCATTAAAAAAGAATTAAAAAAAAAGATTAAAAAAAAAAAAAAGAATATCAAGCAATGGATTCAAAAAAAAAATACGACCGGTGACGGGCTTGAACCCAAGACTGCCGCAGACAAAGCGGAAGCTCTACCCAACTGACCACAGCCAGCTATAAAATAAATTGAGCTAATGGCGATGTAGTTCATCAAGCTGTATGGTGAATGTGTATATACACACAAAAATATAGCTTTGATTTACCATTGCCACCTTTAAGGAAATAATATTACCAAAAGGCTAGCGTTGCCACCTAACAATGTTTTCACCTGTTACGGCTAAACATTATTTCCGATTGTCGATCATTTTTATTGCAAAGTGTTTTATTCATTGGATTTTTTCAATTTTTATTTTCGTATTATGTATTTTGACGTACTAAAACCGAATCTGAATCTTTTATTGTAGCAAAAATCAGCTTTCCAAGAAATAAATTTTTTTAAGTTTTGATTTCCCCTTTTACAATTTCTTTAGTGACTTCTAAGAAAGGTGTTCATTTTGTAGTATTTTTTTTCGGGAATTTTAATTTATAAATGATTCACATTTTTATTTGTTTTTATGAAATTTCTCACCTTAAGCAAATATATTTTCGCATTTGCAAGAAACATTTTTGAGTAAGTTTCGCTGCGGTTGCGGTACTTCGCGTTGATGTGTGCGGACCTTAATGTTGTACTGGGAATATATGCAGTGTATAGGAAAGTGTATTATGAAAGTGTAATATGAAAATCTAATACACCACCGTAATAGGTGAAAATAGTGATAGGTGGCAAGAATAGTCTTGTGGCAGTGTTATTTTCTTAAAGGTGGCAGCTTTAGGTCGAAGCTATTTTTTTATATGTGAAATGATTTTTTTGTGTGTGTATATACATGAAAGCGTTTTGCATGCGGCTTGATGAAGTTAATCGATATTAGGTAAAGGCATTGTATGAGCATTAGTGGCTCTGGTGAGAAGGCGCTTAGTTCGCTACTTCATCTTACTTACAATCGCAGCGTTGTGGGTTCGATACCTCACCAGGGCGGCTAACATTTATAAGAAAAAATATATGTGTGGATATATTTGTAAGTGGCTCTGGTTGGTTCCTTCTCACGACCGCAGCGTCGTGTGGACAAACCACCAGAATAGCTAACATTAAAAAAAAAAAAGGTTAACAACTTAAAAAAATTTTTTAAGTGGAGTTGTAAATTTTGAATCGGTTAGCGTTAGGGACAGACAGACAGACAGAAAGACAGACAGACAGACAGACCTGGACAAATATATATATTAATACCCTGATAGGCCAAGAAAAGATCGCAATTCTAATATAGCCTGAACTTTTTTTTTTGTTTGTCTTAATCCCGTTTGATGATATAACGAAACCTAAAAATTCAACTTCCTTTTTGAAAAATTCGCATTTGTCCAGTTGAACTTTTAAATTCGCATTTTGCAAGGTGGTAAAGATTTGGCGGATGTGCTCGAGATGGTCCGCTTCAGTTTTACTGAAGATGATTATGTCATCTATGTAGACGTAACATATCTTCCCGATGTGATCATGAAGTATGTCGTTTAGAGCGCGTTGGAAGATTGCTGGTGCGTTCTTTAAACCAAAGGGCAGCCGTGTGAATTCGAATTTCCCGTTACATATTATGTATTTATTTATTTATTTATCTACTGGGCTATTGCCCTTACAGATATACTTAACCTAATCCTTAAAATAATCAATAACAAGTTGTTTTAATTCAGCTCTATTAGCACTAAAGTCTACGTACTTAGATACTAAATTACATAGAGATAGACACTTAGAGACTGGTTCATTCAATCCATAATTAGTTTTATGACTAATATTAAACAAACATCTTTCTCTAAGAGGTCTCGTTGGAGCGTAAAATGGAATGAGAATAAGCAAATCAGGACAATCAATTTTTTTGTCGATAATATCTTTTACAAACAAAACGCACTGAATATTACGGCGAACTAAACTTTGCGAAGTTGGCAGCGAGCGTTGTACGCAGGCATATTTTCAAAAGAGTATAGTCGTCGAAGAGCAAATCTCGAAAATCGTTTTTGTATTCTTTCGACGCGATTTATGTCACAACTAGCTGGGCCCGGTCCGCTTCGCTGGGCCTAAATAATTTTGCATGTTGCATTGTCTGCAATGTAATGGATGAATGGATGAAAGTAATTTTTAAATATATATGTTTAATTGGTGTTTATACTGTGGAGTTAATTTTGTACAATTTTATAGAGCGGAAAATTATTATTATTATTATTATTTATTGTTAAAGGTAATTAATTACAAATAACAACTTAAAAAGAACTAAGCACTAGCAACTAAGGCCTACGGCTTTAGGTAAAAAGTATTTTCAGTTAAATTATATACAAAGATTGATATTAGATATTAAAGTAAATATTAAGGGAGCATATAAATTTTATAAAAGTTTTAATATTGTTGATGTTTACATTTTGAACAAGTTCTAGTATATTTGGGTTGCTGAGTCTATTACGGAAACTGGAGATTGCTGGACAGGAAATGATGATGTGAGTTGTGGTTAAATACTCATTATTGCAGAAAAAGCAAGTCGATTGTGATGAATTTTCAAATAAGTGCTGATGTGTTAATGTGGTGTGGCCAAGGCGGAAACGTATGTAAGCAATAGTATGCCGCCTACTTATGTTCACTGGGTAGCAAGGAGGGATTTGTTTGGAGTTGAGGGATTTGTAGGAGTGCATGTATTCAGTCCAAGTTCGGTTTTTTGTATCACAGTAGTGTTTATTTACAGCATTCTTTAAGTCCTTTTTATTACACGAATTTTGTAAAAGTAGAGGTGACTTGAGAGCTAGTTTTGCAGCAGTATCTGCCATAGTGTTTCCTTGAATCCCAATGTGGCTAGGGATCCAAATTAGTTTCATCTTTTTCTGACTTCTTATTAGAATATCCCGGATTTGTGATATGGTGGGATCGTTGTTATTTACACTTTTGATTGCAGTAAGAGTGGAAAGTGAATTGGTACATATTAAGTGCTTCTGGGTGGTTTTATCTGCTAGTAGAGTTGCTTCGAGAACGGCAGTAGCCTCGGTCGTGAAAATAGTGGAATACCAAGGCATCAGGGCCATTCTCTGAATTTTTTTATTTTTTACTACACTGTATCCTGTTAGGTCATCACATTTTGACCCATCCGTGAATATGGTATTCCAGTTTGGATGTTTTTCGCATATTTCGAGGAAATGCTGTATGTAAACTTTCTTCGGTGTATCGCCTTTTTTGAACGATGTCAGGCTGAGGTCGATTGCGTATGACGGTAAGTTCCATGGAGGTGCACTTTGACGTTTTTGTTTGATTGGTGTGAGAAGTATTCTCATGTCGGAGGCAGTACTTATAACTCGCTGTATTGTAGAAGCGTATCGGGTTTTACTTGTTTTTGCTTAAGCTTGTTTTTGAAGAGCTTATGAAGTTCACTTCCATCGGAGAAGATAAGCTTGGAAACCAATCGTCCTGTCATAACTGTCCGTCTGTCATTTAAGTTGGGCAGTCCGGCTTCGGTAAGGATATTAATTATTGGGGAAGTGCGGAAGGCTCCCAGTGACAATCGCGCAGCAGTGTGGTAGATCGATGATAACTTGGTCATATTTCTTTTGGACGTGTTTCCACATATCTCAAAAGCGTAGTCAATTTTTGATAGTATTGTAGCTCTGGTAATATTTATTAGAGAGTTTGTGTTTGGTTCTAGTTTTAGATTACTTAGGCATTTAATTACATTTAGTTTATTTGAAAGAGATTTACAAATATAATCTGTATGAGTTGACCATACAAAATTTTTAGAAAATATTAGACCTAGTATTTTAAGTTCTGATACATTTTCAACATTAACTGAATTTAGTACTATTTCAAAGTTTTCACAGCTTCTTTTACGGCAAATATGCAAGTGTTTACATTTTTCTGCCGAAACTTTCGCACCACTGTAATTGCACCAGTGTGAGATTTCGGTAAATAGTTGGCTTAGTTTGTTTAGAAAAGTTTGTTTATCTTTAAATTTATTAAAGATGTATAAGTCGTCTGCATAAATTACATGATTAAAATATTTATTTTCGTTTATAAGAAAACTAAGTTTGTTGTACGCATTCAAGAAAAGCAGCACAGATAGTGGGGAACCTTGGGGTATCCCATTATCAAGTGGCCAGTGGTCTGAGTAGCAAAAGTTAGCTCTAACCCGAAATTTACGGTTGGAAAAGAAATTTTTTATATAATTTATTATTTTGGGGCCTATTTTCCAAGCCAGTAGTTGGTCTAGTATGGAGTGTAGACCCACCCTGTCGAATGCTTTTTCTGCATCTATGGAAAGAATAGAGATGTGCTGTTTAGTAGATAGAGAGTTTGAGATGTGTTCGTCTAATACTAGCAAAGCATCGAGTGTGCCTTTCCCTGTTTTGTAGGCGGTTTGCTTGCTTGATAGGAGATTATCTTGCTAAAGTACAGAAGAGTCTGCGGGCAATCATTTTTTCGAGAAGTTTGCTCAAACAAGGTAATAGGGAAATGGGTCTATAACCAGAAGTAGAGTTTTTTTGTTTATTTGGTTTATGTATTGGTATAATTACAGCTGTTTTCCACTGTTGTGGAATTACACCTGTATTTAGAATCTTATTGTATATATCGCATAGGGTATGTATGGAGGTGCCTGGGATGATTGGATACGATAAATTATCAAATCCTGGTGTTCTTCCTTTTAAAATAGTTAGGCTAGCTTGAATTTCGAGCACAGTAACCTGCGCTTCGATTAGTTTTGCATGTGGTCGCATCGTATAGTTAATGGGCAAGTGATTTTGGGAAGCTAGCTTTTTATTTCTAAATTCAGTGGAAAAATTTGTATCCGCTGAATTTTGTGAATAAGTTTGAGCGAAAGTGTTAGCAATATCTTTGGGTTGGTACAGAGTTGTTCCGTAATTGGTTTTGATCGATTCGATTTTATTATAAATTGATAAACCTGAAAGCGCACGTACTTTATCCCACATGGTTTTAGAGGTGGTCAGGGGGTTAATATCTTTTGTAAAGTTTATAAAAGATGCTCTTTTGGCAATCTTCACCTCTCGTTTAAATTTGGCATTTGATTTTTTATATTTAATGACATTTTCGATGGTGGGGTGCCTTTTTACTATTTTCCATTTATTTTGCTTATCTTCTTGCAGAAGTTTCAGGTGTTTGTTCCACCAGCAGACTTTTTTGTGAAAATTTTTATTTGTTTTTGGGATGGATTCGTTTGCGCATCGTATAATTTCCTTTTGGAAAGACGCTACGATTTTATTTATGTTGTTGTGTTGGTTTATACCAGTAATGTGTTTTGTGGCAAGATACTGGAAATGAGACCAGTCGGCTAGGTCAGTTTTAAAGCGTATTTGTTTTTTATAAGTATCAATTTGAGTGTTATTGAAAAGAGTTATTTCAATAGGGAAATGATCGCTGCCGTGGAGAAAGTTGTCTATTGACCAGAGGGCAGAAACAAAGAGAGAGTTTGAGCATAAGGATAGATCAATATTCGTGAAAGTTGAGTGGGTAGAAAAGTGGGTTGGGGAACCATTGTTTAGTATTAAAAGATTGTTGTTTTGAATGAAATTGGTAATAGTTCTACCTTTTTTGTTGTAATTTTTGGACCCCCATGCCGGGCTTCACGCATTGAAATCATGATTATTCTGTGATCGATGTCATGAGAAATAAGCATTGCTACTCCGCCTTTTGCTGTATCATGTGGGTTGTTTCTGTTTTTATTATAGAGAGAGAAGTGTTTCGGTAATTAGAGTGGTTGAAGGTAGAGTGTGCAAATGAGATTCCTGTAGTGCGATGATTTTTGGAAATTTTGTGTTTATTAGCAGGTTTAATTCATTTAAATGGTTATAATATCCATTTAGGTTCCACTGAAGGATTCTAAGGACCATAACAAAACAAATAAATTGATGCGAAAAATAGTCTTAAACAATTGTATAGAATTAATATCCAAGAGAAAGTCAAGTTTCGTCATCTGAAATTAGTTCTGTCATTAAAATGTCTTTTTGTTGTGGTATGTTTTCTGGTTCATTTTTATCTTTGTTTATCGAAGTAAAGATTGTGGAACAGTTTGGGAATTGTGAATTTTTATTGAGAGGTAGATGTGGTGAGTTGGGAAAATTATTGTTGAGAGAGGATTCAGTTGTTTGTTTTGGAGTTGAATTGATGTTGGAGCTTGAGGCAAAAGAAGAAATAGAAGAAAGGGGAGAGTTTGTTGGTTTGATGTTGGAGGCTGAGGCGAAAGAAGAAATGGAAGGAAGAGAAGAGTTTATGTTTGTTGTTTGTGTTTTTTCTTTTTGATTTTTTGGTGAAGATTCTAAGTTTTTTTCTATTGAATTGTTTGTGGTTTTGTCATTATTTGTTTTTTGAAACTGAGCAGTAATATTGGCATAAGTAGAAGAGGGATCTATTATTGAAGGTGATTGGGCTTTGTGTATTTTTATTGCTTCGCGCATGGAACATTTATTAGAAATCTTAATTTTTAAGATTTCCTTTGCTTGTATAAATTTTGTGCAGTCTCGGGAGGAAGAGGGATGTTCGGCTGAGCAGTTTGCACAAGAAGTACGTGTGCATTGTGTGGGTTGGTGAGGGGGGAGATTACAGTTATTACAGGAGGCAGATCTTTTGCAAAATTAAATGACATGTGGTATAAACGCCTTTAATTCGGCCGGTGCAAACGACTGGATTACGATCTTTGAGCTTTGGTACGTAGCCGAATGCTCGCACAAAATGGCCCGGCAGTGTAAACACTTGAAAACGAACAAATCTGTAGATTCCGATGCTGGTGCGGGAGGGAATATTCAGTCAGTGTAAACGGTTGCACGAACGGAATTTCGTTTACGATTGGAGTTCGCGACAAAAGTTGTGTTCGCTCCTACGGTCTAAGTGCACCTTCAAATTAAGTAAAAATAAGTACCTTTATCCCTTTTAGACAAAATTAAACCAAAAATTCCCTTAGGAAGGGAAATTTTCCTAAAGTTGGCTGCACTGGTTGAGCGCCCCGTCTGTGAGGAGTGTTGCCACATTGAGAGACGTTCTGTTGTGTTTTTGTAAATTTTTCTTGGGGGAAGAAAGTGATTTCTATAACTTGTTGGGACAATTTTGCCGTGCTTATTTGCCGAAAAGGCCAATTGCAGTGTGTGCATTTAAGTCAAGTTTAATTTAATTTTCATTCGCAATGGACGTCTTCTCGTAATATTAATGGCGGTTTGCCCGCATTAAGGTCCCCATTAGCCAACGCGAAATTCCGCAGCCGGTACGGAACTTGAACAAAAATGTTGCTTGAATATGCGATACTGCGTTTTTTTAAAGAAAATTTATAAATGATACACATTTTTAGTTATAGCTTTGAAATTTTTCACCGCAAAAAAATTTTTTTATTCCAATATCTTTGCTGGAAGAATTTTCGAGAAAGTACCGCGGCGGCGGAATTTTGGGTATTTTAAGTTGTAATGAAGTACTGTGTGTAGGGTTACTGTGAAAGTGGGCGACTTTCGCAGTGAGCATTTAAGGTCGCCACACATGAATGCGAAATGTCGTGGTACTTTTTCTTGAAAATACGATAGTGCGCTCTAGAATGATATGCATTTGTTTTTGTTTTTGTGAAATTTTTCAGCACGAAAAAATTTGTCCGAGCCGAATATCGCCTTGCAATTTTTGAGCAATTTTTGGGGAAATTTCGCGGCAGTGTGTGGGAGCTTTACGGGTATAATTTAATTTCCATTCACAATAGACATTTTTCCGTAGTTATTTTCAATGTAAATGGCAAATGCATTTAAGTGGAAATTAAGTACTGTGAAAGTGGGCATAAAATGTGCACTGGGAGATTGGGGCAAATTATGGAATTGCGAATATGTAATACTCAAGGAGAAGCCGCGTTATTTTGGCATTGCCTTAGGTTTTTTCCATTGTTGAAAAGTTACATGCAATCAAATGGAAATAACCTTAATTATTACTCCCTGCTGCATTTAATGTTGAAAATACACGAAGTTGTTGAAATTTGTGATCGGTACATCGACTTAAAATACTTTAGCAAATCGATTTCATACTTTGAAAGAAACCGAAAGGGTTTTTTAACCCGCAGATATGGTAACACTGCTTGGGTGGGGAAAAATTAAGTCCTAGGTGGCAACCAAGTTGATTGTTGATCATATGGTATTTGCTTTAAAAGATTCACAAATGTGAGAGAAATACGTATTTTCTAACTTGTGGGCGGTAAAAGTGGGCGTCTCAAAACTCACGACCCCTAGAACACACATATAAATTTTGGTGAGAATCGGTGCTGTAGTTTTCGCGTCTACTGGTGACAAACATACACGTCTCTTTTATATATATAGATCATAGAAAGGATTCCAAATTAAGCTCGCATATTCCAGAAGGGATCTGACAAGACTCACGAAAATAGATTTTGACGTAAAAGGGTCTAAAAATTCCTTTGCATTTCGCTTTAAAAAACCGAATTGCGAGTTTGCTCTCGATATCATATAATCTCTATGAGCGTTAAATAATAACTTCGCATCAAAGTAGATGCCCAAATCTTTGACCAATTCAACACGAGTGAAATTTTTGAATTAGTGGCAAATGCTTATGGGAATATGTTAAAATATGACACTTAGAAAAGTTTAAACTCATTCCATTAAAGTTGCACCAGGCAACAAGTGAATTGATATCATTTTGAAACTTTATACAATCATACAAATTTTTTATAATCATGAACATTTTTAAATCATCTGCATAAAGCAAAAATTTACATGAAGTGAATATTTTTGATAAATCATTAATAAACAAAATAAACAGAAGAGGGCCTAAATGATTCCCTTGCGGAACTCCAGATTTTACATCTATTGCTTTTGAAAATGAACCATCAATTCTAACAAATAATTTCCTGCCTGAAAGGTAAGAGTTCATCCATCTCAAAAAATCAGAATGAAGTCCTAATTTTTCAAGCTTAGCCATCAAAAACTTGTGATTTAAGCTATCGAACGCTTTCACAAAATCAGTGTACAAGACATCGACTTGTGAACTGCTTTCAACAGCATTTATACAAAAATTTGAAAAAATGGCCAGATTAGTGCTAGTAGGCCTTCCATATTGAAATTGCTGTCTTTTCTGAGTCTGAAGGATTGAGTAGGATTTGGTGGAATCCGCTTTTTAAGTCTAGGACTGTAAAGAATTGGTTTTCTTCTAACTGGGAGATGACGTCGTTGATTTCGGGGATTGGGTAACGGTCGGATATTGTAAGTGAATTGAGCTTTCTGTAGTCTATGACTAGTCGATATTGTTTGTTTCCAGATGAATCTTTTGTTCGCTGGAAATCCACGATCCCCCTCAAATAGTTTCATTTGGTAAAAAAAAATTCACAAAAAAATTTGGGCATCCTAGGTCAACATTAACACGTGCCCTTCGAGACTCGGATTTCCCATATAAACTGTATGGGAAAAATAAAATTTTTTGAAAATCATTTTTCTAAAGTCAGAGTAAAGCTTAAAAAATCGGGAACTTAGTGGAAATGGTAGAGAACTCTTCAACGAACAAATCCATGCGGTTTTTTTACGGACCTCCCAACTCTTTCAAGTACGGGAAAAAGTACACCGAAAAATTTTTTTTAAAATTTTTCGATTTTTTGAAGGAGTTGGGTAGTCCGTAAAAACCCGTTTTTTGTACGGATTTGTTCGTTGTAGAGTTGTCTACCATTTTCATTAATTCCCGATTTTTAAAGCTTTCCTCCGAATTTAGAAAAATGATTTTCAAAAAATGTTTTTTTTCCCATACAGTTTATATATAGGATGTCCAAATTTTTTTGTGAATTTTTTCTCACAATAATGAAATTATTTGAGGGGGATCGTGGATCTCCAACGAAAAAAGTTTAATTAAACCAAAATAATATAAATAAAAATAACAATATAATAAAAAAGAACAATGCAATAAAAAGTGTCAGTGCGCACCTTCGGTCTGTGTTTTTCCCTTCGGTTTTGTTCACCAGTCGCCCCGAACAAAGGGAAAACACAAAACAGGAACAAACAAACAACAATAACAACAAACAAAATTCTGTCGCGAATTTATGCCGCGACACCGTACATCTATTAATCACCCATTTGCTTATGTTGGTCCTATTCAAATAAGATGTTCTAAAGGGAGGGGACAAAAGTCGTATAAATATATAGCTGTATTTGTATGCATGGCAACTAAAGCTATTAATTTAGAAGCAGTAAGTGATCTAACGACGGATTCATTCTTAGCAGCGTTGCGACGGTTTTTCGCAAGAAGAGGCATATATATTCAGATAATGGAACAAACTTCGTGGCAGACTTGGGAAATTGAGCGACCATTACCATTACAGGTAATGAAATTTTATTTCATTACCATTACCATTATTGCAATGGTAATTGCAATGGTAATTGCAATGGTAATGGTAATGAAGTAATGAAAATTTCATTGCAATGGTAATGAAATTTCCATTACTTCATTGGCCAGCTTCTGAGTGCGTCCTTGGACATTTTTGGATGAATCATGTCAGGTGGGATTAGGCCAGCTTCTAAGTGCGTCCTTGAACATTTTTTGGATGAATCATGTCAGGTGGGATTAGGACAGCTTCTGAGTGCGTCCTTGGAAATTTTTTGGATGAATCATGTCAGGTGGGATTTGGCCAGCTTCTGAGTGCGTCCTTGGACATTTTTTGGATGAATCATGTCAGTTGGGATTAGGCCAGCTTCTGAGTGCGTCCTTGGACATTTTTTGGATGAATCACGTCAGGTGGGATTAGGACAGCTTCTAAGTGCGTCCTTGGACATTTTATGGATGCATCATGTCAGGCAATACTTTTAACAGCAATATATCAAATAAAAGTTATACAAAATGTATATGTTGTTATCCTAATCCCACCAACTCCAAGGACGTACTCAGAAGCGGTCCTAATCCCAACTGACATGATTCATCCAAAAAATGTCCAAGGACGCACTCAGAAGCTGTTCTAATCCCACCTGACGTGATTCATCCAAAAAATGTCCAAGGACGCACTCAGAAGCTGTTCTAATCCCAACTGACATGATTCACCCAAAAAATTTCCAAGGACGCACTAAGAAGCTGTTCTAATCGTAACTGACATGATTCACCCAAAAAATGTCCAAGGACTCACTCAGAAGATGGTCTAATCCCAACTGACGTGATTCATCCAAAAAATGTCCAAGGACGCACTTAGAAGCTGTTCTAATCCCAACTGACATGATTCATTCAAAAAATGTCCAAGGACGCACTCAGAAGCTGTCCTAATCCCAACTGACATGAATCATCCAAGCTACAATTAAACTTGGCATGATTCGCCCAAAAAAGGGCAAAAACGCAATTGGGGCAGATAGGTAATGAAGTAATGAAGCAATGGAAATTTCATTACTTCATTATCATTACTATCGCAATGAAATAATGGTAATTTCATTACCATTGCAATGAAATTTTCATTACTTCATTACCATTACCATTACAATTACCATTGCAGTAATGGTAATGGTAATGAAATAAAATTTCATTACCTGCAATGGTAATGAAATAAAATTTCATTACCTGTAATGGTAATGCGTAATGAAAATTTCATTACTTTACAAGTCTGCTTCGTGGGAGCAGCGAAAAAGTTGGATGCCGATTTTAAGCAAGCAATTAAAAATAATTGGGAAGTGATTGCTGTTTTGGAAGTGGATAAAGTTCAATGGAATTTTATTCCCCCGGCAGGCCCTCACTTTGGAGGGATTAGGAAGGCTAGCGTCAAGTCGATGAAGCACCATCTAAAAAGGGTGATTGGAGAAACTAAACTAACATACGAGGAACTGAGTATAATACAGACGAAGTTGACACGTTAACACCAGGACATTTTCTGATTGGCCAGCCGATTATTGGAACAACAGAAGCGGTAGATGACCGTTCAATTTGATCTTTGGATCATTGGAAATTAATACAAAAAATGAAGAAAGACTTGGAAAATATGGAAGGAGGAATATCTTTGAACTTTGCAACAGCGGTATAAATGGCAGAAACCACAGCTAAATCTGCCTGAAGGTCAAATTATCATTATCGAAAATGAAGATGGCAAGATGGCCCCTTGGTCGAATTATAAAAACTCATCCAGGATCTGATGGTAAGGTGCGAGTAGTCACAATGAAGATACAGGATGGAATCTTAAAACGCCCAATTCATAAAGTTTGTCCATTGGAAACAAAAGAAGAAGATACGAAAACTCCAGTGGAACGAAGCAAAAGCTATTTAACTATGCTCAGTTATGCCAAAGAGCCGAAAAAGTTCAAACTGATAAATATAATATGGCTTCTGATGCTGCTGCTAGCAAGAAAGGGAGTTTGTGCACAACCTTTAGGTGAACAGGATGCTTCTGGTGGATCGGTTCTAGAGTTGAAAAATAATACAGTGATATATTTGCATCATATCGGGATAATAGAGGTCGTAGCTTCATCTTGCAATTTTATGATTTATTACGACATGCACGCATTCTTCAAAGTAGTGGATCATGCTGACACGTTTTCAAAGAAAATTAGAAAAAGTTGTGACAAATTGCAAGCGTTTGAAGAGCAATGCAACACAGTCATCGACAATATTGAAATCAAAATAAACAAGGTAAAGGACACACATAAATATCTGTTTGTACGAAAGGATAAAAGGAGAAAGATCTAATACTATCTATAATTATCGCTAGTAATAAAAAATGTCAAACAGAAGATGTGTCTGACACATCATAATCTATGTTTAGTAACACTCAGTTTGAGTTGAGGCCGTGTGGCCATTTACAATTCTAATGTATTCTATTATTGTCGCTATTAAGAAAAGTACACACACAAGTAATAAATAGTTTTTAGCCTGTGCGGGGATCGCTTATCGTGCCTCTGCTGATAATATTCTAATTCTGTTTTAAGAAATTTTTTGTGCCTATATATTTATGTGTTTTATTAAAATAAATTCAGTACCTTACAAATACTCAAAAGAAGCGAATGTAATATTCGTGCATTGGTCCTTCGAGGAAACGAGCTAGTGAAATTGGAAACACAGTCGTTGTAAAATTTTTAAAATTGTCTACATCGCTAAAGTGCGAACGATATTTTAAAATTTTAAATAAGTGGCGTTTCTCACGGCCTAAACAGTGAGATAAGCGGTTGTATACAGTTAACTAATACAAGTTTTTATTTTCGAATACAAAATGTCGAATGAAAAGCGAAAATTGTTGGAACGCAAGAAGGAGATTGGCGAGATGATCATCGTCATGAATGAGAAGGTGCAGCAAAAAAAGCTGCGTCAAACTACGTTGGATGAGACAACTTCCCACTTGGAAAAAATCTGGGATGAGTTCCAGAGGATCAACTTGAAACTGCAAAAAGACCAAGTGGACAGGTCGTATAACGATGCGTCAATGGACTTAGCAAAGAAGATGCAGTCACTGGAGATAGTGAAAAGGGCCAGCAACTCTTAAGCTGGAGGATATCAAAATCCCAACATTTTTTGGGGATATAAACGAATGGTCCTCTTTTTACGATATATTCAAAAAATTGGTACATGAGGTCAGCCATTATTCAAATGTACCGACTCAACATTTCAATGTTGTTGATGCAAGTTATGATTCAGCGTGGGAAATATTAACACATCGGTATGCTAACCGTCGGTTGCTGATTACAAAGTTGGTGTACAAAATGTTGGACCAGCCAGAAGTCAACATCGAGGCAGCATCGAGTATAAAGCAGCTCCTCGATACAACAAATGAATGTGAAAGGGATGAATATCAAATTGGATGATGCGGAGCCACTAATTGCTCATATCATCATAAGAAAGCTGGACAGAGACGGGCTGGGGTTATATGAGCAGAACGTGAACTAGGGAGATACAGACTCTGAGCGATGTGATGCAGTTTTTGGAGCTGCAGTATCAAGCGTTAGAAGCTGTAAAAGGAAAGAAGCTGATTGGAAATAGTGGAAGCAGTAGGCAAAGAAGCAATCAACCATCTACAAATTCGTTTTATACGGCACAACTAAGCTGCGCATATTGTAACACAGTAGGACATAGTGTGAACAATTGCAGGAAATTCCTTGCGCTATCAGTGGCAGATCGAAACAGATGGACAAAGAAAAGCAACGCGTGTTATACCATAAGATGGACAAGAAATGCAGCAATGGAGCTTCCAAATGCAAAAAGTGTGGTAAAAATCATCACATTCTGCTGCATTGGGAAACAACGTATGGTTTAAATAAAACCAAAAATTAACCAAGGCAGGAGTCTACAACTTCAATGATGACAAAGGACGATGCATCACCGGCTGTACTTTTGGCAACGGCACAAGTACGAGTAAAAACAGTGCATGGAGAATTTCTGACCTTGTGAGCACTAATTGACCAAGGGTCACAAAAAACAGCATTGTCAGAAGAAGCTGCGCAAATATAGAATTTACCAAAGAAGAAGGTGAATTTGGCACTAGTTGGTCTTGGAAGCACTGTGGTTGGAAATCCGACCAAGGTTTATGAGCGACGAATTGTTCGTAATTGAGGCATTAGTATTGCCAAAGCTGGCCAAGGCGCATCCGGACACATCATTTAAGTATGATATCAATCAGTTGAAAAATCATACGTTGGCCGATCCTAATCTTAACAAATCAGACCGAATTGATATAGTTATCGTCGGCGACTTGTATCCAGAGCTATTAGAGGAAGGCATATTGAAATTGGATAAAATCCTGGGTCAATCTACAAAACTTGGGTGGATATTATCCGGAGTACTCAACGTAGAAAGTAAGATTAAACAATTAACAGCAGCCATAACAACTGGGTTGGAGCGATTTTGGGAGTTGGAGGAGATAAATGATTCGGTTATTCCTTCAGATGATGATGAAGGTTTTATGTCTACGGTAATACAAAGCTACAATAGAGATGGCAGATTCATTGTTAACTTGTCTTTTAAAGAAGATAACGCCCTTGAAGATTCTCGAAAGCAAGCAATGGCGCGATTCCTGAATTTAGAGAAAAGGTTACAAGCAAATAAGGCATTAAAAACGGAATATGTTAAATTCATGCGAGAGTACCAACCGAAGGTCATATGGAAGAAGTCAACGACAATCTGCGTGGAAAATATTATCTTCCTCATCAAGCGGTGATTCGTGAGAGCAGTATTACGACTAAGGTAAGAGTTTTTATTTATGCTTCGGCAAAACATCAAATGGCAAAAGCCTCAACGATGTGTTACATGTGGGGCCAAGGCTACAGAAAGATATATTTGATATCATAGTGAAGTGGCGAGTTTGGAAAAATATAATGATGGCAGACGTAGAGACCAGAGTTACCAATACATACTTTGGAGAGAGAATAAGGCGGAACCGATAAAGCAGTATGAACTAACAACGATCTAACTATGGAACAACTTCAGCACCATTCCTTGCCATTAGAACATTGCACGAGATAGCAAATCAATGCGACGATGCAGACATAGCTAAAATCACGAGGACGAGACGATAAAAACTCTGAGTTTACAATGGAGTCCAAAAACCGACGAGTTTATGTTTAGCATAGCTACTACCGAAGGAAGAACAGTGGCAAGCATTATCATATCTTGCTTGAATATTTGATTCATTGGGCTGGTTGGCACCTATAACAATCGTTGCCAAGTTGTTTATACAAAACTTGTGGAAAATTAAAACAGTGTGGGATGACAAATTAGACGACGTATTGACGAAGGAATGGAATAACTTCATACAACATTTGCCAGCAATAAAAACGATTAGAATTTCTGGATGGATGTTCCTGACGAAGAATGCAACGTTCCAGCTACACGGATTTGCAGACGCATCGGAGAAAGCATATGCAGCGGTGGTTTATGTGAAGGCAGGTTCCTCGGTAGAAATTGTAGCAGGAAAAAGTAAAGTCAATCCAGTAAAAAAAAAAAGACGCTGCCAAAATTAGAACTGTGTGCGGCTCATTTGTTGGCAAGGTTGTTGAACAAAGTCACAGACATCAAACGAAACTGCCAGATTTACGCTTGGAGCGATTCGATGATAACATTGGGCTGGATTAGAAATAAAAGAAGTAAGGATAAATTCGTGAGAACAAGGACAACGGAAATTGGCGCTTTGATTCCCACAGCTAAATGGAATCATGTCAGTACAAAGGATAACTCTGCTGACATCGCATCAAGAAGAATTTCACCATCTAAGCTAGGACAAAATATTTTATGGTGGAAAGGTGCATGGTTGGTGCAAGATGTATATGATTGGCCAAAAGAAGCAGTTGCAATATTAGTAGCGACTACAACACTGACAGAGCAGCAAAATGTACTACTTCGGTTGCAAGAAAAGTGCTCATCATTAAGAAAATTGGAAAGAGTTGCTGCTTTTATTCTGAGGTTTAAAGGAGTATTGAAAGGAAAAAAGTTTCTGGCATATTTAACGGCAGACGAACTGCGAGCAGCCGTAACAATGTCAATAAAAAATCAGCAACTTGCAGAGCTTTCAAGCGAAATACGGTTATTTGAAGAACAACAAACTTGTGGATCAAAGAAGTAAAATAGCGAATTTGAATTCACTGCTTGATAGCAAAGGGATTTTAAGAGTTGGAGGTCGACTGGAAAATTCGCATATTCCTTACTATCAAAAACATCCTATAATTCTTGGCAAATCCAGGTTGACGGCTTTAAAATTTCGAGACATTCACGTCAATACGTTACATGGCGGAAATCGTCTGATGGAGAGCTCGATTAGAAGAAAGTACTGGATTATTGGACTAAAACACATGATTAAGCAACGCGTGCGTGCATGTGTAAAATGCATTCGATACAGGAATGATACGGCTAAGCAAATTATGGGGAATTTACCTGAGATTTTTTTTTCTAAACTTTAAAAAAACTAAAAATCCAAAAATAATTCCCACGCGATAATTAAAAACCCTTATTGCCCGCTAGCTCAATCGCGACGTGGGATTCAAGCCGACCCTCGCGGAATGGTATCACCGACCGAACGAAACACACGAATACGCGAAAACCCGATAACTAAACTTTTCAAATCCTACTCGAAAATATACACGTATATGGAAACCGCAAATAACCGAACGTGAAATGGAAACGAAAACCCACTGACACACAAAACGGAAATCTGTCAAACGAGAGTATTTAAAAACTAGAGAGTGGACTATCTTCGGCTATACCGAAGCTGAAATACCCCCACACAGTAGGAAGAAGTACCTCGAACATTAAAAAATGTGGTCTATTTTGAGCCAATTATAGGTGGTTCTGGAGCCCGGACCATGTCCAAAATCCATTTCTAAAAACTTCCAATCAAATCCACAAAAAAAAAATGTGTCTCAAGACCCTATTTAGACCCTTATATATGTGGCTTCGGAACCTTTGACCATGTGAAAAATACGTTTCTAAGCATTTCCAATCGAATACAACAATAAAAAAGACTTGAAAAATGTTAACCTTTTTTTTCGGTGTATGGGAGCCACGCCCAGTTTTTATCCGATTTGGCTGATTCTCGAACTTGATCTCAGTATTTACGACAAAAACATGTACCCAAAGTTTCAAGTCGATATCTCCAAAACTGCGACCGCTATCGTGCGGACGGACAGACGGACAGACATCGCTAAATTGACTCCGGCGGTGATTCTGATCAAGAAAATATATACTTTTCCATACCGGACACGCCTCCTTATGGGCGTTACAAACGTTGTGACAAAGTTAGTATACCCTGCCACAGTGAGTGTGGGGGTATAAAAAAAAAATACTAATGACAAAAATCAAGTTCCTATGTGCACTTGGTTCACGGGACCACTCACTGACACACAAAACCGAAATTTGTCAAACGAGAGCATTTTAGAAAAAAACACCAATGACAAAAATTATGTTTTTATGTGCACTTGATTTACGGGACCAAACCGACCTGCCTGAAAACCCTCGCACGATTCTTTACAGAATCAATTCACCAGCTGTACTTCGAAAAAATCGATCTCCAGCAACAACTTGGCTCAGGTGCTGGACGCCACAACAAAAATTGGAAGGGAAAGGGGAAACCAGGACCACAAAACCGACGGAGTCCAATTCCACTATTAAAATCTCGAAACACCAATGGCCGACTTGCCACAACCGACTTGCCACAACTTGACAAACTCTATTAACATTTTTTTCTTCCTTTTATTCCCTTCGAATAAACTAAATGGCCGACTGCCACAGATAAAAACACCAAAAACACTATTGCCACCCGCTGGTGAAAATAACACCAGCGCGGAAAAATACTCCCTTCGGAAATATCTCCTGCCTCAGCTCCACCAGGTCCTCAGCAACCACAAAAACACAATTTAAAAATCCAATTTAAAAATTAAAACCACAACTCCAAATTAAAACACTACTCCAAATTTAAATTTAAATTAAAAAAAAGAAAACGCCAGTCCACTAAATCTGTTCGCACTCTTTTCCCTGCCTAAAAAGAACTAAAGAACCTGTCTATATGGACGCATATATGGCGCTCACTTTCCATTTCTCCAACATCTTCCCCCCCCCCCAAAACATGGGCGCGACCTACGCAGAAGCCAGTATTCGCAGTCGGGTCTTTACCCACACCTATATGTGAAAGATCTTCTCAGATTTTTCTAGAGTGTATTTGGAAAATTTACATATACACCCCCGCACCCACCAAAATGAAAATACTCATTTTGGCGGCACTCATGTATGTATAGGCGAAAGCATAAATGTCGACAGATTCCCCTCCGTCAAACAGGTTGAAAGAGTACAAAAAGCTTTAGTCTAGTTTTTTCCATATTATGTCTGAATAGAATAGAATAGATTTGTAAATTCTATCCACCGAAGAGAAATAAATATCTGCTTCGGCTGAGTATTTGTATGATACTGTTTTTATTAAATTAAAATTTGGGTTTATATACAAGTTTAAAACTATTTCTTAAAACTATAGCTCACGTAGGTAGCCTATGAACGCTCGTGATTCGGCGTACCTCGTGTACCTGCTTGTCACTGTATTTAGCGGAAGTACGACTCCTTACAATATCCTTCTTAGAAATACTTAAAATAGGGGATGAAACATTCATCATTGTACTTCCTCGAACTGTTACATTGTTGGGATGTATTTGTTTACTTCTTAGAATCGATCATTAATTTGTCATTCACTAAAATGTAGACAATATTGAGGGAAAACCCTTTACAAATGAGGTTCCTTAAATTAGCTCATTATGAATAAGTGGACTGTATTTATTTAGGTGAGCATGTCTAATGACATGCCATAAATTAAACCTTTCGCGCCGCAGATTTAACGTGTTCATAATTTCATATTTGAACATTCTGACGGGGGCCACCAAACTTACGGGCACCAATCTTCTTCTTATCAATACTTTTTTTGTAACATATAAAATTATTATAATAATTACTATACTAACTAAACTTAGTGCGGTGTGTCCGCTTACATGATGAAAGTTAAGCCCTTTCAAACTTATCTTCTCATTTTTCAATTCTGTAATATATTTCTTCAGAAGTTCCATCTCACGTGTATGGTCGGTTACTGTTGATCCCAACGGTTGAAGTGAGTCATCTGACGCGGTGCTGATATCCTTCACTAAATTGATGTTAATCTCTTCGCAATCGATAGACTCAATGTTGTGTACGGTAGCTCGTGTGATTCCGTTTATCCGAGCGTCACATCCAGCCTTCAATGTTAATACTCCTTGTTTCGGTAATTCCATATTTTGTTGAGATGTTTTTGTACCTTGTACTTGCGCTGAAGACTTTTTGAAAACATTCCGCTGAAGCTGGATCAAAAATGACGTCATTCGGACTTCGCTCGATTTGTCATTCGCATCTCTCCAAGGCCAATCTCCTTCACAAATTAATTGATTGTCTAAGTTTCTACTACACTCATTTAATGTAGTTTCGGACATCAAATGATACGAATCCACCCCGAAGTTATTAATGACGAGATGGTTGTCTACAAAAATTTCATTTGCTTTCAATAGACTGTAGATTTCCTGTAGTTCATTTCCGGAACATCTTCCAGGCAGGATCAGTTTTTCTGATATAGTTGCTTTAATCTTCTTTATTTGTTCTTGTAGCTGTGCCGGGCATTCGTCTATTAGCGGCGCAGATCTGACGTGTTCATATTTTATATTTGAACAATGTCTTCGTCCTGTAAGTATAGTTTCGCGCAATGCTTTCCCCAACATCGGATCGTAAAAGCTCATCAACAAACTTCTAAAACGAAGTCGTAACAAAAGGGAATAAGAGATCTTGACAGCAGTTGTCAATTCTCCGCCCGGCTGCATTCCACCCGCGAGTGTCAAATTTGGTTTAATTAAACCAAAATAATATAAATAAAAATAACAATATAATAAAAAAGAACAATGCAATAAAAAGTGTCAGTGCGAACCTTCGGTCTGTGTTTTTCCCTTCGGTTTTGTTCACCCGTCGCCCCGAACAAAGGGAAAACACAAAACAAGAACAAACAAACAACAATAACAACAATCAAAATTCTGTCGCGAATTTATGCCGCGACACCGTACATCTATTAATCACCCATTTGCATACTGGCGTTGATTATGTTGGTCCTATTCAAATAAGATGTTCTAAAGGGAGGGGACAAAAGTCATATAAATATATAGCTGTATTTGTATGCATGGCAACTAAAGCTATTAATTTAGAAGCAGTAAGTGATCTAACGACGGATTCATTCTTAGCAGCGTTGCTACGGTTTTTCGCAAGAAGAGGCATATATATTCAGATAATGGAACAAACTTCGTGGCAGACTTGGGAAATTGAGCGACCATAATGAAATTACCATTACTTCATTGCGATAGTAATGATAATGAAGTAATGAAATTTCCATTACTTCATTGGCCAGCTTCTGAGTGCGTCCTTGGACATTTTTGGATGAATCATGTCAGGTGGGATTAGGCCAGCTTCTAAGTGCGTCCTTGAACATTTTTTGGATGAATCATAATGAAGTAATGAAATTTCCATTGCTTCATTACTTCATTACCTATCTGCACTCAGAAGCTGTTCTAATCCCACCTGACGTGATTCATCCAAAAAATGTCCAAGGACGCACTCAGAAGCTGTTCTAATCTCAACTGACATGATTCACCCAAAAAATTTCCAAGGACGCACTAAGAAGCTGTTCTAATCGTAACTGACATGATTCACCCAAAAAATGTCCAAGGACTCACTCAGAAGATGGTCTAATCCCAACTGACGTGATTCATCCAAAAAATGTCCAAGGACGCACTTAGAAGCTGTTCTAATCCCAACTGACATGATTCATTCAAAAAATGTCCAAGGACGCACTCAGAAGCTGTCCTAATCCCAACTGACATGAATCATCCAAGCTACAATTAAACTTGGCATGATTCGCCCAAAAAAGGGCAAAAACGCAATTGGGGCAGATAGGTAATGAAGTAATGAAGCAATGGAAATTTCATTACTTCATTATCATTACTATCGCAATGAAATAATGGAAATTTCATTACCATTGCAATGAAATTTTCATTACTTCATTACCATTACCATTACAATTACCATTGCAGTAATGGTAATGGTAATGAAATAAAATTTCATTACCTGCAATGGTAATGAAATAAAATTTCATTACCTGTAATGGTAATGCGTAATGAAAATTTCATTACTTTACAAGTCTGCTTCGTGGGAGCAGCGAGAAAGTTGGATGCCGATTTTAAGCAAGCAATTAAAAATAATTGGGAAGTGATTGCTGTTTTGGAAGTAGATAAAGTTCAATGGAATTTTATTCCCCCGGCAGGCCCTCACTTTGGAGGGATTAGGGAGGCTAGCGTCAAGTCGATGAAGCACCATCTAAAAAGGGTGATTGGAGAAACTAAACTAACATACGAGGAACTAAGTATAATACAGACGAAGTTGACACGTTAACACCAGGACATTTTCTGATTGGCCAGCCGATTATTGAAACAACAGAAGCGGTAGATGACCGTTCAATTTGATCTTTGGATCATTGGAAATTAATACAATAAATGAAGAAAGATTTGGAAAATATGGAAGGAGGAATATCTTTGAACTTTGCAACAGCGGTATAAATGGCAGAAACCACAGCTAAATCTGCCTGAAGGTCAAATTATCATTATCGAAAATGAAGATACGCATCCGGCAAGATGGCCCCTTGGTCGAATTATAAAAACTGATCCAGGATCTGATGGTAAGGTGCGAGTAGTCACAATGAAGATACAGGATGGAATCTTAAAACGTCCAATTCATAAAGTTTGTCCATTGGAAACAAAAGAAGAAGATACGAAAATTCCAGTGGAACGAAGCAAAAGCTATTTAACTATGCTCAGTTATGCCAAAGAGCCGAAAAAGTTCAAACTGATAAATATAATATGGATGCTGCTGCTAGCAAGAAAGGGAGTTTGTGCACAACCTTTAGGTGAACAGGATGCTTCTGGTGGATCGGTTCTAGAGTTGAAAAATAATACAGTGATATATTTGCATCATATCGGGATAATAGAGGTCGTAGCTTCATCTTGCAATTTAATGATTTATTACGACATGCACGCATTCTTCAAAGTAGTGGATCATGCTGACTCGTTTTCAAAGAAAATTAGAAAAAGTTGTGACAAATTGCAAGCGTTTGAAGAGCAATGCAACACAGTCATCGACAATATTGAAATCAAAATAAACAAGGTAAAGGACACACATAAATATCTGTTTGTACGAAAGGATAAAAGGAGAAAGAGATCTAATACTATCTATAATTATCGCTAGTAATAAAAAATGTCAAACAGAAGATGTGTCTCACACATCATAATCTATGTTTAGTAACACTCAGTTTGAGTTGAGGCCGTGTGGCCATTTACAATTCTAATGTATTCTATTATTGTCGCTATTAAGAAAAGTACACACACAAGTAATAAATAGTTTTTAGCCTGTGCGGGAATCGCTTATCGTGCCTCTGCTGATAATATTCTAATTCTGTCTAGTTTTAAGAAATTTGTTGTGCCTATATGTTTATGTGTTTTATTAAAAAAAAGTCAGTACCTTACAAATACTCAAAAGAAGCGAATGTAATATTCGTTCACGATTCGTTAAGAAACTTTTAAAAAATTTTATTAATTCTTCGGGCAAACCGAACCTTTTTAACTTACAAAGTAATATGTTGTGATCCACCTTATCGAAGGCTTTAGAAAAGTCTGTATATACTACATCTAATTGATTTCGACACTCCAAGACACTCGAGATCAATGCCAAATTCGAACGGGTCGATCTGCCAGGTAAAAAACAATGCTGACACTCACATAAAGCATTTCTCACATGATCGAATAATTTAACTTTAATAATGTGGTCAAAAAGTTTAGCAAAGGTACTTTGTTTCACGATAGCTCTGTAATTATTTTGCTTCGATCACCAGATTTAAAAATAGGGACAACGGTACACCTTATCCAAGAGTCTAGGAAAACGCCAGTTTGTAAACAGAGATTAAACAGTGACGCGATAGGTTCAACAATAGTCTCTACACAAAGATTAAAAAAACATTGGGGGAAAACCACCACTTTCAAACTTAAAACTTGATTTTAGGTCAGAAATAGCTATGGCAATATCATACCCAGTAACTAGAATATCAATTAAATTATTCACATTTGGGGGTTCAAAATTCAGGGTATTGTCATGACGAGTCATAAACTGTTTGGAAAAAGTCGGCAAACAGATTGCAAGATTCAAGTGTATTTTTGGACTTGAGGTCATCTAACTCCATGCTTGATGGAAACCCATTTGTTTTACTTTTTGTATTCAAGTAATGCCAAAAAGACGAAGGATTTGTTTTCAAGTTGGTCTCAATCCTTAAAATGTATTTGGTAAATAAAAATTTATGAAGAAAATCGAATTCATTTCGCATTTGTATAAACTAAGTAATCTTAGTTGGAATTTGTTCTTTTAAATTTCTTGAATGCCTTATTTTAAAGGTTTTTTAAGTGCGCCAAGCGGTTATTAAACCATGGAGGTTTATTTCTCAGAATAAAATTGTTTTTATTAGGAACAAACTGGCCAATAGCGAATGTAATTATAGAGCAAATACAATCATATGCAACATTTGGGTCTGAAAAGGTACTTAACACAGACCAATTAAAGTTTTTTAGAACATCATTAGTTTTAACAAAGTTACCTTTTGAAAAATTTTATTGCTCAGAAGAAACATTAGTAAATTTATCAAATTCATAAAATTCAAATTCAATTTTTAGTGCCTTATGGTGCATACTATTATTACAAATTGGAGCCAAGTCTACATCACAATTCGCTTTTAAACAATCTGTTACAAATATTAAATCTAAAATACGATTTAAATCATTTTTAGCAATTTAATTGCTGAAAATCATTTGACAAAAAATAATCCATCACCATTGATTCAACATCAGTTTTAATATTGAATGATAGCAAATTTTTTCCATCAAACGCCAAAGTAACGTTACCTAAATTAAAATCACCCAAAGTAATGCAATGACAATTTTCGTCTAATGAATCCATTATAAAGCTAATATTTTGTATATGTTTATCGTATAAATCCAGCAAACTATTTGGTGGAATATATGATACAAAAACAAATATTGAATATAGACAAGAAAAACTAATTTGTACACAAAGCTGCTCAACGCAGGCATCATGAACTGGTAACTCAATAAGTTTGCTGGGGAGATTACATCTCAAGGAATAAAAAGAATCGAACAGTTCAGCTGAAGAAATGTCTTCGTGAAGCCACGACTCAGTCAATGTCACTATATCGTACTCATGAAGAGACATTGCAAGATGGAATTGAGATGTTTTCGTACGAATTCCACCCGCATTTTGATTATACATAGAAAAAGATGTTTGCGAGGAGAGAGATTCATCCTTATCTAAGTTGTTTTTGGTTTTTCCAACTCTACCTTTCGAAAATTTTTAAATGGACACAATTTAACATCTTTAGGCCAAAGAGACGGATGCAAGATATTTTGCAAAAACTGCTCCGAAACTCCCAATTTAAAGCTCACCCTCTTCAGTTTCTGAATGTCAGCATCTTTCTTTATAAGTATGTATCAGGCTATATCATTATTATTGATGGATGAGTGCTTGACTACGTACTCAATAATATTATTTGCAGAGACAGTGGGACTGAACGACGACAAATGAACCCATTTCTTTGTAAAGACAACTTCCAGATCGTGGCTCTCATTGTGACCAACAACAACAACAGAAGCACGTTGCTTATTGTTACTGTTCTTTCTCTTTGAGTTTCCAGCAGGCAGCCAAGAATTTTCGGCATTCAAATTTGTTGATTAAAGTGCATCGGGTGGGGGCGCAACAACAACATTAGGCAAAGCAGGCAAATTTGGCATTGGAGCAAGTTTTTTCGAACGAGAGCGAGTACACCGACCAGTGTCCGAATTTTGTTGTTGAGTCGTTGACGCTTCAGCTACAATTTGAGACCAGGAAGTATTTCCATCGAGAGCACTTGGTGATGGCGCGAATAAAGTTGAGGGCAAGAGAGGCACAACAACATTAGCATTTGCCTCAGCAGAGTACGAGAAACGGTTATCAGTCATAATAGAACTAGGAAGAAGGTGAAGAGAGCTTCTCATTTCAAATCAGCAACTTCATCGATTATTGCTTTACATTTGGACTCAAACATATTGTTCAGAGATTCCAAAATTGCATCCAGAGCTTTCGCAAACTTAGGTGCCATTCCCACACACTCGTTACAGAAATAACCGAAATTACGATTCAGTTTCAAAAGCTTGATGTCATATTCGATTACATTGCCTCCACAGCAACCACGATGAAAAAATCTCTTACAGAGACCACTACATGGAACAATTTGTCCATCAGTTTTCGAAAAGCTTTTGTTACACTTCCGCAAAAGGTCATCCATATCGCATTAAATTTGCGCGAGAAATACGGAGCGAAAAAATAACGCGTCCACACGATACGAGAAACGAATTTTGGACATGGTCCGGGCTCCAAAACTATTTATAGGTGGGTCAACCACATAATTTTATGTTCGAGGTACTTCTTCCTACTGTGTGGGTGTATTTCAGTTTCGGTATAGCCGAAGATAGTCCACTCTCTAGTTTCCTTGTAACTTTGATTATTTCAAGGAATATTTTTCAAGATTTGTGGTAAAATGCTAAAAGGTATGAAAAAAGCTCATTTAAAAAACAACTCGAAAACAAGCAAGCACAAAAAAATCGGTGAAACAAACATAAAGCCAGCGCAGCTGGTTTTTTCCGAGCTCTAACAACACAGTGCTACAAAAAAGTTTTCTTTGAATGTACAGGCATTCCCACCTATACAGTTGGTTTGGCACCTTAAATGAATGACTTTCTGCGTTTACAGAAGGTCAACTTTTTTTTAAAATGAATTTTGAAGTGGAGACTGTAAAATTGGCTACTTTTGGCCACTCTGATGATCGTAGCTTATCTATTTTTGATCCGATTTTCAAGAGTTTGGTATTGTTTGAAAGGTGAAATCTTTTTCAAGTTTAAAATGTATAAAGTTTTAAAAAACAGTTAAAAATTTATCAAGTTATTTAAAAAAATATGATAAGCAAATTAAATATTTTTAAAATTTTTAATATTTTATCACTTAGGAACAATATTTACTAAAATTTAATTACCTTTTCAAAAATACTAATCCCAAACTATCAAATGAACGGCTGATTTTTGGTAGAATTTAATCAGTGGGTACTTTTTTTTAATTTGTTTTGATTTTTCAGTACAAATTTGTAAAAATATTTTGTGTACAGGCTTTTCTACCTATACAGTTAGTTTTACTCCAAAGTAATGACTTTCTGCGTTTACAGAATATTTAGATCACATCGATTTTTTTATTTATTTTTTTTTTTTAAATCCTACGGACTACTTACCCGGCCGATCGACCGAGAGGCGCATCCGCATGACGCACGGACCGGTGACCGAACAGCAACAGTTCGGACTGTTCTGCTTCGAAGAGTCAGGCGATAGAGTGAGTCCCTCGTTGGGAATATTCCACTAAGCATAAAGGCTTTATAATATTCCACTAAGCATAAAGGAATTAAGGTATTTGAATTATTGTTTGTTAGGAAAAGAAGAATTTCCGTTTTTTTTTTTTAATTGAATTGTTGAAATTAATTGCAAAAAACGCTGCTCTGAACGGTTCAAATTTCATATAGTTGGATTTGGCTATTTTTACTTGAAGTAAGTTATAATTTCTTGTTGCGCAGGAAGGTACTTTAATGTTTAATTTGCTCAACAGACATTCACTATTAAAATTGCCTTGTACAATTTTGAAAATGAATATTGAATTAAGCATTAGTCTACGGTTTTTTAGCGACGGAAGAGAAATTAGTTTTAAACGATTTTCGTATGTTGGAAGATTAACAACTGGATTCCAAAGTAATCCACGTAAACAAAAAATTAAAAATTGTTTCTGCACTGATTCTATGGTATTGATGAAACAGTTATAACGAGGGCACCACACAATAGATGCATACTCCCAAATAGGACGGACAAGAGAAATATATAAAAGTTTAGTGATATAAGGATCATCAAACTCTTTTGACCAGCGTTTAATAAAGCCTAGAACACAATTTGCTTTGTTGATAGTTTTATTCACATGCGTGTTGAAACAAAGTTTTGGATCCATAGTTATTCCAAGATCTTGAAAAGAATTTAATGTTTCAAGTTCTACATTTTCGATTTTATAAGTGTGTAAGATGGGGTTCACTCTTCTAAAAGTCATTTGTTTGCATTTTTTCAAGTTGAGATTCATATTGTTTATTGTACACCAGTTACATAGCTTGTCAAGGTCCGTCTGTAAAGTTATTGTTTCACGTTTGTCATTGAATGAATGGAAAAGTTTGACGTCATCTGCATACATTAAAATATGGCTATTTTTGATGATACATGGTAGATCATTTATAAATAACAAGAAGAGAACAGGTCCAAGGTGACTTCCTTGGGGTACACCCCAACATTAAATTCAGTTGATGTGGTTGTTTTGAAAATAACTCGTTGTTTTCTATCCAATAAATATGAATTAATACATTTTAATAATCCTGGCGGAAATCCAATTTTCGACAGTTTCAAATTTAATAATCTATGGTTTACAACATCAAAAGCCTTGCTAAAATCAGTGTAAATTACATCAGTTTGCAATCCTTTTTCAAAATTTTCGATTACATGAGATGAAAATTCTAATAAGTTAATTGTAGTTGACTTGCCAGGTAAGAATCCATGTTGAAAAGGTGAAATTGATTTGAAGATACTAGAGTTTTTTTGAATGCAAATAATTTGTTCAAAAAGTTTTGCAATTGCACTTAATTTTGCTATTCCACGATAGTTTGTAATACTTGATTTGTTGCCGGATTTATGCAGTGGTATTATGAATGATGATTTCCAGGAAACTGGAAAGTTTTCACATGAAAGGGAATGTTTAAATAATAAAGTGATAGGTACAACAAGCTCTTCAGAACATTCTTTCAGAACGCACAAAGGTATGTTATCTGGACCACCTCTGAATCCAATCTTTAGTTTTTTGAGATGTTCCAATACTATAACTTCATCAATGACAGGTATTGTGACGGTAAGAATCCACAGAATATGTTGTTTTGTAAAAATTAGCAAAAAGATTGCATATAGTTTCTTCATTATCGGATTCAACATCATTATATTTCATTAGCGATGGATAGGAACCGCATACTCAAAACAATCATGAACGTTTTTGGTAAACGTTTCTACTAATTGCTCGAGGAGATCAGCTGTCATTGAGCAATTTGTTTCAGTTAAATAAGACCAGTTAATATCAGATATACGTTTTTTTAGTTTTGTGTAATTAGTTTTCTTGAAGTCAAAAACTGTTGTAGAATTGTTATTGTTGTAGGAGAGTTGTGTATGGAGAGTTATTGTAATTTTTAATGTGGGATGGTGAGCATCTTCAGGCAGCGTTAGAGGAGCTGACCGCGATATATTTAGATTAGAGAAAGCGTCAACAAATATCAAATCCAGGATTCGGTTTTTTGTATTAAGATTTTGGTTGATTTGTGACAAACCTTGTAAGGCAAGAGAGTTAAGGAACTCAATATCGTTTAAATTATTAGATGATGGAAGCAGTTTAAAAGGGTTATCAATATCGCTTTCCCAACAAATACTTGGCAGATTGAAATCACCTGAAACAATAACATCCTCATTTGGTTTCAGTCTGGAACAAATTTCATTAATAATTGATAGGGTTTTAAGTAAATTTCACTGGAAGAGCTCGGAGGAATGTATGAGCACGTAATGAAAACATTTAAAGACTGATAATTTACTTTGACACAGCAAAATTCAATATTTAAAGCATCTTGTAAAATAACTTCTTCTGAAAAATAAGTGGATCGAATGGCAATCAAACAACCACCTCCACTTGTAGTATTATTTAGTATTGAATTACGATCTTTGCGGAAAACAGAATATTTATTACATAAAATTTCAGTATTTAGTGTTACGGGTTTTAACCACGTTTCAGTAAAGATTAATATATCAAATTCTAAATCAAAACTAGTTACAAACAGATCTTTAATTTTGGTGTTAAGACCGCGAACGTTTTGATACAAAATGGAACAAGAATTTGAAGAATTTAGTTTTTTGGAACATTTATCTCGGGTGCACGAGGTAAACGTGCCGTTTTAGGAGCTCGAGGATTTTCACGTGGTATAAACTCACGGATGAAAGCATTTGGAGAACAAAAGTTAGGGTTCAATGCACTATCAAATAAATGTTCAGGAATCAAAATTTTAAACGATGAATTTATACGGGCATAGTTGTAATTAAATTTGAATACTTGTATGTTGTCGGGAGAAACTTTTAGCTGCGCAGATATGTGATGCAACACATCTTCAGCTGTAGTGTCACTCGCAAACCGAGAAATAAAAATAGATTTTCTTGGGGGGACAAAAACAAGCTTTTTAGGTTGTAACACAGTATTAGGACTCGAAGCAGGTTTTGGAGCCGAATTAAGATTAGGAGCAGCTGTTTTTGGTGCCACTTTAGCGGACGAAGTTATCAAGTCAACGTCATTTTTAGAACAGTCGCTGACTTGATTATCGGAAGTTGATTTGGCGACATCTTTCTCCTTTGTATAAGCAAGATAAGGAGAAAGGTTAAAGGCTTCAGACAAATTCGGTGCCAGACCAATTGGTGCAGACAATTGGTCTGAGTCTAAATCTACAACAGGAATCGGAATAATATTTATTTTACTCCTCAAATTTAAATTTTTTCGCGCGCTCTTTGGAGAGACGTAGTCTTCCTCCAAAAACTTGAACTCTTTGAAAAAGCTCACATAATCGGCTAATTTTGTTTGGATGACCGACATCTCATTAGCGATTTCTAAAAATTCCTTTCTGGTTTGACGAATCACCCTAACTATAGCCGAGTCGACTTTGCGGCATTCGGTGCAAGACCAACGTAAACCACACTTTCTATCTTCAAGGTCATCAATCAGACGTGCCTTTAAGGAAACACATTTGCAATGGTAAATGCTTTCACAAAACCAACAAGAAACAAAAGGTTCCTTTTCACTCTTCATGTTACACTTGCGAAGAGAGCACGACATTTTAGTTAAATTGCAAAAGTAAAAAAAAAAGCAGAAAGAAAAAAAAATAGAAATAAAATTGTTCAAAAATTTATGATATTCAATTCAAAATTTAGGCACTCTAGTGTATATGAAACAAGTGCCAAAAAGCATGCTCTGAAAAATTATCACTATTTAAGAACCTGTGTAAACAGTTTGAGACGCAGTGGAAAATACTGATAATATCAGAAACGTCAAAAAGGACATCTTAAAGCTCACGGATAAAATATATTGATACAAACAACAAAGTTGTAAATTTTGTTGTTGTTATACTTAGCTTAGCCCAGCAGCACAGGAATTAGCGAAAAATAACACAAATTTTCACTATATATTATGCACTTTAGCTAGACTTTGTTTTTATTGTCAATTTAAAATAGCTTTGAAATTTTTAACACAATAGAATTATTCAAAAATGGTTAATTGACTCTTAGCAAAAAAATTCACTTCCAAACAGGTTGATAGGGTTGCCAATAACAATGGTGTATAGACTTAAATTTTCCACTTTTGGTCACTCTGATGATCGTAGCTTATCTATTTTTGATCCGATTTTCAGATGTTTGGTATTGCTTGGAAGATGAAATCCAAAATGTATAAAGTTTTGAAAACCGGTTGAAAATTAGAAAGCTATTTGCAAAAACGTGATTAGAAAATTTCATTTTTTTCTCTTTTGTTTTTTAAAATACAGCTTTGTACAGATTTATTGAATTTTTAAAACATGCACTAAAAACAATATATATAAAGCAAAAATATTTAAACTTTACGATTTGGTTTAAATTTTATAGTATCCACTTCAAAATTCATTTAAAAAAAAAGTTTATGTGATAGAAACCTTCTGTAAACGCAGAAAGTCATTATTTTAGGGTGTTTTTTAATTTTTTTTTGTATCCTGTTGGTATGTGGAAATCTTCAAAAGACATTGGTTGCTCCTGCATTGCCAATAGTGTGGGATTTTTACCCACTAAAACCACCTAGGCGTATTTCGCTGTCCTGTATCACCCCTGTGGCACCACTAGTGAAAGCCTTTCTTCACAAGGTAGGATTAGGTTTAAAACTTTCTCTTCTTAGTTACAGCCTTCTGTTTCGTTATTCATCGTGTCGCACACGTTGCATGATCTCCGCAATGATATGGTTGCCTACGTCCCACGTTTCGCTCGATGCCATCATTTTACTAATGAGTAGGATCGCCGTGATTTTTTCTCCGATGTTCCAACGTTTAAGGTGTCAAACCAACTATGGCTACAGTGTCCTGAGCAAAACTTCAGATTTTTCCAGAAGGCGGCGTGTAGGTTCAAAACATGACCGTGTCAATTATTGTATCCAGAGCTTGAAACTTTCATAACTTTTATCAAAAAGTTTTTTGAACAACAGTTATAACAACTGTTAAAAATGATTCTCAAATATAAAAGTCTTTTTTAACTTTTTCTAAAAATTTTTAAAATTAAGAATCATAAATTAAGTCAGACTGTAAATTTTTATATTTCAGAATAAAAGTTTAAAAAAAAATTGTAACTATTACTTTAAAAATAAATGTCAAAAATAACTTTTAACTTTTACATTTACAAGTAATAGTGTAAAGTTATTTTAAACTTTTATTTTTTTAAGCTCTCTTAATTGCACTTCAATTCTGTGTATTCGGTTCAATTTTTTTTTTTTTTCAAAACGGTGAAAAAAGTGGGCGGTGCATTTAAAATGATTTTTTTATATATATTTTTTTCCAACATAAATTCCAAACATTTTCCAAAAATTTATAAAATGTTTACAAATTTATTTGGAATTAAGTTAAATTCCAAAATTTATAAAAACTTTACAAATTTGTTTGGAGTTACGTTAATTTTCAACATAAATTCCAAACTTTTCAACCTGCTTAAGTAGAAATGCTGTATTTTACAAAAACAAGCAAAAACCAGTTTGCAATTTTTGCCATTCGCGCTTCTTCAGTGGAATCAGTTTGATGCAAGGAATGAATAATTCTGTGCTTTTTCCACTTATAGAGGCGTCTTGGATTAACAAAAATTGCCGAAAGAGTGCTGATGAGGATTTTGTGGCTAAAATCCGAAACAGCTGTACACTCTGCCAAGGCTGGTTTTTGCTTGTTGTTGTAACAACCTATTTTGCCAAAATCATTTTTTGGTAAAAATGAAATATAGCCCAAAAATAAATAATTTATTTGGAGCTCGATAAAATCTGTGTTGAATTATCACCGCAACTTTGACGGTTAATGCACTGTAGTCGATTGGCCTTTGTCATGAATTCACTACAATGCATTGAACAAATGCACAGATAGCATAATTGGCGCACAAGTTTTGTCGCTCCAGACGGAAACATGACACTCCCGTTTGCACGATTGAAAAATGCAAGCGCTGCCGATTATGCTGACTGCAAAATAAGCAGTCAAGGTTGCGACAATTAAATTAATCAAATTATAGGTATAAAACAAGCCACAAATCAATAAAGAAACGAGATGTTTATTGACTTTAAACAGTTAAAGGTGTTTTTGTTACAAACGCAAGTTGGCGTAGTAGAATCAGTTCATTAAACATTCCGTTCGAGTGGTTCAAGTGCCATATCGAACAAATCCTGAATAAGTTGCCCAGGTTCAAGTGCCTGTGCAACAACATATTCTCGGGATTAAACATTGGCGCCCCCGGGTGGACATAACCACCAAACCACTTACAAGGAAGTCCTTGAACGTATCCATCAAACCACATTGAAGGAAGTTCTCGGCACATTGCAACAAACCACATAGAAGGAAGTCCTTGAACGTATCTATCAAACCACATCATGACGACAATCGATGAACTGGTGCTTCAGCAAGATGACAACGCTATCAATCTGCAGAAGGCGATCGTGAATTACAAGAAGGCATCGAAGGATCGGAAGACACTCGAATACGCCGAGAAGAAGGCCGAAGAAATCGATGAGCTGTGGCGAGAATTCTAGCATATTGACAATGTCATAAGAAGGGACCCTGCAGCTAAAGACGATCACCCGTACTTCAAGACAGACCTTTACACATCAATGGGGGGAAAATACAGCGAAGTTCGGGAAAAGATCAAGGGCACAATCAAAGTCCTGAATCAACAAAAGGCCGAAAGGCAAGGGGCCGAACAATAAAAAACCACACAGCCACACCCAAAGCCAGTGGTTCAAGAACAAAAATCTGCCTTGCCAATTGTCCTAAAACAAAAAACTATAATTGACATGTGGAACGGATGATGATAGACGTACTGAACGACAGCACAGAACACCCGATGGAATACTATAAGGCTAAGGTAAAAATCATTGAACACCATTGGAGTACTGTGCAAGGATGGCATGACCAAATAATGGATTCCATCGACGACCTGGATTCAAACGACTACAACTTTGAAGCATACCTGGAAACTGAAGCACGGATCAGCTATGGAGTAATGAGAATCCAAGAGAAGGGATCAAAGATGGTACCAGAAACGCAAGGTGAAGCAGTAGCCCACTATTCGGTTGCAAATCATCATTTGCCGAAGGTGGATCTGCCAAAATTCGATGGGGACTACCTGAAGTGGCGTCAGTTCTACGATGTATTCAACGAGATGATCCACAAGTCCACACTTCCGGTAGTGACGAAGATGTTGTACCTAAAAAGAACCCTGGTCGGAGAAGCGGAAAAACTGATTGGACACTTAACAACAACGACAGAAAACTATAGCACAGCCTGGACCATTCTGCAGGATCGCTATAACAATAAGAGTAGTTACTGCAGCTCTGATGGACAAGTTACTAGGACAAGCAAAGCACCCAGCAGACTATCCATCAGTGGCAGCTTTGAAAGGTCTTCATGACACCACGAATGAAACTCTAAGGTCATTGGAAAACTTGGGCGTGGACACAACATCATGGGATATAATAATACTACATATCTTGGTCAAAAAACTTGACAGGTGTACTCATATACTTTATGAACAATCCTAGGCCAATCCTAGAGAACTGCAGTCTCTTCAACATTTTTTGAAGTTTCTGGAAACAACATTCCAATCGCTGGAGGCGGTAGCGCAAAAGAACAAACCTTCCTCTACCAAAGTACTGACGTCAATGGCAAACTCAGAATACAAGAAGAAGTGCAAATGTTGCAACGAAGATGTACACCAGAAGTTTCAGTTAATCAGCGGATACAATTCCTTCAATCAAACAGATTATGCATAAACTGCATGAGACCAGGCCACTTCGCAAGGGATTGTTCTTCAGTAAAATGTTCCAAGTGTGGACGCAAACATAACACTCTCGTACATTTAGAAAACTCAAAAAATCGTGCACCGGCTCAGGAAAACACTGGAAAAGGGTCTGAAGATGATACAGCTAAGCAATCCACAACCTTGGCAGCCTCGAAAGATTCTCATCAAAATGGATACGACCTTCTCAGCACCGCAGTTGTAACGCTTACCGCTAACAATGGTCAAGCGGTAGATTGTAGAGCGATTTTGGACTCAGGGTCTCAGGTCAATTTAATGACTGAAAGAATGGCCAAAAGGCTCGGACTGTCATTGAAACCCACTGTAATGCGAATTGAAGGCATAGGTACTGGAAAAAGTGAAGCTCGCAGTCGCGTAAATGTCGAGCTCCAATCAAGAATTAACAAATACTCAACGCGACTGGAAGCGTACATTCTTCCTCATATTGTATCACAGCAACCATTAGTGGAGTTGGACACATCATCTTGGGAAATACCAAAAAATGTCACCTTAGCAGACCCATACTTCAATTGTCCTGGAAAGATCGATATACTCATCGGTGCTGAGTTTTACCAAATTCTGTTGTCCACTGGAAAAATCCACCTGGATGAAAGACTCCCAACTCTACAAAACACAGTATTTGGGTGGATTTTGGCCGGAAAGATACGCAAAGCAAATTCAAATTGGCCTACATGCGGAATAGGCATTGAAGACGACAGACTAAACCAAAAAATTGAAAGGTTTGGCAGTTAGAAGAAATACAGCAGGATCACAAGATGCTAACAACTGCCGAAAAACTTTGTGAATCTCATTTTGCGATGAACACTACTCGGAGCAATGAAGGACGATTCATAGTTAAGATTCCATTTGCGGAACTCACGGCATCACTGGGGGAATCAAGACAAATTGCAATCAATCGATTTTACTCATTGGAAAGACGTCTGACCAAAGACAGAAAATTGAAAATTCAATATGCAGCATTCATGAATCAGTACGAATCATTAGGCCACATGACCAAGGCCACAATTTGGATCCATTTTGGGAGGAAATGAGAACATTTTCAATTGGAGTAGCCACCCTTCAACAGTTGTGCTCAAAACTCCAGCAAAATGCCACCTGCGACGTCCTGACAAAAAACTTTGAGGATACAAGAAACGAGCTTCTTCAGGATAGAGACATGCTTCTGCATAATCGGAAAACGAGAGCAGCCCTTAACATGGTTGGAAATATCGCTCGCACCTTGTTCGGTGTTCTAGACTCTCACTATGCTGAGCAGATGTCAGAAGTAATTAACCAGGTTAAAATAGACGAAGGTCACATTATAAATCTACTGCGAAATCAAACCTCCATCATCGACTCCACTATAAATGTCATCAAGCAAAACGAACTGACCACAGATCAAAATTATTAGAACTGCAGCAGAGAATAACCTTAGTGATGAAACAAGTGACAACAAATGAAGAGCAACTGAAGTACTCCCAACTCTTTGCACCATTGTGAACACAACTAACATTGATGGCAACGAATGCAGACAGAAATTATTAATGTACTAACTGACACACACCACGGAAAAATCAGTTCATTGTTACTCACGCCTCAACAATTGAAAAACGAAATTAGAGTCATCAAGGCTCATCTTCCTCCATACCGCTTACTACCCATAGATGACGATAATATGGTACAGTTCTACAAACTCATGAAGGCCGAGGGAGCAGTCACTAAAAACGAAGTAATCTTCGAAATAAGTCTACCTTTGATTGACGACCAACATTTCGATTGGTTTAACCTCATTCCCATTCCTATGGTCAAACCCAAAACAATGATTACCATTGTAACCGATACAGCATTCTTAGCTGTAAATGCCCATCGGGATCAGTACATTCCACTAAGCTCGAATGATTTAAGATCATGTTTTGTATTGAAAGACGAAATCTACATTTGCGACATCAAAGGTCCAAAATTTGGAAAGCAATCATCGGTACACTCCTGTGAAATTCACACATTCAACGACAAACCTACCACACAGTGCAAATTGACACGAATACAAGCAAACCTTGCATGGATGCAAATGAACAATAGAAATCAATGGATCTTTGCAACAACATTAGACTTGGAAATATCCGCAGTTTGTGGAACAAAGCTGACGCAATTAACACTAACTGGATCCGGCATAATCACAATGGAACCAAATTGCGTAATCAAAAGCAACGTATTCACAATTCAAGGCCACTATACCTCATCTAGCACAGTACATACATCATATGCTAGATTTAAGGATATCCAGAATATCAGCACACCTCTGGAAGTAAAAGGGATTTTCAATACAACATTCACAAAGATTGAAACTCAATTGGAACAACTCACCATCCTCCAAAACCAACTAGCAAGTGAAGACTTCACAAATCTTCCGATCGCAATGGAATCCAACCGACAACATCACCATGCGGTCAGCTACACTTCACTCATCCTATCCACAATTCTGCTTGATTGGCCTTGACCATGAATTCACTACAATGCATTGAGCAAATGCACAGTTAGCATAATAGGCGCACAAGTTTTGTCGCTCCAGACGGGAACATGACACTCCCGTTTGCACGATTGAAAAATGCAAGCGCTGCTGATTATGCTGACTGCAAAATAAGCAGTCAAAGTTGCGACAATTAAATTAACCAAATTAAGGAGTGCGTCGCTATAAACTTGTGCACGCTTTTTCTACTGTAACTTTTTTCATAGGGATGCCAATTTTAATTGGTTGGTCTTGTTATTTTTGATAAACATGTCATTTTAAATTCTGGTATGTAAGGGATCGAAGTAAACTGTTTATTCAACGAAAGAATTAAAAACATAAAAATATGATTTTGAAGAAATCGAAAAGCCCAAAATTTCCTTTTTTGGTTCACCTTCATATTTGCTTCCAATAGACGCTAATGTAAATTTTCAAATTAAAAGAAATTTATTTAGTGGTTCTTTTAATTTTTATCTATTGTTTAGGTTTTTTCACTTTTTTCGTGCGATTTTTGTACCTTTTTTCATAAACGTTTCTTAGTAAATTAACGTTTCTGATTTGAAAAAAATTTTATACTTTCATAGTCCATACCAGACATTAAAATGACATGTTTTCCAAAGATAATAAGCTCAACCAATTCCAAATTGCATTCATATAAATAAAGTTACAGAAGAAAAAGTGTGCACAAGTTTCTAACGACGCAGTCCTTATAAGTATAAAAGAAGCCACAAATCAATAAAGAAACGAGTTGTTTATTGACTTTAAACAGTTAAAGGTGTTTTTGTTACAAACGCAAGTTGGCGTAGTAGAATCTTACACACATTTTGAAGTGTGTATTTATTGTGATAAATAAAAAATAACACACCTTCTAGATTTTGGCATGCTATATTAACACGCATGCGTGTTTTTTTAAAGCGCTTTCAGCATATATATACACGCAAATTTGTGTGTAAAATGTGCCTACTAGTTTTACACACTTTAGGTGTGTATGAACAACGCATTTCATTTTGCAGTGTAGTCACTAGACTCTAGTGTAATTGTAATTTCCTGGTGATATTCAATGAAGAGTGCTGAATGTCGCTCATTTGAAGCAGTAAACACTAAGATGAACGCCGGTTTTCTTATATTTATAAAATGTCATATCGGCCCACTAGCAATATAGAACTAATAAAGAATATAAAAATAATAAACCAAACTATCAGCTTGTAGATAAATGTTTGAATAACCCAAATTTACAGCTCAATTACAGCTTAGTTGGAGATATTGAAGTTCCAAAACTTCTAACACGATTTTCTCAAAACAAAAGAATTTCGACCAATCAAACCCACAATATTCTCATTTCCCTGTATCGTCTGAATAAAAATGAATTCTCCGCATACATTTTCAAGTAAAGATTTTTACAATGAATTCGAATTTGAAAACCAAACAAAATTTTACAATAGAGTGTATTTGTTGATAAAAAAAAAGGTTTTTGCAATCTCCTGGGTCCTGGGTCTGACCGAAGCTAAAATACCCTGAGACCATGTGTTAGTAATTTTTTATCGAAAATCAGTATTCGGTATTTTATCGATATATTATGGATATTTTATTCATAATTTTTCGATATTTTATCGAAATTTTTCAATTGATTGTCGATAATTTCCGATTCATTTTACAATTTTGTTCCAATTCCATTTCGTTCCAGTTTCATTCCCATTTCGTTCCCGACCTCATTTCCAACCCAATGCAAAAAACAAAATAAAAATCGGTTCAGTATTTCTCAAAATAAAAGGTCATTTTGTATGGGAGATATGAGGATTTGTCGATATTGTATCGAAAATTTTTCGATATTTAATGGATAATTTTATTTTATTTTATCGATTTTTGTCCATACTTTTTCGATATGTTATCGATAATTTTGCGAAAATTTTTCGATTTTTTATCGATAATTTTTCGATAATTTATCGATAATTTGCCAATATTTATCGGTAATTTGAATTTCCTGATCCATTTAAAAATTTTGTTCCAAAATAATTATGTTGAAAATAAAACAAATTTGGCGGCCATTTTGGATGGAAGGTAGGCGTGGTTCTTACCCGATGTTGCCCATTTTCAATACCATCCAACCATTCGCCAAAAAAAGATGAATGCTCAAAAGCTACGACAGTTATCGTGCGAAATGACAGACAGGCGGACATGGCCTAATCGATTCAGGAGGTGATGCTGATCAAGAATATATATACTTTTCCATACCGGTCACACGTTACAAACGGTGTGACAAAAACAATGTACCCTTGGACACTAGTGTGCAAGGGTATAAAGACTTTAAAAAAATAATTTTAATTCCCCGCCCACTTTTTTCATCCCTTTGAAAAAAAAACCAAAATTTAACAGAATACCGAAGTACACGTGTGCAGAGGTTTCAGCTCTCTAGTTCATATACACAATTTATGAGAATTAAAAGACTTTTTCAAAAAACTTTTAAAAATTAAAGTCAGAATAAACTCTTATTTGTAAATTTAAAAAATTAAAGTTTCAAATAACTTTTAACTTTTACTTGTAAATATAAAAGTTATTTTTGACTTTTATTTTTAAATATAAAAGTTGAAAGTTTTTTTAAACCTATATTCTGAAATATAAAAGATTACATTCTGACTTAACTTTTTGAAAAACTTGTATGAGAGTTTTTTTCATGCTCACCTGCAGTCACCAGTGCACCTAGGAAATAAAAACGAACCATACAATAAAAACACATTTTATATGGCTTTTCAAAAAGTTTCATAAAAAAAGTTTGACTTTTTTGCATTTTTGCTTCTAGCGATGAGAGAAGCAACGGCATATTCTGTTTCTAAAAATTCCGTCAACTGTATTAAAATAATTTTAATTGCAGGTATATTTCCCTGTAAGACATCAGCTGGTTCAGCATCTAATTAATTATATGCAACGGCTTGGCTTTCCACCCAATGCGTCATTAGAACATAGAAAACTCTCAGTAGATCTAGCAGAAGTGATAATTAAATGGGAGTTACAACGCATCAAAGAAAATGAAAGAGAATCCAAAATAGATGATGCTGAAATTGAAAATGAAAATAAAGAGAAAGGCGAAAGTGCAGTGAAACGATATTCTACTGAAGATTCTAATGAATACCGTAAGAAGATGTTAACTTCCGATAATGTACGCCAGCAAGTTAATCTAAGTAAGTACTTTAACAACTATCACTTAATTCTGAACATAGGAATAAGCTAAGTCAGATTATGCAAGGGAATGAATTTGTAGAAATCGATCTGTGCACTTATATCATGCACGCTCAACAGTTTCTTTGGGTTAGGTTACAGTGGCGGCTATATGCCTCACATGCCTTGAGCTCATTGCTGTGTCCCTTGAGTCTGTTCCCAGCTAACATTTATTTTTGATATCGACTCAAGAACGACTCGGTATCAAAGGTTTTTCTCTAAAGCATGCTTTACACCTTCAGTGAACGTGAATGCGGAATCATGACGAGACCTTTTAAAATTTTTCACAGCGAACTCGGGAAATTTTTTTTTTTTTTATGTACATTTATTTATTTGAAACACGCAATATTAACTTAGGTCTAACAATGATTATTCAATAATTCTACTTAATTCTAAAAAAAAAATGCAGCTTAAACTAAGCTGTGAGATGTAAAAATTGCCCTACATCCATTGATTTAGGCAATGTGTAACTCCACATCTATTATATGAGATATATATTAGCTTCGTTGAAGACGTGAGGGATTCAGAGTTCTCAGTAAATTTCTAGCTAGAATGTTTGGATGAAACATAAGCTTCTGCTTGTACTTCAAGGTAAGTTTCGGAATTTCGTCTTTTACTGCAGGGATATTCAAATCATGTTTGCATTTCTTATAAACCAAGGGGCTCTGGCAATTTGTCTCAGGATTTTAGATTGGACTCTCTGGAGTTTTTCCACATTAGAGGGAGAGGCTGTACCCCAGATTTCAATTCCATATGTCCATATGGGTTTTATTATACTTTTGTATGTTTGGACTTTATATGTGAGATTAAGCTTTGATGCCCTTGCGATTAGCCAATTTAGCTTCAACTGTTTAACTTAAACTGAGTGATTTTAGATTGGATGTGCTTGTGCCATGTGAGACGGCGATCAAGATGCATTCAAGGTACTTGGTTTCGGTACTTTCGGGCACAACTTGGCCGTTTATCTTCAGAACAGGACACGTGCCCCTTCTTAGGGTGAAGGTTAAGTGACAGCTTTTGGATTCGTTGACTTTGATTTTCCATCGTGATAGCCAATTGCTTAGAGTGTCCAAATGTTTTTGCACGTAAAGAGTTGTCATGTCTGGGTTTGAGTGGGAGCACAGGATAGCAGTGTCGTCAGCAAAAGTCGATAAAAGAGTTCTGTCGCTTTTGGGCATATCTGCAGTATATAGAATATAAAGCAGGGGCGCGAGGACACTGCCTTGTGGTACTCCGGCCAGTATTTCGTATTTTCGGGAGACAATATGTTTATGTTTTACTACAAAGTTTCTATTCGTGAGATAGTTTTTAAGTAGGCAGTGCTTATTAGCGGGAAGAATATGCTGTAATTTGAAAATAAGTCCTTCGTGCCAGACTTTATCGAAGGCCTGGGTAATATCGAGAAAATAAGTCCTTCGTGCCAGACTTTATCGAAGGCCTGGGTAATATCGAGAAATATGTGAACTTTTATTAAATTTTATTCGATGATGTAATTGTCGCCTAATGTGTAAAGTTAAAAAAAAGAAAGATTAAAAAAAAGAAAAAAATATGAAGCAATGAATTAAAAAAAGAAAAACTTCGGCCGGCACCGGGCTTGAACCTATGACCCCCGCAGTTATATGCCGAAGCTCTACCCAACTGACCACAGCCAGCTATAAAATAATTTCAGGTAATGGCGGTTAGGTAAACAAAGCCATATGGTGAACTCCATAATTTATATATACATATGAAAATCATTTGTGAAATATGTGAACTTTTATTAAATTTTGTAAAGAATAGAAAGAAATTTTGTTGGATGATGTAATTGTGTAAAGTTAAACCGGTGGCGGGCTTGAACCTATGACTGCCGCAGCATAGGCCGAAGCTCTAACCAGCAGACCACAGTCAGCTATAAAATAAATTGAGCTAATGGCGATATAGTTCATCAAGCTGTACGGTGAAAGTGTATATACACACAAAAATATAGCTTTTATTTACCATTGCCACCTTTAAGGAAATAATACTACCAAAAGGCTAGCGTTGCCACCTAACAATGTTTTCACCTGTTACGGCTAAACATTATTTCCGATTGTCGATTACAAAGCGTTTTATTCATTGGATTTTTTCAATTTTTATTTTCGTATTATGTATTTTGACGCACTAAAACCGAATCTGAATCTTTTATTGTAGCAAGAATCTGCTTTCCGAGAAATAAATTTTTTTAAGTTTTGATTTCCCCTTTTACAATTTCTTGAGTGACTTCTAAGAAAAGTGTTCATTTTGTAGTATTTTTTTTCGGGAATTTTAATTTATAAATGATTCATATTTTTATTTGTTTTTATGAAATTTCTCACCTTAAACAAATATATTTTCGCATTTGCAAGAAACATTTTTGAGTAAGTTTCGCTGCGGCTGTGGTACTTCGCGTTGATGTGTGCGGACCTTAATGTTGTAATGGGAATATATTATAGTGTATAGGAAAGTGTAATATGAAAGTGTAATATGGAAATCTAATACACCACCGTAATAGGTGAAAATAGTGCTAGGTGCCAACGGTAGTCTTGTGGCAGTGTTATTTTCTAAAAGGTGGCAGCTTTAGGTCGAAGCTATTTTTGTTTATATGTGAAATGATTTTTTGTGTGTGTATATACATGAAAGCGTTTTGCATACAGCTTGCCGAAGTTAATCGATATTAGGTGAAGGTATTGTATGAGAATTAGTGGCTCTGGTGAGAAGGCGCTTAGTTCGCTACTTCATCTTACTTACAATCGCTGCGTTGTGGGTTCGATACCTCACCAGGGCGGCTAACATTTATAAGACAAAATATATGTGTGACTATATTTGTAAGTAAGTGACCCTGGTTCATTCTCACGACCGCAGCGTCGTGTGGGCAAACCAGAATGGCTAACATTAAAAAAAGAAGGTTAAACAAATTTTTTAAGTGAAGTTGTAAATTTTGAATCGGTTAGTGTTCCGGACAGACAGACAGACAGATCAAATTGACTGGCACTACTTTACACCCACCCACCCTTCCACAGGATCCATTAAAATAAATGAATAATTTTTCCTCTAGTTCAATTGAGTTGGAGTGTTAAAAACATCATCACAACGTCGATCTCCTTGCGGTGCAGTCGGTGTAGTAAGGTGTGTTCGATCATTGGCATTTTGCAGAAATAACACCGGGTTGGTTCTCAAAAAATCGTGACAGCTCATCAATGTTGAAAAATTTGTGAGCATCATCATTGGTAATACTTTTGGCAGCTGGTATAGCCAAAATAAGCTTGAAGCCTTTTATTTTCTTGCTCTTTACCAAATTACGGCACATGGATTTCAAACTTGATTGCTGCCGGGTGCAAATTGTCATTCAAATAAACCCTGGAATGATAACAATTCGCGATAAGCGTAAGTTACGTTGATCCATATATTTTCTCATCAACTCATCCCGCTTAAACACGTTGAGAAATTTGGCTAGAATGGTTTTTTTGCTTTTACCCAACCAAAAGTAAGAGTTGATGTCTCTATCGTCAATATTTACGCCAAGGACAGTGGCTATTTTTAAGACGGACTCCAGTTGGTTTATGCTGCATGTTGTCGAATTCTGTAATTTTCTTTCTTCAATTCGATTTTATGTGAAAAAACTTTTCAAAAAGTTCATAATGTAAATAAAATGGTAAAATGTGATAAATGTATGTACTTTTATTAATATATTGATATCAATGTAAGAAATTTGCCCGAATATTTTTTTTTTAATTTTTACGAAAATGTTTTTTCATTAATTTTAGGGGGGTTTCCGTTTTAAAAATGGTTAATTATGTTTTTTTTTCTCGTATTTTTCTTAATCTCAAACGAACTTAAAATTTGTGTCGGTTACCAAATTTGAAATCAGCGAATCAAGGACCACTAGAATCCGTTATTATTAAGAAACCTTTTTCGAAATATAATTGTAGAGTTGTATTATATGCATAATAATTAAATAAGAAAATCAAGCATACAATTCTGGATTTATTCAAAAACAATAAGAGTTACAGAGTTACCGATTACATTTTTGAAATCAGGGCCAAAACACATTTAGTAACTTAGTTTCAATTAATTCAGAATACTCTTTCGATTTTTGTCCCAAGCTCATATGGAGACAAATCGCACATATGGCATCGAACACTTCCACATGACTTAGTTATATTTTTGGTACAAACAGAGCACACTTCTTCGGTCGTAGCCATTGTGTTCAAACAATTAAATAAATTGCAAATTAAATTGCGCGCAAAGTTTACAGCGGCAGCGCAGCTTCAGCAAAGGTCTCAAAATTGAACAGAAAATTTCGATGAAAAACGGTAAGAAAGCGAATACTTTTTATTTTTCTGCTTTCCGGGAGTACTTTTTTGTATTTTAAAGTCCTTTTTAACTTTGATTTAAAGATTTAAATATTAAAATATATAAGAAATATAGCCAGCGGCAAATTCTTTTACTCTGACATTTGACAGAGTTGTTTTGTCTCAATATAGAATTGAAAAGGCTCTTGCTAATGACAATAATAGGCCAATAACTCTTCAAAAGCTAAACGACTGTGAACAAGTAAAGTAATAATGGTTTTCATTTAAACGTATAACTGGCCTTGTGAACTTATTTTTTTATTTTTTTTTTAATAGTAATTTTATTCAATTGAATTACCTAATAATAACTTAGGTCTAACAATGATTTTTCAAAAATTCAGAAATTCAGCTTATTTTTATAATATTCAGATTAAAACTATTTGCCCTATATCCATTGATTTAGGCAATGTAGAGTTATCGTAACTAATACATGGGGAATATATTAGTTTCGTTTGAGACGTGAGGGATTCAGAGGTCTCAGTAAATTTCTAGCTAGAATGTTTGGGTGAAACATGAGCTTCTGCTTGTACTTCGAGGTAAATTTCGGAATTTCGTCTTTTACTGCTGGTATATTCAGGTCTCTGTGGATGTTAGTATTTTTTATATACCAAGGGGCTCTGGCAATTTGTCTCAGGATTTTAGATTGGACTCTCTGGAGTTTTTCCACGTTCGAGGGAGAGGCAGTGCCCCAGAGTTCAATTCCATATGTCCATATGGGTTTTATTATACTTTTGTATAATTGGACTTTATATGTGAGATTAAGCTTTGATGCCCTTGCCATTAGCCAATTTAGCTCCAACTGTTTTAACTTAATCTGAGTGATTTTAGATTGGATGTGCTTGTGCCATGTGAGACGGCGATCGAGATGCATTCCAAGGTACTTGGTTTCGTTACTTTCGGGGACAACTTGGCCGTTTATCTTCAGAGCAGGACACGTGCCCCTTCTTAGGGTGAAGGTTAAGTGGCAGCTTTTGGATTCGTTGACTTTGATTTTCCATCGTGATAGCCAATTGCTTAGAGTGTCCAATTGTAGTCAATTGGCTCCTTCTTACAGTTTTAAATACTGCAAAGTCAATGACGTCGGGAGTTTTTCGATTGTCAGTTGGCCAATAAGTTGGCGTGCCAGAGGAGACTACGTCAAGGCCAAGTCTGTTGATGGTGTTCAACAGGAGCCTGCCCTTTGGTGATATTAAGCGAGAGCCCCAATATGTATGTTTGGCGTTGAAGTCGCCGGCAACGAGAAACTTTGGCCCAAGAGAATGGAAAAAAGTCTGGAATTGTTGCTCAGTTATTTTGTGTCTGGGCGGGCAGTAAATAGCTGTTAATGTTAGGCCTTTTAAGTATTCATCGAGAGAAATACTTGTCGCTTGAATATATTCTGAGCAATAATTCTGAAGGGCATAATGTTTTATCCTGCTTTTTATGAGAATAGCGGAACCACCTCTAGCGTTTCCGCTTGGATGCTTTGTGTCATAGAGTCTATATCCCGGAAGATTGAAAAAGTGTTTTTTGGTGAAGTGAGTTTCTGAAATTAGCATAACGTCAATGCTGGACTCTTTCAAGAACTCGATAAGTTCTAGTTTGTGAAAACACAGGCCGTTTGCATTCCAAATGATATTTTTAAACCATTCATGGTTTAGACATGAGATGTTGTAGTAAAAGACTTTGATTTTTAATCATTTCTTGCATCATATTTTGCATACCAGACATAAATTGTGACATATTTTGTATAAACACTTGCAGAGTTTGTTCGAGAGAACTGCTAGGAGGAGCAGGTTGCGTGAACTCGAGGACATAGTTTTGTCCTTTTAAAGCGCTGGCGTAGGAAACGCCTTGATTTATATTGGGATTTACATAAGTAGGTACAATGGATTGTGAGGGATTTGTTGGGATTTTTCTTAAATCCTGTTTTGGAGGGAAAACATCAGCTTTGGGAATATCTTTGCTTTTGAAGGATTTGTAGATTGGACAGCCTCTATAGTTTGCTGTATGGTTGCCACCGCAGTTTCTGCATTTTTAACATTTGTATCCTCTTTAGTTTTTTTGCGCAAGTTTGTGGGATGGAGATCGCCACATATTACGCACACGTTGGGAAGTGTGCAATACGATTTTGTGTGACCGTATTCTTGGCAATTTTGGCACTGAATTGGTCCTCGGCGCTTATGAGGCTCTTCCACTGTAATTTTGCAATGGAGGAGATACCGCAGTGAGTAAATTGGGAGAGATTCCCCCTTTTTTAGGGACCTTGGATCAAATTCCAGTTCCACTCGGAATTGGGGCATTTTTTCTCGATTTTGTATGTTAAAAACGGATTTAACGTGGAAGCGCTCTTCGATTAAAGCGCTTTTGATTTCATTGCATTCAACAAACGAGTCAATGGCTTTTAGGACAACGGAGAGACCTTTGGAGCTTTTGAGCTGATATGTGTAATAGCTCTTTTTTGATTTATCGAGGGACTCGATAATTTTTCTATAATTTGCCTCGTTATAGATTTGAATTTTAGTCTCATGGATTCTTCCCTTAAGAATAGGGATTACATGAAATGTGTGATCACCAATGATTTGAGAAATTATTTTTATTAGGGGATTTGAGAATTTTTCACGTAAGTAAATTGGTGGGGGTTTTTGGAATTTCGGAATCGGTTCCGAACTTGCGGTTTCGGCCAGAATGGCAAATCGGTTGTGCCCTAACTCAATAGACTTTTTGGGATTAGTCTTTTGCATTTTAGAGCATTTCACATTTCCAGGATGATAACCTTTTCTTTTGAAAGGCGTCAATGCCTTTCTGTTTTGCCGATTCTTTAATATTCTCTACAGTAGTACAGCTATTTGGAGTTTTTATTGTTTTTTGTTTGCCTGCATATTGTGTTTGCTCATTTGTATTCTGAGCGGGAGTAACGCAAAGGGAATTTACATGCTGTGATGAAATGGGATTTCAAGAATAAAAGGCGAAACAGAGTTACCTGTTTTTATGTTTTTAGTTTAACACACTCTTGACTCCATGTGAGAGATTCAGCGTGTGATGTCATCATTGCGGGATGTTGAACGGGAGTAGTTGGTAACACTAGCGATACAGAGTGCTTAGAGAGAGTTGCATTCTGGAATGAAGGGCGAAAAGCGTCATCGCTATTGGGGGCAAGCGGGGACATATGATTTTTCGCTGTTCTCGCACTTTATTGTTGTTGTTTTGATTGTGTCGCTTTCGTTTCTGTTTCGCTTTCGTCTGAGCGGGAAGCAGAAATCGGCATGAGAGACGCGCTCGATTTTTTCGGGGAATGCTTTATTCCCATTTTTTGCAGAAATTATTTATATTTTTAATTCGGCAATGAACGAAACAATATGGTGAATACAATTTCAGAGAAAAAAAATTATTAATAAATAAAGAGTAAAAATCAAGTTTTTTAAAATATAACCCTTTAACCGACTAAAAAGCAGAAAAAAAATTTCCTTTAAAATAATTTCAGCAATTTCGATTTAAAATTAAGGGTTTTTGGCGACTCTAAAATCTGCAATGATATCCGGAGGAAAGTACCCAAAAACCCTTAATTTTAAATCGAAATTGCTGAAATTATTTTAAAGGAAATTTATTTTCTGCTTTTTAGTCGGTTAAATTTTTTTTCTCCCCCCCTTTTTCTCTTTTTTACTCTTTTTCCCAAATGCGAACCTAAGTAAAAAATTACAGCCTTGTAGCTTACAAAATACGAGAGTTAGAACTTTAAATTGGCTCCATCCCGCTCCCCGTTGCCCCCACATTCCCCTTTCCAAAGGGTACAAAATTTCATTTTGTCAATAAGAACTCACCTACCAAATTTCAACAATGTAGCTTGAAGGAATTGGAAGTTATGCCATGTTTAAAAAAAAAGGTTAGAGTCCCCCCACGGCCCCCTACGCCTCTGATGGACCCCAAAATAGAATGCATTGTCACCGGAGTTCTATCAGTGTTCGAAATTTCAGCTCTCTAGCTCATGTGGAAGTGTATGAAAAAGCTCACCGCAGATTTGAGGATATATATATATATATATACTCCACCCAAAGCAAGTTAATATAAGGGTTATAATAAAAAAAGAGTAAAAAACAAGTTTTTTAAAATACAACCCTTTAACCGACTAAAAAGCTGAAAATAAATTTCCTTGAAATTAATTTCAGCAATTTCGATTTAAAATTAAGGGTTTTTGGCTACTTTATTCCTAATATAATTGCAGATTTTGAAGTCGCCAAAAACTATATATATATATATATATAGTCCGCCCAAAGCAAATTAATATAAGGGTTATAAAAAATGTCTACTTTTATAGAAAAAAAAACAACACATGAATTTAATTGAAAATTCACGTTGAACACAACTTTTAAAATGCCTATCGGTATTTGAACGTGAAAATCAATGTGGAAATGTCTGACATTAAATTTCACCACTTTCCATTTTCACGTTCTCTATCGGATTTACATTTCCCGTAAAAAGTTGTGAATACGAGTTCACGTATTTTTATACCCCCACACTCACTGTGGCAGGGTATACTAACTTTGTCACAACGTTTGTAACGCCCATAAGGAGGCGTGTCCGGTATGTAAAAGTATATATATTCTTGATCAGTATCACCTCCTGAGTCGATTTAGCGATGTCCGTCTGTCTGTCCGTCCGTCTGTCCGTCTGTCCGTCTGTCCGTCCGCACGATAGCGGTCGCAGTTTTGGAGATATCGACTTGAAACTTTGGGTACATGTTTTTCTCGTGAATACTGAGATCAAGTTCGAGAATCAGCCAAATCGGACAAAAAGTGGGCGTGTCTCCCATACACCCAAAAAAAAGGTAAAAATTTTTTAATGTTGTATTCGATTGGAAATGTTTAGAAACGTATTTTTGACATGGTCCGAGGTTCCGCAGCCACATATATAAAGGTCTAAATGGGGTCTTGAGACCAATTTTATTTTTTTTTTGTGGATTTAATTGGAAATTTTTAGAAATGGATTTTGGACATGGTCCGGGCTCCAAAACCACCTATAATTGGCTCAAAATAGGGTCTTGAGACCACAATTTTTTATGTTCAAGGTACTTCTTCCTACTGTGTGGGGGTATTTCAGCTTCGGTATAGCCGAAGATAGTCCACTCTCTAGTTTTTCGTAAAATTTATTTTACGTTTCGTTGAAAGGGTGCTATGTTTTGTATGAAAAATGTTCACATTCATTTTCACGTGAGGTGTACTCGAGAATAATAGCTTTCTCAATAAAAAGGGGAGTTAGTTCTCGAGTCGAGAAAAATGTTAGTTCTTGACTCGGTTTCAAACGTTAGTTCTCGACTCGGTTTCAAATGTTAGTTCTCGTTTCGAGAAAAGGGTTAGTTCTCGAGTCGGTTTCAAAAGTTAGTTTTCGATTAACGAAAAGGGTTAGTTCTCGAGTCGGTTTCAAATGTTGGTTTTACATTCGAGAAAAGGGATAGATCTCGAGACGGTTTCAAACGTTAATTCTCAAATAAAAAAGTGAAACGTGAATTAATAAATTAAAAATTTTTTTTTGTTTTTATTGCATATTTGATAAGTAGAGGTAATTTTTTTTAACCCCAGCAAACATTTAGGTTTGGTATCGACTCGAGAACGACTCGGTATCAAAGGTTTTCCTCTAATGTCGAACGTTTGAAACCGACTCGATACCGACTCGAGAATCATAGCTTTCTCAATAAAAAGGGGAGTTAGTTCTCGAGTCAAGAAAAGGGTTAGTTCTCGAGTCGGTTTCAAACGTTAGTTCTCGATTCGAGAAAAGGGTTAGTTCTCGACTCGGTTTCAAACGTTAGTTTTCGATTCGAGAAAAGGGTTCGTTCTCGAGTCGGTTTCAAATGTTAGTTTTACATTCGAGAAAAGGGTTAGTTCTCAAGTCGGTTTCAAACGTTAATTATCAAATTGACCAAATAAAAAAGTGAAAAGTGAATTAATTAATTTTAAAATTGTATTTTTGTTTTTATTGCATATTTGATAAGTAGAGATCATTTTTTTAAACTAAACAATATAAAAAGGTGCAGATTACGAGGCATAAGTTTACTTTAGGGCCTGGAAACTTTTTGCACTTTTTTTTTATTCCTATGTATTTTCCCGTCCTAAATCGAAATCCAGAAGAGTTTTGCCCCGGACGCTTATAGTTTCCGAGATATTTGCATTTAAAGTTCCGAATTTTCCCATATAAAATATTCACTACTTCGTTATTGAATGAATTCTTCTTCTTCCTTGAATGTATTTGTTCATTCGTTTTAGGCACAATTTTTGTCATTTGCAATTTTCAAACACTACAACAACACCACAACTACAACAATACAGTTGTATTATTGCTATTGCAGTAATTTTGTTAATTTTGTTTTTTTGTTGTAATAATGTTATTGCAATGCTGTTGTATGGTTCTTGTTGTTGTAATATTGTTATGACAATGTTGTTGTCATCGTAATGTTGTTGTTGTTGTTTTGTAATTTGTTGTTCTCACCTTGTTGTTGTAAATCGCTCGATTTTTTGTTACAATTTTTCATTTTTAGAGTTATGTAATGTGGATGTGTTTGTAATAGTTGCAATGTTTTTAAGGGCTGTTCCAACAACAAATTACAACAACCTTGTTGTTGTAAATCGCGCGATTTTTTGTTAAAATTTTTCGTTTTTAGAGTTATGTAATGTTGATGTGTTTGTAATAGTTGCAATGTTTTTAAGGGCTGTTCCAACAACAAATTACTGTTCCAAAACTATAAGCGTCCGCGGCAAAACTCTTCCGGATTTCGATTTAGGACGTGAAAATACATAGGAATAAAAAAAAAAAGTGCAAAAAGTTTCCAGGCCCTAAAGTAAACTTATGCCTCGTAATCTGCACCTTTTTATTTTGTTTAGTTTAAAAAAATGATCTCTACTTATCAAATATGCAATAAAAACAAAAATACAATTTTAAAAATAATTAATTCACGTTTCACTTTTTTATTTGGTCAATTTGAGAATTAACGTTTGAAACCGACTTGACAACTAACCCTTTTCTCGAATATAAAACTAACATTTGAAACCGACTCGAGAACTAACCCTTTTCTCGAATCTAAAACTAACGTTTGAAACCGAGTCGAGAACTAACCCTTTTCCCGAATCGAGAACTTACGTTTGAAACCGACTCGAGAACTAACCCTTTTCTTGACTCGAGAACTAACTATCCCTTTTTATTGAGAAAGAAATTACAAACACATCAACATTACATAACTCTAAAAATAAAAAATTTTAACAAAAAATCGAGCGATTTTTTTTTTTGCCTACGGCGCTTACTACCACTGCATTACAATTACATCCTATCTACCAACATCCATTGTTTCAATCCTCCTTTAAATTCATTTCCCTATTTCCAAAAACTATATTTCCATAAATTCTTTAAAATAAGTAACTAAATACTTCATTGCCATAAATTTATTAAAATAAGTACTTACTTTATGCTTCCATAACACATGAACATATTTTTCGTAATACTTCCACCGACTACCACTTTCATTCCGAATGACTTTTTCAAGAAGAAGAAGAATTCATAAACAAGAAAAAGTGATTATTTTATATGGGAAAAATCAGAACTTTAAACGCAAATATCTCGGAAACTATAAGCGTCCGGGGCAAAATTCCGGATTTCGATTTAGGACGTGAAAATACATAGATATCAAAAAAAAAAAGTGCAAAAAGTTTCCAGGCCCTAAAGTAAACTTGTTCCGAATCACATCAGTTATCGACTCGAGAAATACGGTATTTCTCAAACCTTTGAGAACGACCTTTGATATCGAGTCGAGAAGTAACCTTTGAAAAGGAGTCGAGAATCACATTAGTTATCGACTCGAGAAATAGGTATTTGAGAACGACCTTTGAAAATGAGTCGAGAATTACATTAGTTATCGACTAGAGAAATAGGGTATTTCTCAAACCTTTGAGAACGAGTCGAGAAACCTTTGATATTGAGTCGAGAACTAACCTTTAAAAGTGAGTCGAGAATGACATTGGTTATCGACTCGAGAAAATTAGGGTATTTCTCAAACCTTTGAGAACGACTCGAGAGCGACCTTTGATATCGAGTCGAGAACTACCCTTTGAAAACGAGTCGAGAATCACATTACTTATCGACTCGAGATATAGGGTTTTTCTCAAACGTTTGAGACTGTGTTTGCTGGGTTGCTGACGGATTAGACATGTGCAGCAAAGGTGAGGAGGCTGTCAAACGTCACGCCTAGAATCTTCCGGTTACTGACGGTTTGGATGGGCCTACTGTCGATGTGGATGTACAGTACACGGGAGAGCTCTCTCGACCAGGAGGTGAAGAGCGTGTCTGTTGACTTCTCGGTCGAGAGCTGGAGGTTGCGGGTGCTGAAGAACCAGGCCACTGAGTTTAGGTAAGTGCTCAGTTTGCTGCACAGATCTCCGATGATTTTGTCAGACGACAAGAATTGGCAAGGAAACTCTACTACAGAATTTAGCACCCATTGCATTTTCGGAAAATCCTTTTAATTTTGCATACGGGGTGCAAAATGCTCTTGTTTAAACTCAAATTTGAAAAAGGCTTTTCCCAGTATCCAGAGCCTGGTTCTAGCTAGACAATTCTTCACGTCCTAGAGAAACGATGTAGCTCGATTGTTTTTTGTTGTAGTTAGGCCTGAATTTCTTCGTTATTTTACTGTGGCTTATATTTATCCACCTATTTTGTGAAAGTAGAAGGGTTTTGTTATCCTGATTCATATAAAAGTGTTGTATAGGTGGAGGAATTGACTGAGCTGAAGATTCTAAATGAACACCATCCTTAGCCAACTCATCCGCCTTTTCATTTCCTTCTATGTCGCTGTGACCCGGTACCCACACTAGACTGAATTTTTATTGAGAAGTTCCTGTTAAACGATGTTTTGGGAGATATGTAATCTGTAGTAATATACACTATATTATCTAAGTTACTATGTCCAAAAAGCTAGGACTTAAAACAAACTCTACTATTCTTTAAGCCTTAGTGCAGTTTTTTAAACTATTCCCTTGGCAAAGAGATCTATTGGTATTAAGTGCAATATCACGTTAGGCGACTCAACACAAAGTTGACCCTGGAGTCTTTCCAGCATCTTTACTGTCGACATTATTCCCAGAGCATTCCACTAGACTAACACCCCATAAAGTAGCATTGGTCTTACTATATAAGTGTATATCCAGTATGTCACTTGCGGATCTAAACCCCATGTTTTTCCGAACATTTTTTTACACGCATAATAGGCGTTATATGTCTTTTTAATGCGTTCATCTACATTTGGTTTCCAGGATAGTTTCCTATCGAGAATTACCAGATACTAAAATCACTACATCATCGGCATACACAACAACGTTGTTGCCTTTACCTTGAAGTTCAGTCAGCATCATGTCTACTGCCAGTATCCACAGCAAAGGTGACAAAACATCTCCTTGCGGTGTTCCTTTAGTGGAAAATTGTTTACAGCTCGTTTTGCCCCATTCGGTCTTTATGATACGACACTGAGCATTGAGTCAACCCATCTACATATATGGGGGTTGATATTGGCTCTTTCCAAGCCTCGATTATCGTTATTTTTGTTACGTTATTAAAAGCTCCTTCTATATCTAAGAATGCTGCTAGAGTGAGTTATTTGATATTGAGCGAAGCTTCGATTGTTTGAACAACTGAGTGAAGGGCTGTCTCCACCGATCTGCCTTTTTGATATGCGGGTTGAGACATTGAAAGAACATTTTTGGAATTTCCTCTCTGATATAAATGTCTAAGATACGTTCTACAGTTTTCAGGAGAAAAGATGTAAGACTGATTGGCCTATAATCTTTCGCTTTTACGGGACTACTACCCTTTGGTATAAAGACTACCCTCGGTTCACTCCACGATTTAGGTATCATGTTTAATTTTAAACATCCCTTGAATATATATATAAGCCATGGCGTAATTTTTTTCGTAATGCTCTGTAACATTGCTGGAAAAATTCCATCAGGCCCTGGCGATTTATGTGGTTTAAATGAGTTAATTGCCCAATTTACTCACCTAATTGTAAAAATATTTGGTAGTTCGTCACTACATGTCACTGATACAGGTTCAATGTGCGCAATCGGACTGTCTTGACAACCAGGAAAGTGGGTTTGCACTAGGACATCTACTGTCTCCTGTTCATCAGCAGTCCAGCTACCATTTCCCCTTTGTAGAAGAATCGGTGATATCTCTTTTTTTGAAAGTATTTTCCTAAGTCTTGCGGCGTCGGATGTTATATCGATTTTGCTGCAAAATTCCCGCCAACTTGAACGTTTAGCCCCTCAAACAGACTTTCTTTAAATTTTAACTCGTATCTATAGGTGTTCCACAACTCCATTAAGTTATATTTACGGGCCTCTTTAAAAAGGCTTTGAATTCTCCTACGAGACTCCGTGAGTTCTCTATTCCACCCTGAGGGGTTGTACTTTTTTATTTCTTCTCCTAACAGGTATCGCATGTCCTGCCTTTCTCAATACAGACGAGAGCATTTCATTACAGTCCTCTACATTCTGCGTATTGAAAACAAGATCTGGAACTATGTCCCCTAGTTTACTATTGACGAGTCTGGAGTATTGATACCAGTCATTTTTTTCGGGATTTCTGAAGTCTTTCGCTTTAGAACCCATTTCAAAACTGATCGTAAAATCTATATACTTGTGATCTGAAAAGGACGCTATCTGAGATTTGCAATACATTCAGTTGAAAAGCATTTGTTTGAGTGTATAGGTTGGCCTGTAGGTTCCCCACCGCGATTTCTTATGCTGAGATTTGTTGAATTTATAAAATTTAGGAGTGACTCACCTCTTTCGTTGGTATCTTTGCTGATCCAAATATAGTTGTGTGCATTCGCATCACTACCTATTATTAGGTTAGCCTGCGTTTTTTCAGCTTCTTCCACCAGTTTGCGGAGGTGAGCAGGTGGAGCTTCTGTATCGTGTGCCATGTAGGATGATGCAATCAGCTGTGTAATGCCTTTCTTATTCCTGCATTGAACTGTTGTTAAATCATTTGTACTGTAGTTTGTTTTTAGAAGATATTGAGGGTATTATTAGCCAAAATGGCAGAACGCCATTGTGTATAAAATAAATTAAAGTTGTGTGACTCCAGGCTCTTTATCACGCCACTTTCGTCAACCTAGGCTCCTGGATAAGAGCCACATCGTAGCACCCCTCATCAAGGGTTTGGTGTAGGACGGCGGAAGCCGCACTACTATGGTGTATTTTTTTATTATTTTTTGTAAGATATTGTATTTTTTCGACCTTAATTGTGTATGATGGTTGGTTACTTGTTCGTGCTCTAGGTCATGCTTCCATTAAATTATTTAAAAAAAATTTTTTTAAGTTTTTAAAAAATTAAAAAAATTTTTTTTTGATATATCGGATTTTTTTGGTGTCCGTCTTTAGGAAAAATCTAAGATTATAACAATAAACAATAAAAACAATATTAAAACACCGAAACAATTTAACCAACTACCAATTTCAAAAATACCTTACAAGTATTGAATACACTGTGCAACAATTTGAGGTACATTTTTTAGGTGGATTTATGTGATGAGGTGGAGCAAAACCTACCTGTGTCTGTAAATATACGCGCATTTTTCTGTGTCCGATTTGTTATTAATTCGTTTTTCCGTCGGAGTGTATATAATTATATATTATATATTATAATATGTAACATTTCTATTGTGTATTGTTTTTTGTAATTTGTTTCTTGTTGTAATATTCACGCGATCTCCAAATTCGGTGAGTGTCCAGTAGCCGCACACAAATCTGACTACAAAGCAAGAAAAGGAGCAATGGACAATATAACAGCATTAGCAGCCCACTGTATCCCAGCAAGGAAGTTGCATGGCAAAGGAATTTTTATATTGTATGTGCTCTGATATTTAGTAAAAAATCTGAATACTAAATAAACATATGGAGGGTACGCCAATCAATTTTTGTATTTTCTGGCAAGTGAATTAGTGTGTGTGTATCAGAGCACATACAATGTAAAAATTCATTTGCCATACAACTTGCTTGCTGGGACTTTGAGGAAATTCTTCCATCAGGCATGGTAGTAGGTTGCGCTTTTCCATTCGCTGCTTCAGTGAGTTGGCGTGTGATGCAAAGGAGAAGCAATTCTCTTGTGCGTTATACGAATACTTACTTATAGTGTCGCTTAAATAAAATGCATAAAGAGTGCAGACGAGGATCCGTGGCTGGATCCGAAACAGCTGTACACTCTGCCAGACTGAGTTTTTGCTTAGTTGTTGTACTCTAAATACATTTTTTTTGAAAAATTAGCTAAAACCCATAATTAATACATACGGGCCATTCCGCGTCAAGCGGATACTTCAACTCTCCGAAGAATCTGAAACTCTCCACATGTAAAGGCCTGGGTATGCTGTGTTTATGAACCAACGGAACCATTTGGTACACAAACGCAGCATACCCAGGCCTTTCCACGTGGAGAGTTTCAGAATTTTCTGAGAGTTGAAGTATCCGCTTGACGCGGAATGGCCCATACACAATTAAACTATAAAAGGAAACTATAAATATATAACCATTTATGGTAATCGATTTGAAGTGAAACTCACTGTAAAAAAATGAAGAGAAAACATACAACAATTCTATTTCGACTGTCATATGTAGAGAAAGCGAAAAAAGAGTTGCTTTTTTGAGTACTTTGGACAGAAAATATTCCCAACTCGCAAATGTTGAAAAAAATAAAATGGCTGCCCAGGGTAAATGAAAATTTGAACAACATTTTCAAGCGCCATTTTCTCGGTAGTGTAATCAGGCACTAAGTGACTGAGCCACATTTTTGTATATTTTAAAGAAAACTCAAATTTAATTTATTACTTTGCATTGTGTAAATATAAAAAAAGGCAAACATAGCAGAAAAACACAAAAAATCAAATTTGCTGAGTTGATGCGAATTTGGTCATAATTCAGCTGGACAAAATAATAGGGCCATCGAGCATTTTTTAATGAAGATATGCATTTTTGTTACATTTTGATAAGTATTCGCATTTACTACTCTGGCTTTGTTTATATTGTGTGTATCTTCCTTTATTCATTGATAGAGTCGCTGTATTTTTCTTAGCTAAGGACGTCATATCGAGTTTTGCCACGTTTCGCTTTTTTCGCTTCATTATTGACCACAGGGGCTATTGGATTAAGTCAGGGCTGTCGAATGGTAGTCTAAAACATTTATACCTTGATTATGAACCATATTTTTGGTCCGTTTAAAAAACTTGGGCACTTTACAATATTAATCCATCAAAAAGGTAGTTAATATTGAGATAGATGAAGTCAAAAATCAAACTTTTTAAAAAATTCTCAAAATTCAGGAAACATTTGTATCACTTAACTTTTGGATCCATCTGTCTCAATGTCAACCCTACCCATAATCCCTCTCATATATATCTATTGATAGTTTGTAATCTGAAATGTTAAATTCCAGATAGTTTGCTTCTAAATTCATCTAATTCATGATCTGAACTTAAATTGAACGATTTCAGCCTACTGAAATGGTACTACTTTATAATATTTGATCTGTTTTATTTCGGTTTTGGTCGAAATTTTAAAACTATAATTTCGGCCGAAAACAAAAGAAGAAAAATTTCGGCCATTTTGGTTTCGGCCGAAATTTAAAAAGCAGTTTCGGTCGGTCTCTAGTTCAAAACCCTCTAATTATTATATATATGTGTCCAGGTCTGTCTGTCTTTCTGTCTCTCTGTCCCTAACGCTAACCAATTCAAAATTTACAACTTCACTTAAAAAAGTTTGGTGGTTCTGGACCGAACCTGCGGTCGTGAGAATGAACCAGAGCCACTTACAATATACTCACACATATGTTATATTTTTTTATAAATGTTAGCCGCCCTGGTGAAGAATTGAACCCACGACGCAGCGATCGTAAGTAAGATGAAGGAGCCAACTAAACGCTTACTCACCATAGCCACTTTGACTTATACAATACCTTTAACCTTTATCGATTAACTTCAGCAAGCTATATGCACAACGCTTTCATCTATATACACACTAGGAATGCCAATTTTCGAGACCTTTGCCAATTCTGGGATTTTCGGGATTTAAAAATGCAATCCCGGGATCCCGGATTTTTTTCAATTCAACCAAAAATTAGTATAAAAATGTTATATTACATCGAATTTAATAGCTTTTAATATTCCCACACTATAATATTTTTTAAATTCCCAGTGGGAAAAGGACCGCTTCAAAATGCCGATGAAAGCAATTTTCTGTCAGCAGTGAGCGCTGACTCTCCGTAAGACGCTTTCTTTTTTTTTAGCATTGCATGTCATTGGGAAAGATCACTTATTCTACCCTTCCTGAAACTGCTCCATGATCGCTTTCATGAAATGCAGAGGTCAGCACAGCTCCATTATCGCTTTCATGAAATGCAGACGTCAGCACAGTTTTTATGTTTTCTGCTTTATGCCTATTGAGAGAATTCGACTTCTCTCTTCGGTTTTTCCTATCTCCAATTTTTTAATAAAAAAGCAGTGTTTGTTAACGTTTTTATATTTCAGAAAAGGAAAATTTACATTTATTGGAAATAAAAAGTTAAATTAATTGATTATTTATTTTACATTTTAAATTACCGTAAACAAATTTACTAAAAAGCTTTGAGCTTTTAATCGCGATTTTGTTTTGATGCCCGTCACAATTTATTTTCATCAAAAACTCTTCATTAAAGAAATTGGTGAGAGTCTTGGATAGTTCTGTGGTCCCGATAGTTTCGCGAATGTATTTAATCTGTAACAAATTAAATAATTGAAATTAATTATATGCAGATATATTTCTAAACAATTAAGATATATATTTGCCCAGTCTGTCTCTCTAGTATTACATATTACATATTAACTTTGAACGTACCGATTTTAAGTTGAACTTCGTCGAAGTGGGAAGAAATTCAGATTTGATGCCTTTTGAAATGCGCTAACACCAATGTGATGTGTTCTAAATGCGCCTTAATAGTTTTGTTTTATTTTTCTGGAATGAGAAATTTATGGTAATAGAGTGGTTTTTTTCCACAATATGTACGAATTTGATAAATTTACCCAATTCGGCTAGCTTGATGAGGCCGATGGCGCCTATTTCTTGTCCGAACACAACATTAAGTCGATAAACCATTTAACTTAAAAAAAAATAGAAAAAAATATGGAATGTGTTGAGGCAAAATTGCAATTTCCTTTAATAAGGCACAAATATTCATACTTACTTATTTATTTTAATTTTTTCGCTTTTTATTTTATTTATTTTATAGAACAGAAAAACTTGATAGAGTCACAAATATCTTTCTTTTATTGAAAATAAAAATGACTTTTTCAATAATTTATTTTTCATGGCATACCGATCAAAGTTTATATTGCTCCATTTGCGCTTTTCTAGGTAGAGCTGACAATACGGCCCACTGGGTTGTGCAAATAATCTAACAATATTTAAGGTTTTTATTGGATATTTCTGAAATTTAATTTTTCACAACTCTGATTCGGAATAGTAGAATTATAAATTATAAATTAATAATTTTTCCAAACCAATGAAATCAAATAAAACACAAACACACGAAATCTGACATTTTCCTTCAATAAATTTCTGAACAGCTTGTTTATATTCCTGAATGCTTATCAACATTTTTTGGATGAAAAATTATGGTCCTTGCTAAAACTAAACCATTCACAAAAGGAATTAGTCATGATATAAAAAGTTCCTGAATTTATAAATATTTTTTTTAAATAAATAAAATTTAATTGAATAATTTTTTGCCATTATAGACGGCATATTTTTTAAAAAATTGTGAACAAATCGATTATCAAATAGAAATGGTAAAAATATCATCTTTTTTCCAATCTGAATTTATCTATATTTTTAGAATTTAGAGCGATTTTCAAAATTAATGGAGACACCTTTCTTAAAAGTCACTCAAGAAATTGTATAAGGGAAACCCGAAACTTAAAAAATTTTATATTTAGGAAAGCAGATTTTTGCGGCAAAAAAAGATTTCAGATTCGGTTTAAGGACCTCAAAATACATAATACGAAAATACAAAATTGGAAAAATGCAATGATTAAATCGCCTTGCAATAAAAATAATCGACAATCGGAAAAAATGTTTAGCCGTAACAGGTGAAAACAGAGTTAGGTGGCAACGCTAGCATTGTGGCAGTATTATTTCCTTAAAGGTGGCAATGGTGAATCAAAGCTATTTTTGTTACTGTCAAATATAATTTTTTGTGTGTGTATAGTAATACTATAATAGTATACATTGTATACCATACAGCTTGCTGAACTCAATCGCCATTAGCTGAACACATTTCTGAACTGGTTTGGGTCAGTTGGGTAGAGCTCGCGCTTTCTCCGCGGCAGCCGTAGGTTGAAGACCGGCGGCGGTCATATTGCCTTTTAAATCCATTGCGTTATATTCACACATAAGGCCACAATTACATCATCAAAAAGAATTTCTTTCTATTCTTGCAAAATTTAATTAAAGTTCACATATTTCTTAAATTTCTATAAAAAAAATGCCTGCATCTAAATATACAAAATATATTTACTAAACATTTAATTTTTCAAATTTGTGTGTTTTTTCTCGTGACTGACACGGGCAAATTTACTAGTAAAAAGTTAAAGTTTTTTTGAGTACGTTACTAGTAATTGATTACAAAATTTTTAGAGTTTGAGTACGATTACTGTAATCGTACTCAAAAAGTAATCGTGATCGTACACGCACAGCTCTGATTTATAGTTTGAGCCGATAGCCTTATTAGCTAGTGCTCTTTTCAATTAATTTAGGTTTAAATTTATTTTAAGGCTAAATAAATAACTAGAGAGTGGAGTATCTTCGGCTATAGCGAAGCTGAAATACCCCCACACAGTAGGAAGAAGTACCTCGAACATAAAAAAATGTGGTCTCAAGACCCTATTTTGAGCCAATTATAGGTGGTTTTGGAGCCCGGACCATGTCCAAAATCCATTGCTAAAAATTTCCAATCAAATCCACCAAAAAAAAAAAATTGGTCTCAAGACCCCATTTAGACCCTTATATATGTGGCTTCGGAACCTCGGACCATGTCAAAAATACGTTCCTCAACATTTTCAATCGAATACAACAATAAAAAAGACTTGAAAAATGTTTACCTTTTTTTTCGGTGTATGGGAGCCACGCTCAGTTTTTATCCGATTTGGCTGATTCGAACTTGATCTCAGTAGTCATGAGAAAAACATGTACCCAAAGTTTCAAGTCGCTATCTCCAAAACTGCGACGGACAGACGGACGGACAGACAGACGGACATCGCTAAATCGACTCAGAAGGTGATGCTGATCAAGAATATATATACTTTTCCATTCCGGACACGCCTCCTTATGGGCGTTACGAACGTTGTGTCAAAGTTAGTATACCCTGCCACCGTGAGTGTGGGGGTATAATAATAATAATAATATTTATAATTTCCTTTTATAGTTGTATTGAGTAGTTGTTGGTATCATTAAAAACGTCAAAACAATACCTTCCCTGAATTTTGAAAATTTTTCTAAAAACTGGGTTTTGAAAATATTCTCAAAATTCGGAGGAAATTTTGATCACTAAACTTTCTTTTGCAAAGATTTGTAATTTTTTTTTTTATATAAAAATATGACACTGAATATTCTTTCAGTGCCGACATTTGAATGCACTATGGAAAAAATTAAGTTGCATACTGTGTCAATGTACCACTATTTGGAAACTCTTCAACTGGTTTTTCTTTATGTACGATTTCAGAAAAATGTTTTACCGAAAGAGACGCATGAAAAAGTAATTTTAGCTAGTTGTTTTCAGAATGGCTCAAGAAAAAAATTTGTTTGTCTATACCAAAAAACATAAAATATATTCAAAAAAAGGAATAACAGTACAAAAAACGGTACATTTTTGAAAAAACAGTACTTTTGCGTACTGTTTTGATTGTTTTGAATAAAACAGTACTTTTTACAAAAAACAGTACATGTACTGTTTAAAACAATACGTCTTGCACCCCTACTTGTATAGCACAAATTGCAACGCGATATAAACAATTGCATCTCCACATTAAAATTGTATGATATCGATAGCAGCAATTGGGATGCAATTCTTATTTAGCATAGATAAAAAATCTGAAATTCCGAAATGGAAAGATTTATATAATTTTCTAACGAATATATTTCAAACGTTGGAAACTATTTCGGATTTCAGATCAGCTTCTTCGACTTCAAGCTGATCTACGGAAAAGAAGTCTTTTTCGCAATCTCAAAGGAGGTTTCAATCTCACCACGTTTTAGAAAGTAAAAAATGTGAATGCTATCCTTCAGTGCAGCATCCCATTGGAAATTGTCCAAAATTCTTAGGCATGAGCAATAATGCAAGGTTAGCAGAAGTGCGCCGACACCATTTGTGTTTAAACTGTTTTGCACATTCGCACCATGTTAGGGAGTGTACACTCAAAGAATTTTTTCGTTCGTAAGAAACGAAAAATTAGACAAACACACTTCGTTTCTTGTTTCGTTTGCAACCAACGTTTGAGTAACGAAAAACAGTTCAGTTCAGCTCAGCCAGGATTTGAACGCGGACATAAGGTTTATAAGTTACGCACATACACGCTGTGCCACTGAGCTACTTTCGTTCAGGTCGATGAAAACAAAGCTTATATCGAATTCGTTGAAACGTTTATTAGAAATTAGTTTTTAATTTGCAGCAATTTAAAAGCGTTTCCAATAAAAGTAAAATGCAATACTTTTATGGGAAACGTTTTTAAATTGTTGCAAATTTATTTATTATTTGCGGCAAAACGACTTAATATTGAGCAAAAGTTATTTGTTTGTTTTTTCGTTTAAGTTTGTATTCAAAAGTAGTATATTTGCCGAAAACGTTCTCCAAACATATTAATTCTTTCAGTGTATAAGCAACCCATTCCACCCATTTTCAACATCAACTCCTTCTAGGGCCTGTAGGGGACACTCAAACCCCTTTTTCTTACACATGACATAACTTCCGACTCCTTCAAGCTACAATGATGAAATTAGGGGTGGGGGTGTGAGGGTAAAGGGGAGGGAAGTGAAGACTTTTTAAAGTTCGGGATGGACTAATTAACAACATTTTACTCTTTTTATACTCTACACCTCATGAGGTATGGGTATATTCACTTTGGTCTGATGTTTGTAACACCAAGAAGGAGAAGTGTCCGGTATGGAAAAGTATATATATTCTTGATCAGCGTCACCTCCCTATCCGTCTGTCCGTCCTCTTTTCTTGTAAACACGATTGCGGGAGCTAGAAGAAACCTAGGAATCCCAAATTTTGTATTTATCCTTCTTAGGCCCTAGAAGGAGTTGGTATTGAAAATGGGCGGAATCGGTCGACTGCTACGCCTACCTCCCATATAAGTGAAAATCGTGTTTTTACCGAAATTTTAAGATTTTATCAAAACAGTATGAAATATTTGTATAGTGGGGTTTTCGGGGTCGCTGATTTCGAATTTGATGTCGGAATTTAAAAATTCAAGATATCGGAACCAATATGGCGGCCGAAATTTTAAGATTTTATCAAAACAGTATGAAATTTAGTATAGTGGGGTTTTCGGGGTCGCTGATTTCGAATTTGATGTCGGAATTTAAAAATTCAAGATGGCGGAACCAATATGGCGGCCGAAATTTTAAGATTTCATCAAAACAGTTTGAAATTTTGTATAGGGGGGTTTTTGTGGTCCCTGATTTCGAATTTGATGTCGCATTTTCAAAATTCAAGATGGCGGATACAATATGGCCCAGAAGTTGTAGGGTATATATAAGTCGGCTTGCCCGACTGAAACTTACTCACTTGTTTTATTATAATTAAACTCAGGCACACACAAAACTGAGAAAATCAAAATATCGCCTCAATGCCGGCTTCAACAACGACTTTTAAGGTGCTTATGTAAGTTAGTGAATGAGAACCAGCTTCAAGAATTTTAGTTGTATTCTCACACTATTTGCTTTCTCACACTATTTTGTCTCCTGGCAAGTCGAAATGATAATTTCTAATAGACTGCACTAAGAGCCATTGATTGCTATTAACTATCGTAAAAACGTGTTTGGCACGAGCCAAGCTACCAGGCATAGAATTTTGCATACGGCGAAAAGGGCATCGTTGCATGATGCATGGAGCACGGTGACAACAACAATATCGTTATATTAGTGGAAGCATTTTATTCTTACAACAAAAAAGAAATAAGCTGTTGCTTCTGCTTGGTGTATGCTACTGTTTAGTTTTTTAAGAATTAGAATAAGAAGATCAGAATAAATCATACCAATGAACCGGCAAGTTGAATTGCTATAAAAAGTTTTATTCTTGAATTCTTTCAAAGGGATTTTTTTTTTTAAAAAAGCTGACCTTAAAAACGGATATAAGACATCCCAGTTCAGGCCCGTGCGCAGGAATTTCCTTTGAGGGGGGTTTGTTTTTGCTAACATTTTATTACTCATACTCTGTGAAGTCAAAAAAAAAGTGGTTTCCTTGAATTTAAGTCCAAATATCTTACTTTTATGTTATTTGGACTAAAATTAAAGGAACAAACTTTTTTGTTGCTTTAAAAAATATATTGCCATACGAGTGATTGCTTGTTCTGAATATATCAGAATATATAGGAATTTTTCTTGGGACAGATCAAAATTGGAATATTGTGTAATTCTCCAAATATTTCGTCTCGTTCTTGTTCCGTATCTAAAAATCGTTTTTTGTATCGGAACATTTATCGTTACGCTACTTTTGGACAAATAATAGAAATTCAATTACATGATATAACAAAAATTCTTTTTATACCATTTTTCACTACTTTTTTTTGGGTGAAACCCCCAAACCTCCCTTCCCCCTTGCTCACGGTCCTGTTCTAGTTACAAGTATAACACCAAGGAGAGACGATAGAACAACGATTCAAAGAACCACATCAAATTCCTATAATCGAAAGAAAAATATCATTCCTATATTGTGAAAGTAAGCCTAGCTTCGCCTTTTTGTAAATTTTGAAAGATACAAAATTTTTGTGAGTAATAAGTACTTTTTCAGTAACCACATTCTTTAAAGCTTTTGAGTATTGCAAAAATACTAACTTTGTATTAAGTTAAATGTTACGTTGTTGTTGAATGGTTTTTTTCTTCATTCAAAATGAGTGTCAGCCGCGAACAGGTATTAGAAATAGTTACAGAAACTTGGCAGGAATTAACGGAGGAAATCAACAATCCGGGTAGATACCCGGGTCAAACCCGGGTTGACCGAACTACCCGGGTTTCTCGAGCTACCCGGGTTTTACCGAACTACCCGGCTTGCCAAAAATAAAAAATATATAAATTTTTAGTTTTTTTTTTTAAATTTTATTGCAAAACTGGATAAAAACAAGTGAGTAAGTTTCAATCGGGCAAGCCGACTTATGTATACCCTACACCTACTGGGCCATATTGTATCCACCATCTTGAATTTTGAAAATGCGAAAATCGAAATCGAAATCAGCGACCCCAAAAACCACCCTATAAAAATTTCATACTGTTTTGATAAAATCTTATAATTTCGGACGCCATATTGGTTCCGCCATCTTGAATTTTTAAATTCCGGCATCAAATTCGAAATCAGCGACCCCAAAAACCCCTCTATACAAAATTTCATACAGTTTTGATGAAATCTTAAAATTTCGGCCGCCATTTTGGTTCCGCCATCTTGAATTTTTAAATTCCGAAATCAAATTCGAAATCAACGACTCCGAAAACCCCACTATACAAAATTTCATACTGTTTTGATGAAATCTTAAAATTTCGGTAAAAACACGATTTTCACTTATATGGGAGGTAGGCGTGGCAGTCGACCGATTCCGCCCATTTTCAATACCAACTCTTTCTAGGGCCTAAGAAGGATAAATACAAAATTTGGGATCCCGAGCTTTCTTCTAGCTCCTGCAATCGGGTTTACAAGAAAAGAGGACGGACAGACACGGAGGTAGGCGTGGCAGTCGACCGATTCCGCCCATTTTCTATACCAACTCTTTCTAGGGCCTAAAAAGGATAAATCAAAAATTTGGGATCCCTAGCTTTATTCTAGCTCCTGCAATCGTGTTTACAAGAAAAGAGGACGGACAGACGGATAGACGGACAGACGGACAGACGGATAGGGCTAAATCAACTTTTCCATACCGGACACTTCTCCTTCTTTGTGTTACAAACATCAGACCAAAGTGAATATACCCATACCTCATGAGGTGTAGGGTATAAAAATAATGGAATACAAAAAATAAGAACTTCACTTCTTGTGCAATATAACATGGATCCTTGAGAAATTAAGAATGCTTGCTATTATGGCCAAATTGTGTAAATTTAAGAACAAAAAAAGGGTTTTTCAAAAATGATATAAAAATTATATTTTAGTAGAATTTTTTTGCACAAAAGATGACATATTAGCAAAATAATTTTCAAGAAAAGTCAAAAAAACATCTAGGAAACACTCCTCCAAATTTGGTTAAAATGCCGGCAGTATTTGCCAAACGGCGCCCAAAAGACCGAACTTAAAGTACGGGTTTTTCAAAAATTAATGAAATGTTTACTAAATATATTGTGTATATTTAGATGCAAAAATATGTTCTTTATTTTTGTATGTAATTTTTTTTTTATAGAAATTTGTGAACTTTTATTAAATTTTGTTTGATGATGTAATTTTCGCCTAATGTGTAAAGTTTAACTGTTACATTAAAAAAGAAAGATAAAAAAAAGAAAAAAATATGAAGCAATGGAACTAAAAAAACAAAAACTACTTCCGGCGCCGGGCTTGAACCTATCACTGCCGCAGTTATAGGCCGACAGACTACAGCCATAAAATGACTTCAGCTAATGGCGATATAGTTTAGCAAGCTGTATGGTGAATGTGTATATACACACAAAAAGTAACAAATATAGCTTTGATTTACCATTGCCACCTTTAGGGAAATAATACTGCCACAAGGCTAGCGTTGCCACCTAACATTGTTTTCACCTGTTACGGCTAAACATTATTTCCGATTGTCGATTATTTTTATTGCAAAGCGATTTAATCATTGGATTTTTTAAATTTTTATTTTCGTATTATGTATTTTTACGTACTAAAACCGAGTCTGAATCTTTTTTTGTAGCAAAAATCTGCTTTCCGAGATATCAATTTTTTTAAGTTTTGATTTCCCCTTTTTTAATTTCTTGAGTGACTTCTGAGAAAGGTGTTCATTTTGTAGTATTTTTTTTTCGGTAATTTTAATTTATAAATGATTCACATTTTTATTTGTTTTTATGAAATTTCTCACCTCAAACATATATTTTTTATTCGAATATCGCATTTGCAAGAAACATTTTTGAGTAATTTTCGCTGCGGCTGCGGTGTTACGCGTTGGTGTGTGTGGACCTTAATGTTGTACTGGGAATATTTGCAAATGTGAAATGTAATATAATAGGAAAGTGTAATATGAAAATCTAATACACCTCCGTAATAGGTGAAAATAGTGTTAGGTGGAAACGGTAGTCTTGTAGCAGTGTTATTTTCTTAAAGGTGGCAGCTTTAGGTCGAAACTATTTTTGTTTATATATATATGTCAAAGATGATTTTTTGTGTGTGTATAAGTTAATACGATCACCCACCAACAAAGTAGTTGCTAAAGTAAACAGGCAGATATCGATACTGCGCACCATCAGCAGTCATTGCGTATACCACACATAAATACCACTCATTGTGCACCATCTGCAAGTATTGCGGAGACCACACCAGCAATCAATACTTCGCGTTGACAATAATGTTGACGTCACTGGCGCGATCCACGACACATGTGCAACGTGGGGGATCTGCAGTTTGATACCACGTTCGATGCGGGAGAGCAGCAGTTTTAGGGCACATGGCTAGGTTTAGTTTTAAGTAATTTTGTCCTTAGTAGTTAGTTGATTTTAGGATATTAAATAGCTCGGTCGTCGAGCAAAGAACGGAACTTTGTTTTTATTTTGTGCAACTTGGCACTTCTTAATTGGCGCCCAACGGAGTAATCGTTACCTTCGTTTTCCGAAAAAATCTAACTCAAAAAAGAGAAATACCAACTGAAGCGGCTCGTCAACACCGACGGCAGCGACAGAATAAAATAAAGAGTACAAAAACAGAAGCAGCGCGTCAACACCGACGGCAGCGACAGAATAAAATAAAGAGTACAAAAACTGAAGCAGCGCGTCAACACCGACGGCAGCGACGGGATAAAATAAAAAATCCAACAACTAAAGCAGCGCGTCAACAACGACTGCAGCGAAGGAATAAAATACAAAAAGGACAATAACTGAAGCAGCGGCGAACGTCAACACCGACGGCAGCAGCATATGTTTATGTCTATTAAATATATAGTATTCAATAAGAACATGTAAGTGGAACGCTCATTGTCATATAATTTTAAAAATATTTTTGGTGAAAAAATTTTGATACAAAAATTAAATTTTCAATCTTTGTGTGCTGACCAAAATATAATAAGCACGAGTCAATAAAACATCTTATATGAGTGATAGCGAAATAGAAGATTTGCTAGAAAAATTCAAGAAAATTAGGTGTGACAGTTTAGACTACAAAGAGAATATAATTATGGCAATGACCCCAGAACAATTAAAGGCAGTAGTAGAAGCCGCTGTTACTAGCGCGCTTGCCTTGCAGAAAAGAAATTTTGATAGAAAATTACAGACTATTAACAGTCGTTTCGATAATTTTAATGTCAGTACTCCCGAGGTAGAGACTTACGTAGACGCAGGGATTCGAACAGAGGTCGCGTGCAATGAAACATTAGACATTGTGAAATCCTTGCCAGACTTTGAGGGAAAACACGAGACATACGTCTCGTGGAGGAAAGCGGCACACACCGCTTATAAAATTTATGAAAAATATGACGGCAGCTCCAAACATTATCAGGCTTTAGGTATAATGAGAAATAAAATTAAGGGGCCAGCTGACATGGTACTTTCATCATTTAGTACCCCATTAAATTTCAAGGCCATAATAAACAGGCTTGACTTTACATACGCAGACAAACGCCCAATATACTTAATAGAACAAGAAATGTCGACGCTAAGACAGGGAAATATGACACTACTGCAGTACTACGACGAAGTAGAGAAAAAACTTACATTGCTTACGAACAAAGCGATCATGACCTACGACAATATCGTGGCTGCATCGCTTAATGAAAAATACAGAATGGACGCATTACGTGTATTCATTTCCGGAACAAGGAAGTCATTGAGTGACGTTCTTTTCTCAGCAAGACCAAAAGATCTTCCTTCCGCTTTGGCCTTAGCCCAAGAAGTGGAATCCAACCACGAACGTTACATGTTTGCCAGCAATTTAGCTAGGAGTGTAGAAGAAAGGGCTCAGCAGAACGAACATAGGCAACAAGTCAGAGGAAAATGTACGACATGGGACAATGGCTACAACCAACAGGGAAAGAATTCTTATTTTAATAGACAACAGGGACCCTCTAGCGGAGCCCCACCTAAACAAGAACCGGTGCAAAAGATGGACGTAGACCAATCATCACGTTTTAGGCAGCCCACACAATACCAACAAAACCAAAGTGGCCCATCCCAAAGTAAAAATTTTCGTAATCGATGGTCAACGCAACAACAAGTCGGCCAAGGTTACACATATAACAATCATTTAGCTCAAAACGAACCTTCACTTAATCAAGTAGGTCTTGAATACCAAATTGAGGCAGACCAAGAGGTAGATGACCTTATAGAATACGATCAGGTTAATTTTTTAATCATTGAAGATATAGTAGTACCCCAAGCTCAAATAGGAAAATTTCCAGAAATTATGAAAAACCAAATGGGTGTCTCTGCGGAACCCAACGAAGCACTTCCCTACAACACTAATATCATTAGTACTACCACAACTGAAAACAAAGAACCCATATATTCAAAATTATACCCTTATCCAATGGGTGTATCTGAATTTGTAAACTCTGAAACACGAGATTTGTTAAAAGATGGCATAATCAGACCATCTAGGTCACCTTATAATAACCTCGTCTGGGTGGTTGACAACAAGGGCACCGACGAGCAAAGAAATATAAAAAAATGTTTGGTTATAGATTTCAGTAAAATAAATTTTAAAAAGCGAAGAAGGAAAGGTAACAACAGGATAGTAAAACTATTTTCCCCCAGAGCTCAACGCAGAAATAAACTCACACCTTTGTACATTGAGCAAACGGTAGATGCCGACTTGGGGACAACGGTTTTAATAAAAGGGGGGTGGTCCATAAAGACGATACGGAACTTTGCTTTCAAGAGATAGGATACTAATTTCAGAACTCGAGGCTTTGATGTTATCGGTCACTAATGCATTCAATCCCGGGATCCCGAAATCCCGGGATCCCGGACTTTTTCTCAATCCCGGAAACCCGGGATTTTCAGTCCGGAATCCCGGGATTCAAAAAGGCTTTTTTATGCATTGTTTAAGATATTTTTAAGGGTTTTCTACAAAAATACAGCCGCGCATTTACATCCAATCGAATTGGTAAATTAAAAAAACCCACTTTTGAAGATTTAGTGCACACACACACACAAAGATTGACAACATTTTTGTCAATAACGGTTAACAAACAATTTTTATCGATCTGAATAAAATTTTTTGAATTTAAACAATTTTTTTTTTACAAAAAAGATATTTGTTTTAATACTAAAACTACTGAAAGTAACTTTTTCGTGTGTAGCATGAAATGGAGCTGGCAGAATTTTATGACAATATTCAGATTCAGGTGGCAAAAAAAAATTATTTGTTCGATCAATGTAATTTAAAAAGAATTACTTTTTGTTCCACTATATTTATTTTAAATTTTATTTGTTTTGTTTTGTTTAATGTAATATTTAATAAATATTACTTCTTTGTCGAATTAAAATGAAATTAAACTTAAAATATTGTTGCAACAATTTTTTCTTTAATTTTATATTAAATATTGTATTTAATTGGAAAATCCCGAAAATCCCGAACAAATCCCGGGATCCCGGGATTGTAATTTCAAATCCCGAAATCCCGGGATTTTCAAAAACGCTTCGGGATTGAATGCCTTATCGGTCACGCTCACAAAGATTGGAATAATTAACCCCGCCATTTTAGACTCTAACGATTTGAAAAACATTATCAATGAGAGCTCCACGAACATAACTATTACTGACTTGATGGAAGTAGCCCATATCAAAGTTTTATTAAATAATAATTTTTTACATTTTCTTAGTAAATATCCTAAGCCAAGTTTAGTATGTAAGAAAATATTTTTTTTCCCGTTCAGCATCGTACCATTCTTAATTTTGCCGACGAAAATTGGAAATTGCAGCACCACGCTTTCAACAAAATTCTGCAAGAAATTGCCTTACACAACGTGCGCACAACAACTTCATTCTGGTGGCACTGCACATTGCACTATTCGTCCTAGCCATCTTGAACCTCTATCATTATTAATGATGAAACCGCTAAGATCAAAATTAATAATAACAACGAGCAGATTGTGACTGGCACGTTTCTTCTCACCTTTGACGACGAGGTCCGAATCAATGACTCCTTATACCAAAACCTGATGAGCTACGTAAAAAAATCTCCAGTCACAGCAGTGTCAACGCTCCTCAACATAACAGGTCATCAAGAAATACTGAGCCTACCGTACTTACAAAGGCTGAATATGGAAAAATTGCGATACATTAATGAAATTGACAAAGGGCAAATAAAACGGCCATTAATATCTGCATTGGTCCCGACTATCTTTTTGATCTTTTGCTACACTTCGGTCAAGCTTTACCAAAAACATCAGAGGGTTCGCGATCAACACAACATTCAAGCTTTCGTTGATAACCTAAAGAAGTCCGAGGACGTCCTTCACTTAAACGAGGGAGGAGTTAATACGATCACCCACCAACAAAGTAGTTGCTAAAGTAAACAGGCAGATATCGATACTGCGCACCATCAGCAGTCATTGCGTATACCACACATAAATACCACTCATTGTGCACCATCTGCAAGTATTGCGGAGACCACACCAGCAATCAATACTTCGCGTTGACAATAATGTTGACGTCACTGGCGCGATCCACGACACATGTGCAACGTGGGGGATCTGCAGTTTGACACCACGTTCGATGCGGGAGAGCAGCAGTTTTAGGGCACATGGCTAGGTTTAGTTTTAAGTAATTTTGTCCTTAGTAGTTAGTTGATTTTAGGATATTAAATAGCTCGGTCGTCGAGCAAAGAACGGAACTTTGTTTTTATTTTGTGCAACTTGGCACTTCTTAATTTATATACATGAAAGCGTTTTGCATACAGCTTGCCGAAGTTAATCGATATTAGGTGAAGGTATTGTATGAGCATTAGTGGCTCTGGTGAGTAGGCGTTTAGTTCTCTACTTCATCTTACTTACAATCGCTGCGTTGTGGGTTCGATTCCTCACCAGGGCGGCTAACATTTATGATAAAAAAAAATATATTGTAAGTGGCTCTGGTTCCTTCTCACGACCGCAGCGTCGAACTTCTAGAATGGCTAACATTTAAAAAAAAAGAAGGGTAACAACTTAAAAAAATTTTTTAAGTGAAGCTGTAAATTTTGAATCGATTAGCTTTATGGACAGACAGACAGGCAGAAAGACAGACAGAAAGACAGACAGAAAGACAGACCTGGACAAATATATATATTAATTATTTTGCAAATATTTTGGACTGTGCAAAAAAATCTATTTGTGGAAACTATTTTCTTAAATTTTTCCGGTTTTTAAAATGCACCGTCCAATGTTATCAGTACAAGCAGTAAAGTTCCCAATCCGTTCTTGTTTTAAACATGTTTTAAATAAAATTAAAAAGCTGCAAAATATTTGTTAAACATTTATTGGTGGAAAACCCGGGAAGTTTGGGAAACCCGGGTTGCTCGAATTCCAGGGTAGTTCGATCAAACCGGGTTTGACCCGGGTATGTACCCGGGTCAACGGTCTAACTGGGTTACCGGTTACCCGGTATACTCGAAAACCCGGGTTGAACCGTAGGCCCTGGTAAAAACAAATCAAAAACTATAAAAATATTTCTCGATTCCTAAGCTAGCTTCTGAGGATGTTCTCCTTAAGTATCCCAATTTTAACATGCCTTTCGAACTTACCACAGATGCTTCGTCAAATGCCTTGGGAACGGTGTTGTCTCAAAACGGTAGGCCAATTACGATGATATCTCGCTCGCTTTCCTCAACAGAACAAAACTATGCCGCTAATGAACGCGAGCTGCTCGCAATTGCAAGGGCTTTAAAAACTTTGTGGCCTTACTTGTATTGTATCGAAATTATTAACATCTTCACCGACCATCAACTGCTTATTTTCGCTATTTCCGATAAAAATCCAATTATAAAATTGAAAAGATGGCGTGCTTTTATAGAAGAGTATTCGCAAAAATTCCATTACAAGCCAGGCAAGGAAAATAAAGTGGTAGACGTACTTTCACGCCAGTTCATCAATAACACTAGTTTACAAATAATTAATCTTTGTTTATAACATTGTGCAAACTATATTTTCTAAACTAATTTGGGGTCGCTGAACACGAAAATCACAATTATTATATATCCTTTTTCACTAAATCCTTAATAACTTTGACCAATTTCATCCGACGGCCCCAAGGAAAAAATAATAATTGTGATTTTCGTGTTCAGCGACCCCAAATTAGTTTAGAAAATATAGTTTGCACAATGTTATATTTTGGCTGTTAACTAGTGTAATATAAGTGAGTCGGTAGAAATCGAATCTAAGTGAAGAATCTTCAAACGATTTTATTAAAACTATTACATATTCTGTGAACCAATTCAAAAATTAGCTAAATCCAGATGATTCAACAAAAATACAAAAATTTTTTTTCAAAAATTTCTTCGTCATGCTATTGGTTTTGACATTGTTCGAAATCTCATGCTTTGTTTAAAAGATGTGGTTAACCCGAATGTCACAAATGGATTTCACTGCGACCTACCAATTTTGTCACAAATTACAAAACAGTTGATTCGTCATTTGACAGGTGTAAAATTGGTTCACACCGAAATATTCGTTATAGATTTGACCAAAAAGAACGATCGGCTGGAAACATCTCACCCCGGGCGCCACATTCAGGGGGGCGGCATTTCAGCGACATTTTTTTTTTGCATATGTTTTATACTTTTTAACGACGTTTTAGTTAAACTGCACAGCAGTTTCATCTTTTATCTTGAATCAGCTATCTCTACCAGTTTAGTGCGGGTCGGCCTTTGTAGGTGGCCAAAAGCGTTTCCTTGATTTGGCCCAAATTACATTCTGCCCGAGCAGTCATCAGCATATAACACATTTTCTATACCTTCCGGTGGTTTGGGAAGTTTGGACAGGTACAAATTTAAGCGCGTTGGCGATAGGACCCCTCCTTGGGTCCTTGCTTCTTGCTTTATCTTCCTGTGTTTCGATTTGGAGATTTGGAAATTCTCGTTTTATGGTGTTGGGGAGTGCGGTGTCGGCCATATCTTGCAGCAACGTCGAATGCAATACTATGTCAAAATCTTTTGCCAGATCCAGGGCCACTACGATTGTTCTATGCCATGGTCTGATCTGGTTCAGACCCTCGCTGATTTTTTTTTTTACATTAAAGGCTGACGTATGACGCCAGTTCCATATGATGGACCAGATATGTCAGCAGAAGGACCTCCAAGGTTTTGGCTACAGGTGACAATAGCGATATTGACCTATATGTCGTTCCTTGGTATGTAGGCTTTTCAGGCTTTGGGATAGGGATGATCCTGCCCCTTTTCCAAACTCTTGTAATAACGACCGAGTACAGCGATAGGCTGAGCAATGCTGTAAGATAGCCTATGGCTTGCTCACTCAAGCGCTCCAGCGCTGGTGTTGATTTTGCGTTGGTGCAAATGGTGGGTTAACTGTGGGAATGGGTGTGGGTGGGTTAATTACTGGATCAGGTACCGCGGCTAGGCGGCTGCATCTTCTGAGATAAAAAAAATTACTGGATCAGGTACCGCGGCTAGGCGGCTGCATCTTCTGAGATAAAAAAAAATTCATACATCGCACAGTGGGAGAAATGAGCAATTTAGCGGGATTTAATTAATAACTCGTCTGGTTTTCATCCGATCTGCACTAAAATTTGATGGAATACTTTTAAAGTATATCCCCAGATATTGGCCAAATAGGGATCAAATCGGTATAAAGGGGCGTGGCATCGCCAATACACTTCATGATAAATCTTGGCTCCTATTAATTATTTTCAACGAACTTTGCCACATGGTTCTATTCTTTGAACTCAAAAGTCAGTGTCAGATATGTTTCAAATTAGGAGAATGGGCGTGGCACCGCCTATAGAATTACATATTTCACAATGCTATACTTCCCATTGAATATTTCTCCACGACTAATGTTTTTATGCTTTAAATTTAAGATAAAAGAAGTTTTTATTGTAATCCAAATTCTACACAAACAAAAGTATATAATAATAAACAAAAAAAAATACCAATAATGGTTTCAAAAAAAAAATTTTTTTTATTAAGAATCGGAGTTTGAATCTCCAAAAGTGGTTGATTCATTTTCTATATCTTACTCAGAGAGAAGTATTTTTTTATCTCGCCATTAACTTCTATCCTACTTCTGATGCAATTAGTAATCCTGGATAAAGACGAAATAAGTGAATCCGATGTGAAAAGCAATGAATTCATCAAATCCTGCATCGGTTCATTTCGAGACATTTGGAGAGTATGATGCTCTCGCAAATATCTAAAATCCTTGTTACGTCCTTCCAAGGCTTCCTCTGACAACATACCTATTGGAAGTGAAACACTTTGTATGATATCAGCTCCATGTATTAATATTTTATGCACGGAAGAAGGCATATGAAACCACGGGTATAGCTCAACAAACAAGACTGCTGTTTCTAATGTGTATTTTCGAAAAGCTTCCACATTGAGTGAGTATCCACAAGCCATTGTTCTTAAAATAACACTAAACCTGTTAGTTGATGGAAAAATCTTCTCGCTGTATTACAGGTGTTTGTGTTTCCTGATCCTGGGGCAGGGATATCAACCAACAATGCCATCTTAATTATCAAGTTGTCTTGTATTTTAGCTCTTTCTTTATTTAAAGTAGCTTTACCTGTTTCGCCATTTTTTAATAGGCAGTCTGTAAGCAATATGCAATATACACTAGAAAAATCATACATACATACTTCTGAAGGTGATTCGGCAATTACACTAAAAACTTTTCCATCTATCATTGTCAAGTGAAAACGATGTTAAAGCAGTCAACCTTGGTTGATGTGATTTGAAAAATTTGGTTTTTCATTTGTTCGATTTCCTCATTTATTAATGAGGTTGTTTCTTTCTGAAAAATAATTTTTATAGGTCTACAATAACGGGTAGATGAAGGTCGGGGATTAGTCCACAAAATAGTATCCCCTGCTTGATTTATTCCACTGTTGTTTAAGCATTAAACATGTATTGTTGCTTATCGTGCTGCGTTAGTCTCTTTAGAAAGACCATAAAATTACAACTACAGTGTATCATGTCACACATAATTATTTACCCACACTGACAATTGTGTCGATCCTTGAACGCACTCAAATTACTTTACAATCTTGCTGTCACATGTAATAAATAGTTTATAGCCTTTGCGGGGATCGTGTCCCTGCTGATATGGTCCTACACCACAACAATACAGTTCACTTATATCTATTTATACTTTCATTCAATTTCTGTTCAAAGATTGTGCCTAGTTTTAAGATTTTTTGTATCTATATATTTAAGTGTTTGTTAAAAATAAAGTGAGTACTTATCGAGTATCTCATACAAGTGGTGTGTTCATTGGTCCTACGAGCCACTGAGAATTTGGACGAAGGTTTTTTAAAAAAACACACACATCAAAATAGTTTCGTGTATGTCTGCGGACTACTGAGACTAAATATTTGGTAATTATTTGCCAAAAAAGCGTCACTGGAGCTGATACCAGTGGGTGAATAAAGTGAAAATAAAAAATTATATAAAAGTTCCTGAGTGAAAATTCTTAGATTGAGATGACATCCATAATGACGGAACTACTGCTGTTGCAGGAGACGCTGTACCGCACAATCAACCAACTTTGTAAAGCAGATTCCGAGCAAGCACTGCTGAACACTAAATGAGTTGAATTCGAAGAGAATCATAATAAGATTCTGAACCTGAATGAGGTTGTCAAGCATCAATACTTTACTGAAAAGATATTTGAAACCACAAAGGAAAAAGTGGTCAATTGTGGTTTGCAGCAATTGCGCAAAACATCTGTCAAAACAGGTGATAAAGCTGAAGAAGCAACCGCATCAAGGATGTCTAGGTCAACAATTAGTTTGAAGGCAGATGTTGAGCAAATCGAGCTCAAGGCAGAAAGGCTAAGAAAAGTTATAAAAACAGCCGAAAGAAGACTACTTGAAGGCAATTCCCGAGAGTTAAGACAACTGCAAACTAAAGTGCAGAGTCTCTGGGATAAACTGGAGGAATTTCTGGAGGAGTTTAATGACACAAGCGGAAGAGCGGTGTCAGATGTGTGGTCGATAATTGAGCAGATCGAAAATAAATTAGAGATGCCGCTGGTACCAGTAAACGAGGCACCGGACATTCCAAAGCTTGAAATACCGAAGTTTAGCGGTGATATACAAGAGTGGACAACGTTTTTTTGGCATTTATACGGAAACAGTTCACAATCGAGCTAATATCACTGATACAGTAAAAATTAATTATTTGAAATCCTGCTTACGAGGGGAAACCAAAACAGTAGTAACACATTTGCTATCGGGCTCATCATCCAACTATAATGCAGCATGGGAATTAATCGTGAGACGCTATGACAACAAGAGAAAGTTTTTTACTGACCGTCTGGAGCAGCTGCTGGAGCTACCTATGCTGTTGGCAGATTCAGAAAACGAGGTTAAAAAGTTTCTGAATACGATAAACGAATGTGTATTTATAATCAAAGATAAAGGCGCAGTTGGAGAAAGCGCTGATTCTGTATTAGCGCACGTTATTTTAACGAAGTTTGACAGGCTTGCTCTACAACAGTATGAGCAGCATACGAAAAAAGCTAGATAAGTTCAGATTCTAGCAGATGTAATCACGTTTATCGATTTATTACACAACTCTTTAAGTTCGATTCATCAAAATACGAAGCAAAGTGCACCAGGGATTGGAGTTGCCAGTTCTGTAAGAAGTCATCGCACCACACTTTATTGCATGAAGCCAAAACGAACCCCCATCGGGAGAATGTATCATCAATTTGGCGCAAGAATTGAAAACTAAAGGTACGTTCTTAGCTACAGCACTGGTGAAGATTGAAGCAGCAAATGGACTGTACGAGTTATTACGAGCACTGGTGGATAGCGGTTCTTAGAAAACATTCATATCTGAGGAGGCCGCACAATTATTAAGCCTTTCAAGGTTTAAATCTACAACGGAGATCACTGGGATATCTGCAACCAGTGTTGGAGTGTCTAAAAGCAAGATGCAGGTCAAAATAAGGCCTCGATTTTTAAGTGATTTTGCGGTAAATGCAGAGGCGTTGGTGTTGCCGAAACTTCAAAAAACTCTACCGATTGAATTATTCTCCACAAACCAAGAAGATTGGAAGAACGATGTGCTAGCATATCCGTCGTTTAATCGACCAAGCCGAGTCGATATCATAATTGGAGCAGATATATATCCAGACTTCTTAGAAGAAGGCATTAAAAAGGTTAATGTCAAATTGGGTCAACTGACGAAGCTTGGTGGATCGTCTCCGGTACAATCAAGCGATCTTGCAGTCAATCAACAGTGGCTGCTACTACAACGATAAATTTGGAGGACATGGACAGAGTTTGGGAACTTGAAGCAGCCGATGATAACCAAGAAGATGCCGATGACTTAAAATGTGAAGAAATTTATCAGGAAACAACAAAGATTGATAACAGCGGTAGTGTCGATTCGAAGGCATTCAATCCCGGGATCCCGAAATCCCGGGATACCGGACGTTTTCTAAATCCCGGAAACCCGGGATTTTGAGTCCGGAATCCCGGGATTTAAAAAATTTATTTTGTATGTATTGTTTAAGATATTTTTGACGTTTATCCACAAAAATACAGCAGTACATTTACTTTCAATCTAATTAGTAAATACAAAAGCCCACTTTTATAGATTTAGTGCTAAACACACAAAAAAATTAACAACATTCTTGTCAATAACGGTTAACAAAACATTTTTGTTGATCTGAATAAAATTTTTCCAATTTGAGCAAATTTTTTTTTGTTCGATTGATTTAATTGATAAAATTATTTTGTTGACCATATTTTGACAAAAATTTTATCAATTGTGTGTGTTTAGCTAAAACTACTGAAAATGAGTTTTTCATGTTTAGCATGAAATCGAGCTGGTTGAATTTTATGATTATATTGGAATCAGTGTGGCAAAATAAATAATAAAAGAACTCCATTTATCACATAAAATATCAAACTTGTTCGATCAATGTATAGCCCTATTATGGTTCACAACAATAAAGTTGCGCTTTATTATGGTACACAGCAATACTTTGTTGTCCCACTTGATTGTGGAACGCGTGTGGAACTTATTACTTTTTGACAGCTATCAGCTGATAGACAGATTTGACAAATATTTTATTTATAAATATATGGAAAATTTTAAAAGCAAAAATGGACATTTCTTTTTTAATTTATTCGAGTGAGGACGAAGATGATGTAACGGTAGCACGAACTAGGAGACAGCTTCGAGACCGATCCAATCCATTGGAATTACCCGAAAAAAACCAATTCTGAAGCTGGCCACTGCCCTACGTTTCTTCGCCGATGGCAGCTATCAGAATCCCTGAGCGCACTCGCATTTCTATTGCACGTAATTTATAGAAAATAAACCAAAAAATTACTTCAAATACGAAAAGATTTTTTTTGGGTTTTTATTTGGGGCACTTCGTACCAGTTAATCACATTCAACATTTAAAAAAAAATCAGTCTTCATGACAAAAAAATAACTTATATACTATATGCAGTTGGTGGATTCTGCTCCATTTTGCGGATCAGGAGCTGAATTTTCTCCTTGTTGGATATAACTAATTTCCTGCAAAGAATAATCACATAATTATTGAAAAACGCGTCTTTTTATTTTGTTAAATATTTTTTTTTACTTTGTTGGAGCCATTTTCTCGTTATCGCTGGCAACTACACAACACCAATGTAGCTAACTTCAAATTTTGACAGATCAGTCAGACAATCAGACACAACTGTTTTAGATCATAATAGGTATACAGAATACACAACATAGTTGCATGACAACAGTGGATTGCATTCATATGCTTTGCTGTCTACCATAATAGCATTTCACACATGGAAGACAGAAACAACTGCTGTGTTGTGAACCATAATAGGGCTAGTAATTTAAAAGTAATAACTTTTTGTTTGACTTTATTTATCTTACATATTATTTGTATTAAACAAAACAAATAATATTTATTAAATATTATTTCTTTGTTGAATTAAAATGAAATTAAACTTAAAATATTGTTGCAAAAGTTTTTTCTTTAATTTTATATTATTGTATTCAATTGGAAAAACCCGAAAATCCCGAACAAATCACGGGATCTTGGTATTGTAATGTCGAATCCCGAAATCCCGGGATTTTCAAAAACGCCTCGGGATTGAATGCCTTAGTCGATTCCCTTTACAAAATCAAAGGAACTTGGTAATTCACGAAAGCAAGCTGTTGCACGTCTCTTGTCAATGGAGAAACGCTTTAAGAACAATAAATTTTTGAGAATGGAGTATTCAGCCTTCATGAAAGAGTATCTGGAGATGGGACATATGAGAGCAGTAGACGACATTAATATGGGGTGTTACTATTTACCACATCAGGCGGTGATTCGAGAGTCCACGCTTCTGCTAAACTACAAATGGTCTCAGCTTAAATGATATTATGTTGGTTGGACCACGTCTTCAAAAGGACATATTCGACATTATCTTGAAATGGCGAATCTGGAAGTACGTGATGACTGCGGACGTTGAAAAATGTATCGTCAAATAAAGATTGACGAAAATGGTCAAAACTATCATCGCATATTGTGGAGAGAAAATGAGTCAAAACCAATCAAAGAGTTCAAACTTACAACAGTAACTTACGGAACAGCTGCAGCACCGTATTTGGCTGTGCGCGCTCTTCAACCAGTAGCAACCACATACTGCAGTGATAATTAAAGATGACTTTTATATGGACGACCTAATGACAGGAGCACATACAACTGATAGCTGTCGCAATATCTACCTGAACCTCAATGACGCAATACGAAAGATCACAAACTTATACTCCGACAATGGAAATAATTTCGCATCCAGAAAGATTTATGGCGAATTAAAGAAAGCCATAAAGTACAATGGGGATGTAGCCCCAGTTACAGAGTTAGACGGTGTCAAGTGGCACTTCAATTCCCCGGCAAGTCCTCACTTTGGAGGAATCTGTGAGGCCGGTGTTAAATTTGAAAACTCTCGACCATTTTATGTATTTGGTCACGAAATCTCTGACAATGATGCGATTACACCTGGACATTTTTTAATTGGTGGACCACTTATTGCTTTTCCGGAACCCATTGCCGAAGAGAGATTTGGCGCGTTGGACAGATGGAAGTTACTGCAGAAGCTGCGCTTCGAATTTTGGGAAAAATGGAAAGGGAAATATCGACATATATTACGACAAAAATATAAATGGAAGCGAATGAACCCAAATATCGAAAAAGAACAGATTGGTCTGATCAAAAGCGAAATAACACATGCGGCAAAGTGGCCAATGGGGAAAGTTATGGAGCAGCATTCAGGAGCAGATGGAAAAGACCGAGAGCAACTGCAGACAATAAAAGATGATGGAGAGAAAAACCACGGAAAAATCAATCCTGATCTAATAAAACCACCGCAGAAGCACGAAGAAATAGTAAAGATAAGATCCGCGCTGTCAGAGAAGTTAATGCTGCCTGGTAAAAGATCGGGTGACGAACTGAGAGCAGTGTACCAACTGCTGGTCGCAAAGGCGATATTAATCGATAGTAAGCTGATTGTACATGCGAAAATACCGTTATTCAGCAATCAAGTGTCTCAACTTTACAAAGTAATTCCGATTCCATTCGGAAATGTGTCTCATTTACTGATGGCAAAAGTACCGGCACAATACCTCATATACAACTTTGGAATTGACTCATATCATTTAATGAGTAGAACGACATTGAATGAATGCCGCAAGAGCAGTGACGATCACTGCCTTGGAAGGAGGCAAGCGATAACTCTTGCGAAGTATCTCCTCTGAAGCCGAGAAAAATGTTTAGTTGCAAGTTTGAAGAGGTTCCTCCTTCTCAATATTGGATTGAACTAAACACGAAGGGAAAGTGGGTGTTCAACGTACTTTACAACTCCAGTGCCCTTATCCAATGTAGTTCCACGCATCAGCAAATTGTTCAGCTACCAACACAAGGGATATTCTCACTGGAACCAGGATGTGCGGCTCGGATAAATGGTATTACATTGATGGCATAACACAACGATAACTCTAAGGCGAGCAGTAATTTCCAGACACATTGGGTCAAGAAGATGGACGACTTTTCTAGTACATACAATGTGAATCCGCTGAATTCCTCCATGGTAAACAACAAGAAGGAAATCGATACTTTGAAAATTAGGATCCATGAGCTGGAATCCGAAAAAATACAACTGAAGGAATTACATTTTCACCATATCAGCGGACACACGTCTCTTATTTTAGTGTTATCACTTATTTCTATATTATTTATATATTGTGTTCGATCTTATATTACAACCAAACGACTTCTTAAGATACGGTTTTCTGGCCCCCCGCAGAATGTTTAAGCATTAAACATGTATTGCAGCTTATCGTGCTGCGTTGGTCTCTTTAGAAAGACCATCAAATTTACAACTACAGTGTATCATGTCACACATAATTATTTACCCACACTGACAATTGTGTCGATCCTTGAACGCACTCAAATTTACAATCTTGCTGTCACATGTAATAAATAGTTTATAGCCTTTGAGGGGATCGTGTCCCTGCTGATAATGTCCTACACCACAACAATACAGTTCACTTATATCTATTTATACTTTTATTACTTTATGTCTGTGGGAACAATTTCTGTTCAAAGATTATGCCTAGTTTTAAGATATTTTTGTATCTATATATTTAAGTGTTTGTTAAAAATAAAGTGAGTACTTATCGAGTATCTCATACAAGTGGTGTGTTCAACTGTCGTTGTAGCTTTGTCTATAACTTGAGTGACTACTGCTACCATCGCATCCCCATTTGTATTCCGCTGTTATTGTTTTGCTATTAATGGTTTGCCATACTTCCTTCTGAGCTTCAAAGATTCTGATAATTGTATGGTCAATTAAACTTTGTAAAGGTAATTCCGCCGAATTATTAGAATGCCGGGCGGCTAACACTTCGAATTTGCTGATCGTAGGACATCGTTAGATGGGTAAATATTTCATTACGCTTTCTTGCTCCAGCCTGCATTAACATATACGAATGTTTTGTGTACCTTCCATCTATGAATAGAGCCAATGCCTCCTCTGGTGTATACTTAATCGGAAGCTTCTCCTCGACTTTGACAATCCTTTTCATTTTTACGGCCACTTCTGCATCAGAATTTAGTATGGAGAGTACTTCCGACGCATTTCTTTTTCGCCACCATGAGCTCGTTTCATAGAATCGTATTGGTCAGTGTTGAAACTTTTCGCCCTTGGTTTCTGGAGGAACATTCTGCGAATTCCTTAGTCGGTCGTCCAACGTTGTGTGAAGTTATTGGTTCAACTAATGTTAGTTCACTATCCAACCATTCCTTATTGTTTAGGTTAAAATAAATCAAACACCTGTGGCTAGTGTTCCACTTCTCCACCAACTTGGCTGCAAAGTTTGTTATTTTTTTTCTGACTTGTCGTAACTGCTCCTCGTTATATTTGATTTTGTCAATAACATTACCAAAAATATGTTCCTCTACTGCCGAAAGTTTCTTCACTGGCAGGTCTTCTTTGTGCCATATTTCAAAAAGGGAGCGTTTGGAAGCAAACATAGTCCCTAAAAAGTGTAGCAAACAAAGTAATTGCAAGAAAGTGCTGTTCATATAGGACATTTCACAGATCCCTTAATAAAAAAATAACAGAATCCAATAACGATCCACTTCAGGAAACCCTGAAATCTTCAATGGTCCACTATATCTTGAATTATAACCCAAATAAATACCTCTAGTCGTAGAGGTGCAAAAAGTTGGCCAATTTTAAAACAAATCACGCAAAAAAATGTATGTGATAAGAAATGGATTTATAAACATGTAAAAAAAAAATTTTTGGTTTTGAAAATTGTCTAAAATTAACATTTAATTCAAAAACACCGATTTTTTGGTATAGTTGTTCATTGGACACTTAACTACAATTTTGCTAAAGAAAATAAAATACTGCAATCCATAACGGATGAGTTATTGATTAAAGACTGAAGTTTGGCTAATTTTGCATAAAAAGTCCATTAAATGAAAGAATTACGAAAAGTTGCAGTTAGTTTTGGATACTTTACAATCACAATAAACCCCATAACTGATTAAAAAAGGAATTAGCCCGAATACAATCGAATAAAAGAAGTGTCACTCTACGATGTATTTATGAAGACCACCTGAAATACGTTACCAAAAAGGTTCACTTCTAAAACACATTTTTTTTTAGTAAGTACATACCTTTAACTTCAACCAAACACTTTAAATTTTTAATTATTCGATAAACTTTTTTTTTTGACCAAATTTATTGAACGGATCAAAAGTGTTGAAATTATATTTCTAACACGTGCTCCATCAAATGCAATATTTATCGATTTTAGAGGAGCGAATATTCAAAGCTAAACAAAAACAAAAACACCGTTAATCTCAAGGAAGTATTAACAATCAATTACAAAAAAAAATTGCCGCAATTCGACATTTAAAAATTTGAATTAAATCCCGCTAAATTGCTCATTTCTCCCACCGCGATGAATAGGCCACACAGTGCACAACCATACCTGAGAATCCTGTGCAGAGCAGGCCTGCAGGTATTTCTTTGCTGGGGTGATGGTCCTTGGACGCTGTCGTCTTGTAGGCAAAAGCGTGTGGTTCTTGGGAACCCCGCTAAATCTATAATGTTTTATGGTGCGTCAAAAAAAGCGAAAGTATTTTTAAATGGTTTTTATTGCTGTATTCGATTAAAATGTTTCGAAACAGATTTTTGACATGGCTCTAGGTTCCACATAAAAATGGGTCAAAATTGGGTCTGTTTAGCGCACTCTTGAAGTAGCCAAGCGAAGTAAAAGGGGTAAAAGAGAGGAAATACGAGAATTACTAAAAAGAGAGTAAAAGGCGTGTAGTTCTTATGTTTTATAGGTTTTTTTTGGTAAAGAAACGAGCAAATGGTTAATGTTAACCTGTGTTTCAGTAGTTTTAAAAGTAAAAAGTTGGTAGCCATGTAATTACGATAACAGGGTGGCATACAAGCTGTTTTTGGTGTAAACGGGGTCTTAAAACGAATTTTGGATTTACCATTTTTTGCCCTCGAAGAAGTTGGTATTGAAAATGGGCGGAATCGATCGCCTACTTCCCATATAAGTGGAAATCGTGATTTGTAAAATATGTAAAGGGGAGTTTTCGGGGTCGCTGATTTCGAATTTGATCTCGAAATTTCCAAATTCATATATAAGTCGGCTTTGACCGACTGAAACTTACTCTCTTGTTTATGTTTCAGGTACTTCTAAATAGGTTATATTGTATAAGGGTATTCAAGCTTCGGCATAGCCGAAGATAGTTCACTCGCTAGTTTCTAATGAAATAAAGTTTAAAGATATGTCGCAGAACTTTCAAAATTTAATTTTTCGGCGCAACATTTTCCGTTTGACACACGGTAATTTTTTGTGTTGGCTAAGTGATTTCAATATTTTGCTTAAATATTTTCAAAATAATGAAATACAAATTAATTTTTAACTTTTCATATGTAGATGTATCTGGAGGAGCACAAAATTCTAAAGTTGATGATGTCTTTCGTTCAATAGAGAAATCTCATTGTGACACCGTATTAAACTTTCTTATACGCCTTGCTTGCCACGTAAATGATGTTCAACCTGGAGTTATTTCACCTGGGGAAGGTTTATCTCGAAGGTTGTATACTAATGTTTATTATGTACATTTTGATTTGATATTTACATTTTACAGATGTGTTATGCTTTTGAAAATGGCAATGCGTCCTGAAGTCTGGCCCCAACCCTTCGAATTGAAATTGAATTGGCTGGATAAAGTTTTTACAACCATTGAAACACCCCATTCTAATTTGAATAACATTTGCACGGGATTAGATTTCCTGACTTTCTTGACTACAATTTTGAAACAGGATCAGTTACTCACAATTTTACGACTAATTCAAAGAGGGCTCTCTGCATGTATAATTCACCAAAATACACGCATTGTACGCCTGATGCATGTATTTCTAACACGTGTAATGACAATTTTTCCTCCGGATTCACAACATAAACATGAGGAGCTGGAAACTCTTTATAGTGCTGTTAGCAAAATGATAGTGGATAACTTGACATTTTACGAAAAAAGTCCTCAGCCCAATCCGTCCTCTTTGTTTGGTACATTGATGATATTGAAAGCATGCTGCACCAACAATCCCAGTTATATTGATCGACTAATGCTGCAATTTATACGGGTCTTAAATCGCCTAACAAAGGACCATCTTAATACCCAACACACAAGCCAAGTAGTTACACCTTCTCAGGAGGGAAACCACTTGGCATTGGAATTGTTAGTTCTTGCGTTAGATTTAATTAAAAATAGAATTGTTGTTATGGGAGTAGAAGTGCGAAAACTGTTTATTGGTAGCATTTTAGTGAGCTTGATAGAAAAAAGTCAAGATCTGAAAATATTAAAGTGCATTGTAAGAATGCTTGATGATTGGATTAGAACAAAGGAACAAAATCCCATGGTTCAAGTGCCTTCCATACGAGAAAAATCTGTTTTACTAGTCAAACTTATGCAATATGTTGAAAAAAAATTTTCGGACGAGACTGAGTTAAACATACAGTTTCTCGAAATGATTAACTACATCTATCGCGATGATTATCTTAAACAAACCGAATTAACTGCTAAGCTGGAGGGAGCGTATCTAATTGGACTTCGATGCCAACACCCACAGATACGTTCGAAATTCTTCGAAATTCTGGATTCTTCAATGAGACGACGACTTCACGATCGTCTGTTATATATAATTTGTTCTCAGGCGTGGGATTCCATTGGTACGCATTATTGGATTAAGCAATGCATCGAACTGTTAATACTCACATCGAATACTATGACTCAAATTCAAAACTCTAACGAAATGCACAAGATACCGAGCATTACTTCCGTCATAAACTTGGCAGATAGTAAAGACAAAAGCAGCTTCGTTATCTACACGTCCTCAAGTACTGAATGTTTTGATGCAATTCAAACTGGCGATGACAAGGAAGACGTTTTTGACATCGATTTGAATGCGGATTTAACTATCACTCGAATGGAGGACAGCGAACGAACTTTGCCCACAAGGCAACTTAAGGTTATGAAACTAATTAATAGACAGGTGGAATTCCTGGAAGCAAATAGAAAAATTCGCACAGATCAACTTCTTGTGGCTACGTCTCAACTGTGCCACATGGATATGCAATTGGCAGAAAGTGTTTGGCTATCAATTTTTCCCCGTATTTGGAACATTTTTGATGAAGATCAGCAGCATACGGTAATCAGAGAGCTAGTGCCATTCCTATCATCTGGTACCAATGTAATTCAAAGGGATAGCTTCCCTAGTGCACTAAATACTTTTGTTGAAAGTTTAACGAATTGTCAACCACCCATATACATTCCTCCCAATTTAATGACGTATTTGGGAAAAGCACATAATCTCTGGCATCGTATGACTTTGGTCTTAGAAGAAATGTCCACATGTCCGTCCAATAAGAGGATATACCAAGAGAATTCTGCAATGGGTCAACAGGATATCGAACAAGCTTGGAAAAAATCGGTAATCTATGATTCTTTATCACAAATGTATTCCGCCATGCACGAGGAAGACTTATGGGCAGGTTTGTGGTTAAAATACGCTCAATATCCTGAGACAAACATTGCTATTGCTTACGAGCAGATGGGATTTTTTGAAGAAGCTCAAGGTGCGTATGATTTAGCTATGTCAAAATTTAAGCAAGATCTGAATAGTGGTCCAGCTAGTGCTAATTTCAACAGCGAGCTTTTGCTGTGGGAGAATCATTGGATTCGCTGTGCGAAAGAATTAAACCAATGGGATATTTTATTGGACTATGCTCAGACTAATAAGGAGAAAAATATGCTTTTAATTTTGGAAAGTGCGTGGCGAGTTCCCGATTGGAATCTAATGAAAAATGCCCTTTCGAAAACAGAACAGTCATTTGCGAAGCAATATGGGTACAAGGTTAATCTCTATAAGGGCTTTCTAGCAATACTTCACCAAGAGGAGCGTCAGTTGTCTAACGTGGAACGATATGTTGAAATTGCATCCGGATTATGTATGCGTGACTGGAGAAGACTACCACATATCGTATCGCATATACATCTGCAATATTTGCAAGCAGCGCAGCAAATAATGGAATTACACGAGGCAAGCCAAATTCATCAAGGTTTATTAACATCCAGAAGTTCTTCTTTGCACGATATGAAGGCCATCGTGAAAACGTGGAGAAATCGTCTACCTGTAATATCAGATGACTTATCACATTGGAGTGATATATTTACATGGCGACAGCATCACTATCAGATAATTACACAACACTTAGAACAACTTTGTGATCAAGGAAACACTATGCTTGGTGTGCATGCATCAGCTCAAGCTATTATACATTTTGGTAAAATAGCCAGAAAGCATAACCTCACGGGAGTGTGCCAAGAAACGCTTTCCCGAATATACACCATACCTTCTGTACCAATTGTGGATTGCTTTCAGGTAACTTATATTGAAATATATTAACATATTAATAAGTAGGGAAAGAGTGTGCACCTGGGTCCGCACTCCAATTTTTTAACGTTAAATTGCAGAGTATGTTAAGTATCTGATTTTTATTTTTATTAATATGCTTTAGATGAGGTGTCATATTTGTCCCGCTCTGAGGAAAAACAAAATTTAATTTCGTTTTCTTTTCCATATTCTGTTCGGTATGGAAAAGAATACATATATTCTTGATAAGCATCAACTCCTGAGTCGATTTAGCCATATCGAAAAATTATCGACAAAAATCGATAAAATTTAGAAATATTATCCATCAAATATCGAAAAATATATCGACAAAACCTAACATACAAAATGGCCGCCAATTTTGTAGTATTTTCCTTTATTTTGAGAAATACTTAACCGATTTAGACGCCGTTTCTTGTATTTGATTGGAAATAATGTCGGGAACGAAATGGGAATAAAACTGAAGCAAAATGGAATTGGAACAAAATTGTGAAATGAATCGGGAATGAAGTGGAAATGAAAATTATCGACAAACAATCGAAAAATTTCGATCAAATATCGAAAAATTACGGTAAAGTATTCGAAAACTATGAATAAAATATTCATAAAATATCGAAAAGCTATCGATAAAATTACTAACACATGGTCGCAGAATGTATCGTACTCGCATGTGCAGGGTATTTTAACTTCGGTAAGACCAAGACTAGTTTTTTGAGATTTCGTTTTGTGTACATTTGTGTTCTTGGCATTCAAATATTACCTTTTGGTTCATATTTTCTATTCTCAAAAAATTGAAGAAATGCTTCCTTTGCAAAAATACCGCGAATGTAAACAGCTTTTCATTGCACAACTCATTTTATTTCAAAAATATAAAAAAATTTCAATTTGAAAATTAAATTCCGTTTCCTTTTGTTTTGAATTTTTTTTGGTTTACATTTTAAAAGTCAGAAACATGCGTTTAATCAAAAACATATGTTCAAATGCAAAAATACTGACCCAAATAGCTTTGAATGGGTCCACAAAACATTGTACAACAGTAAAAAACCCCAAGATTTCGCGAATCCTTACTATTTATAAAATAAAAAAAAGAGTAAAAAACAAGTTTTTTAAAATATAACCCTTCAACCGACTAAAAAGCAGAAAATAAATTTCAGCAATTTCGATTTAAAATTAAGGGTTTTTGGCTACTTTCCTCTGAATATCATTGCAGATTTTGAAGTCGCCAAATACCCTTAATTTTAAATCGAAATTGCTGAAATTTATTTAAAGGAAATTTGTATTTAAAGATTTGAGGATAAATATATATATATATATATATTTGGAACACTGATAGAACTCCGGTGACAATGCATTCTATTAAATTTTGGGGTCCATCAGAGGGGTCCGTGGGGGGACTCAAACCCCTTTTTTTTAAACATGCCATAACTTCCAATTCCTTCAAGCTACAAAGACTTTCGTATTTTTTAAGCTACAGGGCTGAAATTTTTTACTTGGGAAAAAAGAGTAAAAAAGGGGGAGAAAACAAATTTTTTGTTAAAAAAAAAAGAGGAAAATACAAGTTTTTTAAAATATAACCCTTTAAACGACTAAAGACTAAAAAGCAGAAAATAAATTTCCTTTAAAATAATTTCCGCAATTTCGATTTAAAATTAAGGGTTTTTGGCGACTTCAAAATCTGCAATGATATTAGGAACAAAGTAGCCAATATCAATTTTTCAATTTCTATTATTTCATAAAGTTTATTTGACCCAAAGCAATATAAAGAAATATGTGCATGTAAAAAACATGATTTATAGAGGGTTTTTGTAAATTGTCCAGCTCACGGATTACAGTTGCGAGAGCCGAAATATTTTGAGAATAACCATAAAATAGACCCGTTTTTCCCGTTTTTGACTCCACTTATATATACACCCCGCGTCAATAGAATAGGTTCACTGGTTTGAAAAAACAAAAATTTCTTTTTGAACTGAACGAGGTTTCAAAGAGATTGTTGTGGTTGATTTTTATTGACTATGCATTGTGTAAAACTTTTTGCAAAAATGATAATTTTGGAAAAATACCGTTGGTTTGTTGAATTTTTCTAAAACATTACAGAAATTTGGAATTTTTTTGATTTGCATTTGATTTTACAAAAAATGGTTTGTTATTAAGTATCAGTAATGACTACTACTTCCTTTATTTAGTATAATTCCGTAAATTCAGTTTGGCATCGAATCATACAGTTTCTTTAAGAAGTTTCCTTGTCCTAGAATTGGCGGCCGGAATCATATACCTTGTGTACTAGCCGCTGTTAGACATTTTCAATAACATTCAAGTCTGGGGAGTATGGAAGCTATTGTAACAATTCAACATTTTTCTCACTGATCCAACTTTTAACTATACGAGCAGTATGAATGGGAGCATTATCGTGTTGGTAGGTCCATGGCAATTAGTGTTGGGCCGATACCACTAAAGTATCGATGCTTTTACTCGTTACTTGTATCGAATAGAAAATTCGATACTTCCAAAAATATCGAATAAAAGTATCGAGTATTTGGTATCGAGTACTTTTTCTAAAAAAAAACTTGAAATGTTGAACTTTTTTTTGGTAAAAAAATTTAAAAATTTTTTTAATAAAAAAAAGGTTTTTTTATTGTTTTGGATAAAAAAATGGTATTTTATAAAAAAGAACCAGTAAAAGAATTATCTTCTGTTCTTCTTCTTTTAGTAATCGACCGTTTTTCGAACCCATTTCTATATTTTGTTGATAATTGTTTGATAATTGTTTGATAACTTTTCGATAATTTCCATTTCTACTTTATTTCCGATCCATTTCAAAATTCTGTACCATATTTTTCCAGTCCATTTCAGTTTTATTCGCGACATTATTTCCAATCAAATAAAAAACACCATCCAAATAGATCGATGGTATCGATACCAAATATTTGATCAATACCAAGTAAAATACTCGTTAGAGGTATCGAGGACAAAATACCCGGAAAAAAAATAAAAGTATCGACACACATGTCCGAACATTTGTGAAAAGCTCTTTCGAGGATGTTTGTGTATAAATTGGCCGGCATTCTGATTTTTGAAACTCAGCACAGCACACCGTTACACTTCCTTAGCTCATTGTCGCAATCCAACAAGCGGTCCATCAAAATAAATTTTTTTTTCGTCTGAGAAAACGACGTACGGCCATTCTGTCCAACAATTTATATGGCCAGGGCTTAAAATGCTGCAAGCAAAATAGCATAAGCAAGAAAAATAACACTGTTTTGAACTGAAACTACTTTTAAAATTTATAAATTTAATTTTACTGCGCAATTGCAATTCAAAAATTTATCAGTAAAATCTTATGCTTTGCTTCTACTACTTGAAAATGAATTAGCAGAAGTAATAGTAATAATCAGCAGTAGCTCTAAAATCAGCAATTCAAAAAAATACGAAATCATAATAGTTATGGCATGAGCTTTGCTTATGCTGATTGAAAATGAATTGGGATAAGTAATAGTAATAAAAATCAGCAGTAGCTCTAAAATCGGTAATTCAAAAAACTAATAATCATATTAGTTTACCTGAAATAGTAATAATTCAAAAAACTAATAATCATATTAGTTTTGCTAAAATAGTAAAAATTTAAAAAACTAAAAATCAAATTTTGAAATAAAAATTTGCCTTGGCGACAGTGTCGATCACTTAGTAGTTTCTTGTATTGAATCTGAGTAGAATCGCTCAGCTATACTGTGCTTCTATACAACAAATAAATTGTGTGCGAGTAGAAAAGGTCGATTTTCATTTAACTACAATAAAATATACACACGTCATAGTTCGGGCAATTGCTTCGGCTTGTGTGTTGTTGTATATATAGTAAACCGCCTCACTTTGTATGGACGAAAAAAAAGTGGCCGGGTCACCCCCTGGAAAAGTACTTTGGTCTATTTTATGGTGATTCTCAAAATATTTCGGCTCTAGCAGCTGTAATCCGTGAGCTGGACAATTTACAAAAACCCTCTATAAATCATGTTTTTTACATAGAAATTGAAAAACTACACAAACCCAAACAATCCCTTATTTTTGCGATTTTTTTTAGCATTTTTTATTGATTTTTTTTATAGTTTTTTTGCATTTTTGGTTCTGAAAAATAGTACAGAAAAACCCACAAAGTATACTTCACAAATTTAAAAAATAGAATTCTATCAGAACTTTGTAGATATTTCATCAACCTTGATATACAATATTCAAATTTCAGAACCAATAATTGTGAATTTACTTTAAGATTGTGGTTTGAATAATAAATATTCGCAATCAACTTTATATCTGAAATCTAAGAAGACGCAAAAAAAAACGTTATAACATGAGAAACAGACATATTTGGTGTTTCGTGTATTCAGTGACTAATAATAAAATTTTACGGGGAACATTTTTCTTGAACACATTGACCCTCTAATTCGCTTATTTCTGTCACTTTTTAAACGAAACCAAAAAAAAATGTGCAAAAAATCGATTTAAAGTGGTTAAAAAAATGGCAAAAATATCGGACTTGTCCTGATTTGTGCAGTTTTTCAATGTCTATTATTTCATAAAATTTATTTGACCAAAGCAATATAAAGAAATACGTGCATGTAAAAACATGATTTATAGAGGTTTTTTGTAAATTGTCCAGCACACGGATTACAGTTGCTAGAGCCGAAATATTTTGAGAATAACCATAAAATAGGCCAAAGTACATTTCCAGGGGGTGACCAGAGCAACTTTTTTTTCGAGGCGGTTTAATATATAGTAGTTTAAACAAAGAATATCGTACCAGTGAGAAAAAGGTTACTGATGCCGTAGTGGACAGTGAAATGCATATAACTTACTTTCTACCTGCTGGCATACAATTTGTTGTTGTAAAAATTCGCAGCTTAATTGATTTAAGTTGCACTGAGCTTGAACCCGACCATACACAATATTCATTATCTTTTTTCCAAAAAGTTTTACAACAATGCATAGTCAATAAAAATCAACAACAACAATCTCTTTGAATCCTCGTTCAGTTTCAAACGAAATTTTTTTTTCTCAAACCAGTGAACCTATTCTATTGACGCGGAGTGTAGAGAAAATTAGGTTATCTTTGATGTATAGATGCGGTTCAAAAATAGTAGCGTTCCAAATATGGAATTTTGATTTGTTTTCAAACCTTTTATAGTATCGATATTGGGGTTATTCGAAAGGCCTCCTATACCCCTTTTGTATGAATACCAAAGCACCTTAATCCGTTATGTACCTGTCGCAGAAATCTCTTTTAAAAGTGTTCCTACATTTCAAACTTTTTCCTGACAATTATACAAATTTTTCAAAAAATTTCAAAATGTATGGGAATGTTTAATTACAAAATTGCCTTTAGTAAAAACCTTTTTTTCGACCAAAAAACTTATTGCAAACGAAAATTGTATAACCCGCAGTAAAAAAATTATAAAAGTAAGTATATTTTTACTCATTTGAGTAGCTGTCCAAGAGACCTTTCCAACACAAAATGTAAAATGTTCAATAACAAATTAAAATTTAAAATTTCTACCGCTGCACTCGGCCAATAACTCTGGTCGAGTGCTGTATCTCTAAAAATTTTAATTTATCTGTTAACTATATAGTTCACTGAATCAGTACTGCAAATGACACACTCAGAATAAAAAAGCGATGAAATGAATGGAGCGTCAGTACATTTACTCGCTCTTTTCCTCTGAGCATGTCAAATATAATCAGTTAATTTGAATTCATTGCTGCTCAATTTAACTTTCCTGCTGTTCAATCCCACAGAATTTGATGTTTCTTTAGGTGAGGTCGGCCGAATTCATTTGAAAATAAAAAGTTCCATTTTGGTAGAGTCCTGAGAAAAGGACAGTTATATCACTTTTATGAAACAGAACAGGTTGTAGGTAATACCCTCAATACAATTTATCGTTTCAAGGTTGGATATTTTGAGGATTGAGCATGTTCAGTTAAAAAACTACCAAAATCAACTCGGTACAAAAGAAACTACCAATTTCGGTAGAAAACTACCAAAGTGGCACCGCTGTTGTCAACGAACATTTAAAATTAGCATCAAAACCCAGGGTTGCCAACGCATAAACAACTAAAAAGGTGAAGCTTACCGGTAACTTCAACAATGTTTTGTCATATGAAGGGGTAAGGGGTCCAGTCGCCGAAAATCAAGATGACAGTTCAACGGCATCCTGGTATTGTTTGTTGTGGTCTAATAACGAATTGCTATTACACTGAACCGGTTTTATTGGCTTAGAAATCTTTTAAGAATACATGAATTTCGACTTTTTGCATAATTATACCCGTCACACTAGTGTCCAATTACATTTTTCCAGATATTGACCCCCTTGGGCTCGTTTGGATGTCATCTTCGGTACTAAAATATGTAAATGTGTATGTTGTTGTCATGCAAAGCAGAAGAAAAAAAAATTGATTTTTCATCGTTTAATAACTCAACGCCTGCTTTTCTTGTTGAAATTTGTTTGTAAATTGATTGGGTTGGCTTAGAAAAAGACCAACATAAACAAGATAAGAATAAAAGAATTCGTTGAGGAATATATGAATTTCAACTATTTGCATCATTTTTTAAACATTTTTAATGAGCATGACAAGAAATTACATTTAAAATTATGTTTTAAAATTATATTTTTTGACATATAAAATTTGGAACTAGAACCAAAAAAATTAAACGGTTTCCGGTTCCAAAATTAAAAAAAATTTTGGTTTCGGTTCCTGTTCTCCAATTTTCCAAATATCGGTTTCTGTTCCGGTTTCGGTTTCTGTTCTCAAATTTTCAAAATATCGGTTTCGGTTCCGGTTTTGGTTCAATGAAATATAACGGTTTCGGTTCCGGAACCAGTTCTTGGCGGTCCCTGGTTTTAACAACAAGTACCAAAACACTTAACCGCCAGAAATGCGTAAGCATACAAAACACAATTTTTTTTAATTTTAATGTGCTTTGCCTGTTTTAGCTCGAATCTAACACAGATTCCGTATCGAAGTGGTTTGTTATTTTTTGTGCCTCGATCTTGTTTGTGAAAGAAATGCATTTCAAAACAGGGCATATTTTAGTGGGTTTTAGCACCCAGAATGAGTTGTACATTAAATTTGGCAGTTGTAAGACCAAATATGGGTAGTAGAATTTTAAATTGAATCCATTTAGAAGAACCATTAATTTCTATAACTACAACTGTCAGTAAATTCTCTTACTTGTTTCAATAATCGCATAGTCGTGAAATTATTCGGTGATAATAAAAAGGCACCGCAGATTTCTACAACGGTGACTCGATTTCAAAAGTTATTATAACCGATCGAAATTCGGCCGAAAAAAAAAATATCGTTTTCGTATAAAAGCGGTATGTAACACAAATTTAAGTATTGATCATAGTTTCGAAGAATCAGATGCGGTGCTGTTCATCAAGAATAACTGAATAAGAAGCATTGTGGGCCGTCCACACAAAAGCGACTGGACACATGTATTAAAAAAAAATGTCTGCGCATTGGTATTACAAGCAAAGTGAAGCAAAAATTACCGGCACAGTTAGGGCTTAGATTATAAAAACTAAACGAAAAGCTGTTGCCATAGAAGAATTGTGAGCTGAATACAGACGAATATAAAAAGATTGCTGTGTGAAAACTGTAAAGTTACGGAAAGCAGTATCAAAGTAAACTACCTAAAGGATCTCTGAGAGGAAGAAAACAGGAGCAAGAAAGCCGTGACTTCCAAAAAGATTGCAAAGGAGAAAAACTATAGCAGGCAACAGAAGCAGAAAAGTAATGTTAATGAAAGTAGAATCAAAGCAAGCTGTGTCCTAAAGGATCGCTGAGAAGGTGAACACTGAAGCGAACAGGAAAAAACTGGAGGGAGCAGGAGAAAACTGAGGCAGTCAGCAGTAGCAGTAGAAAAGATAAATAAAGCAGTTATTTTATTCATTTTTAGACAGTGCTAAGCGTAGTATCATTATGTTAAGTGATAAAGTGCATAATTTTTTGGCAAGGCAGAAAGAGCTGCGAGACGAAATTTTAAATCATTGTAGAAATTTAGTTATTGATGAAGTAATTTCTAATAAAATTAATCAATTATGGACTCAAAAAGACATGAATATGTTGGCAGAAAAGTAAGGCCGAAATGGTAATGGGGAAACTGTACCGCAGAAATTTGGAGAGGGTTACATTTGATAGAGCCAAAGGTGGTAACTTAAACAATGAAGTTTCAGAATGAAGTGTTAGCACTGCAAATTGTGATTTGGAAGCAATTGAGGACTGGGCAAACAAAATAGGAACTTATATAAAAAAAGTAGAAAAGGCCCTGTTAAATGGGGAAGAAGAAGACTTAGTAATGCACAAAGAGAAGTTAAGTTTTTTGTGGAGAAAAATTTAAGGACTCTTAGAAAATTTAGAAAGGAAAAGTCATAAAACAGTTTCTTTAGGTGATGAGGTTGTAGATTTAGAATTTCGAGCAGAAATTTTATTGAAAAATATATCAAAGTATATAAAAAATAAGGAAGCGGAAGTGAAAATGCCAAACTTACCAATAATTGAAGTTCCAAAATTTGTTGGTAATTCCAGAGATTGGCCAAACTTTTATCAATTATTTTGTGATTTAATTCACAATAGGAAGGATCTAAGTGATTCAGTTAAGTTCAGCTATCTAAAATCGTGCTTATCAGGTTCGGCAATAAATTACAATATAGCATGGCAGCTAATTGTAAGGCGGTATGACAATAAAAGAAAATTATTTTCCGATAGTTTAGATAAACTATTGGACTTAACGGTGCCTAGGGGAGAGTAGTAACAAAAGGGGATTAGACTCTATCAATGAATGTGTATTTATGATTAAAGAAAAAGGAAACACTGGAGATAGTTCCGAAGCTATTTTGGCTAATATAATTTTGCGTAAGTTCGAAAAGGAAACTTTACAGCAATATGAGCAGCACACAAAAAAGTCCAGTGAAGTTCAGACATTAGGGGATGTTACTGAATTTCTGGAACAACTCCGTGTTTCGATAAATTCCGTGAATGGAAATAGAAGAATTATTAAAAAGGAGTTTTACGCCTTCAGCTAAAATATTTTATACTGAAGAGCAAAATTACCAGTTTTGTGAGAAATCGGGTCATCATATTTCAAAGTGTCATAAATTTAAGGCAATTTTTGTTGCAGAAAGACACGAATTTTTAAAGAAAAGCTTTTGGTGCTTTAAATGTTTGCTCATCCGTACGGGAAAAAGTGCACTAAAGAAGTTAGTTGCGAAATATGCGGGAAACCACACCATACTTTGTTACATGGTTCTTATGATAAAGTTGGTTCTGAAATGGTTTAGACAAATGTAACGAGCGGTTCCCGATCAAAAGAGACGCTGTTAGCAACAGCGATAGTTAAAATAAAAACGGTCAATGAACAATAATGTCCGATGAAGCTGCGCAAATGTTAGGACTTCCTAGGGAGAAGTGTACAACATCAGTTAGCGGCGTTTCGTCGCAACCAGTAGGAGTATCAAAAAGCAAAATACTTATTGAAGTCAGGCCACGATTTTTGAGTAATTTTAGTTGCAAAATTGAAGCGTTGGTTTTACCAAAACTAACCAAATCACTTCCAATCAATTCATTTGAAGCAAATACTGAAGAATGGAATAATTGCATCTTAGCAGACCCGAATTTTAATAAACCAAGTAGGATTGATTTGATAATTGGCGCGGATTTATATCCAACAATAATAAATGAAGGTATCAAAAAAATTAATGGATTGTTGGCACAAAAAACTATGCACTCAAAGAATTATTATGTTTGGAGAACGTTTGCTGCAAATATACTACTTTTGAATACAAACTTAAACGGAAAAACAAACAAAAAACATTTGCTCCAAATTAAGTCGTTTTGCCGCAAATTATAAATTGCAACAATTTAAAAACGTTTCCAATAAAAGTATTGCAATTTACTTTTATTGGAAACATTTTTAAATTGCTGCAAAAATAAAAACTATTTTCTAATAAACGTTTAAACGAATTCGATATAAGTGTTGTTTTTATCGACCAGAACGAAAGCAGCTCAGTGGCACAGCGTGTATGTGCGTAACTTATAAACCTTACGTCCCGCGTTTTTCGTTACTTAAACGTTGGTTGCAAACGAAACAACAAACGAAATGTGTTTGTCTAATTTTTCGTTTCTTACGAACGAAAAAATTCTTTGAGTGTGCTAAGGGATTGTCAGGATGCATTAAAAAGTCACAAAGTGTGAAAACTATTTCTGCAGTTACGACCACGAACTTAGCCGAAATAGAAAGGTTTTAGGAAATTGGTAGTGAATTGAGTGATGAAGCTAAACTGGAAGACGTTATCTATGAGACAAACTTTACGGACACAACAAAGATTGATGTTGGCGGAAGATAAGCAGTGCGTCGTTAGAAACTTGTGCACGCTTTTTATACTGTAACTTTATTTATATTAAAGCAATTTGGAATTGGTTGGGCTTTTTATCTTTGGAAAACATGTAATTTTAATGTCTAGTATGGACTATGAAAGTATAAAATTTTTTTCAAATCAAAAACGTTAATTTACTTTGAAACGTTTATGAAAAAAGGTACAACAATCACACGAAAAAGGTGAAAAAACCTAAAAAAGAAACAATCGCAAAAAATGTAAAAATTAAAATAACCACTTAATAAATTAATCAATTGGAAGCATGGGATTTACAGCAAAAAATATGCTGACGACTGTAATAAAGCAAATACGGAGGTGAACACAAAAAAAGGGAATTTTGTGCTTTTCGATTTCTTTAAAATCATATTTTTATGTTTTTAATTCTTTCGTTGAATAAACAGTGACATGTTTTCCAAAGATAATAAGCCCAACCAATTAAAATTTGCAGGGTTTAAAATCAAAGGGAGCAAAAGCAAAAAATTCGGTTTTGAATACTTTGCTTTGACAGGGAGCAACGAATTTATTTGTGAAATACTTTGCTTACTGTACAGCATTTCAGAAAATACCTTGAGCACAGTTTACCGCGTCAAAAAATTCGTGTCACAATACCGTCAAATTGCTCCCTTATCATTGCTTTGAATGCTTCCTTTGCTTTAAATTGCTTTGTATGGAAAAAAGGACACTTAGGCTATCGCAAATTGGGTCAACAATTGATCGTAAATTTTAGGAGTTCAATATTCTAAGGGCTTTCATAATAATGCCGCACATACTGCATTTAGCATTGTCGTCGTTCACTTGGAAATATTCTAAAACGGCAGCCTTTTTCACACGCATACTGGAAACGTAAACAAATCAAGATATGAACTGAAACCATAACTGCAATGTTAAATTTACTTACTCGAAAAGAATTCTTCATAAACAAAATAAACATTTGGATGTATCAAAATAATATCATTAGTGATGTACCAAATTGTCGGTACCCAATACTAAGTATTAGGTACTTAATTTTGAGCCCAAATTAACAAAATTCCGAAGGAAATGTCACACTTAGACAATAATTAAATGGTAGTAAGGTTAGGCAAATATTTGCCGAAATACATTCAGATATATTTAAAATAAAGTACAATCATTCTTAGCTCTTCTTAGCTCTTTCCACATCTTCCTCCTTCCTAATTTTTGTACGTTTCTCTTTAATTTATAAAATTTAGACTTAAACTTGAATGCGTAATCTTGTAAAAGTGATTGGTCACATGTCATCAGCCAGCTGTTCAATTAATAGAAAACCAATTCTACAAGTGGTAAAAGTTAACTTGTGATATTCTGCATGCATAAATGCATATGCGATTTACGAAAAATATTGGTACCAAGGTTGCAAAAGTCAGTATTTCTGTCAATCGTTGACTTGTACCAAATTGTATACGCACAAAGTAACTCAAAGCAAAGGAAGTATTCAAAGCATTGAAAAGGGAGCAATTTGACAGTATTGTGACACGAATACTTTAACGAGGTAAACTGTGCTCAAGGTATTTTCTAAAATGCTTTAATGCTTTTAATGTAAGCAAAGTATTTCAAAAATACATTTTTTGCTCACTGCGTTAAAGTCAGCAACAGTATTTGAAAATACTGCAGCAATTTAAACCCTGAAAATTTGCTTTCCTATGAAAAAAGTTACAGTAGAAAAAGCGTGCACAAGTTTCTAGCGACGCACTCCTTATGTTGTGTCGATCCCGTTTAAGTCGGATAAAGAGCTAGGTAGTTCAAGAAAATAAGTTATCGCGCGTTTATTAAGTATTGAACGAAAATTGAAGGTAAATAGAAAATTAAAGGAAGAATATAGCAAAAACGGCTGCTGCGCCGTTTTTAGCGGTTCGTACTCTACAACAAACAGCAAAAGCATACTGTAGCAACGACACCGAATTATGCAACATTATAAACGAAGACTTCTATATGGATGATCTAATGACAGGGGCACATACAACTGAAGACTGTAAGCTAATTTATAAAAATATTACAAACGTTATAGAAAAAGCTGGTTTACGAAAATGGCTATCCAATAAATCAGAAATTAGTATTAGTATTAGTATTAGTATTAGTATTAGTATTAGTATTAGTATTAGTATTAGTATTAGTATTAGTATTAGTATTAGTATTAGTATTAGTATTAGTATTAGTATTAGTATTAGTATTAGTATTAGTATTAGTATTAGTATTAGTATTAGTATTAGTATTAGTATTAGTATTAGTATTAGTATTAGTATTAGTATTAGTATTAGTATTAGTATTAGTATTAGTATTAGTATTAGTATTAGTATTAGTATTAGTATTAGTATTAGTATTAGTATTAGTATTAGTATTAGTATTAGTATTAGTATTAGTATTAGTATTAGTATTAGTATTAGTATTAGTATTAGTATTAGTATTAGTATTAGTATTAGTATTAGTATTAGTATTAGTATTAGTATTAGTATTAGTATTAGTATTAGTATTAGTATTAGTATTAGTATTAGTATTAGTATTAGTATGACTGCAATAACAGCAACAGAAAATGTTTTTTCGAAAGTGTTACAAAAGTATTCAAGAATTGAAAAACTATACAGAGTGATTGGTTATGTGCTTCTTCGGTTCATAAGCAAAGTAAGAAAAAAGACAGGATATCCTACGTATTTGACAGTTGATGAATTGTCAACGGCAAGAATGGTTGTAATAAAACAACAACAAAGAATAGATTTTTGCAATGAGATACATTGATTGTGAAACAAGCACATGACGGTACGTTACATGGAGGCATAAATTTAATGAAAACAAATATTAGGAGTCGCTACTGGATTATTGGTTTGAGGAACATATTAACCCATTAATGACGAGAGCGAAATTTTCGGAATTTTTTCAAGATTTTTTCAGGAATACCTAGAAATGGCCTAAGAAACGAATTTCTAACTTTTTTTTTTTTTGGACCGCTTACCGTTTGCCCAGTTCTGGCCGTTACCATATGGTAACACTCGTCACAACCCTAGCAAAATTACGTAATTTAAGATATTATTGTTTATAACTACTTTTTTTTTAATTCTTGAAAGTTTGGCAATGTTTTAAGATTTATTTTATAAAAAAAAATTTTTATCGACCAATTTTTTTAAATCTAAAAGTTTTTTAAAAAAAAAATGTTGTTAAAAAAATTCTATAAATTCAGGAGCATTTCTGATCACAAAAGTTTCTTCACCAAAGTAATTTGTTTTTAAAAAACGCACATTTTTTTAGTGTAGGATTTGTATAGGCCCCCAGGAAAAAAGTTAGAAAAGTAGGTCAGTTTTCAAATAGGATTTTCTTGATAAGTGTCCTGGTAGTCATCATAGAATGGGGTCCAATAGACCTTTTCAATAGTAATCAAGTTGATATTCTTAAAATTTTGGTAGTCGTTCAAAATTACTACAAAAGGCTGGCCTAATTATCTGTCCGCCACTGTATATAATATGTATCTCCACCTACACCAAAATACTGCTTAGGTTTTCAATAACATAAGAAATATCTCCATATGAACTGAAATTGGAAAGGTCCTCGTCATCATTTGACATACACAATTTACATGGCTGTAAAAGAGGTGTACGATGAAGACCATAGGAAGTACCTCCTTCATCTTCCTCCTAATAATCTTGTCCAGCCGGATAAAATTATGCTCGCCTGTCTTCATCGTAATGTAAATTTTTTAAAAAACAATTGAGTAAGTTTTAGCCGGTCGAAGTAAGCCTATATATACCATACACCCTTCCATCTGAGACCTGGTCGCCATCTTCCACTCATTCCACCGACGGTACTCACATGTGCTCCATTTAGTAATACTTTTTTACGTTCATCAGCCCGGCATGACCTAGCTATCTTAGACGTGGATTTTCTATGCGTCATGATGTCATGTCATGATCGGGGTATTGCTCATATAGCTTTTGCGGCACTCACCATCGACGCAAAGCGGACAATTTTTCCCGTGAAATTGGGTAACATTTGTTACAAAACTCGACTTTCACTTGTATGGAAGGTAGTTGTGGCAATTGATCGATTTCGCCCATTTGCATTACCAACTCCTTCTAGGACCTCCAAAGGATAATTTCAATGTTTGGACCGCCTAGCTTTCATTTAGCTCCTTCAATAGCCCATACCAATCAAAATAACGGACAGACATACGGATATGGCTAAATCAACCTAAGAGGTGCTGCCAATTTTTCATAAGCATACCAAGTACATAACCACACTTTAAAGACAATTTATTGATAAAATATTTATTTAACTTTATATGAAAGAAGCAAAAAAAAATATATTTCAAACCAATATATAGATAAAATTTACTTCATTTTAAAAAAAATGCTCAAATTTGTACGCAAATATGTATATAAACACGTACAAAAAATTATTTTAAATCTGAATATTAAAAAAAAAATTTTTAATCATTATATTAAGTATACAAACACACTTTCAAATCAATATACAAATAAAATATATTACATTTTACATAAAAAAAGCTCATACAAACATTTTCAGTAAGAAAATTTAAATTTGCTAGGGTTGTGACGAGCGTGCCCATATGGTAACAGCGAAATTCAAAATGATAAAAAGGTAACACAGAAGTTATAAATAATTTTATTTTATACGTTTTCTAATACTTTGATATTCTACCCAAATGTATAACCATATGTATATTCAAAATATATAACTTTTTATGGAAATGAAAAATATTCTTACTGGAAAGGTCGTGACTTTTCGCTGTTTTTGCCCACTTTTTAAAAACACTACTTTTCAATTATCCGCCACGATCGCTACTGACGAGCGATTGCTTAGAGTTATATATCAAAAGAAAGATCAAAGTATGCTTTATAAACATCAAAAAACGGATTAGTGATATTCGTACAAATATTTTTTTAATTGCACATACCGTAGAGCGCTATCAGCGTTACCATATGGGCACGCTCGTCATGAATGGGTTAAAGAAGTATTTGAGAGAATGTGTGACCTGCCCATTTAATAATGTAGGAATAGATTACGCGGGACCTATAAAAAATCGATGCTCCATAGGACGTGGGCAAAAAACTTATAAAGGATATATTGCAGTGTTTGTTTGTATGGCAACAAAGGCCGTGCATTTGGAGGCAGTAAGCGAATTGTCCACGGAAGTTTTCTTGGCAGCATTAAGTCGATTTTTTGAAAGAAGAGGAAAAAGTGCGAATATATATTCAGATAATGCCACAAATTTTGTTGGAGCAGCCTGAAAGCTCGACGAACCCAGATCATAAGGACAAATGTAAGCTTGAGAATAGATGAAAATATCAAGCAATTAGTTATAATGATTTGAAAATTAATAAATTAAAACATATATCTGCGAGGAATTTTTATTTTACACTATTAGCAGACATACATCGTTTGCATTAGTAGTAATAATATTTTATTATACCTATGTTGTAAGAATGTGACTATGTTAAAAATAAAACAATATAACATTTCATGGGCCTCTTAAATGGGCCCTCGCAGAATGTCCAAATATGGACATGATAGATTAAAATATTTACTTTTATTTACAATTATTTTTAATACAAAAAATCGTCAGTATCTATGTAGTTTAAGAACAACACTTGTAAAGGGTTTTTTCCCTCAAATAAATACAGTTCACATGTCGAAGTAAATTGTAAATTATATTTCTAAGATGCAAGGGATCATCCCTCTGCAGTACACAGACAAGTTATTTTTGACAACATGCACGCATCTTTCATGCGAAGATTTAGTACGATCCTTTCGGGGTCGTAAATTTAATATGCACTGAAATATTTGTCTAGCAATGAACACACAAAAAGATCAACGCAAAGGTTGGTATTTTGTACATACCTAAATTATAAGCATTTTTGTACGTTTTTTAGTTTTTAAGATTCTTTTATATAAATTATGAAAATACAATTAGTATCATGCAAATACTCGGATAGAGAAGAAGTATCTTTCCGACACTACCACTTGTTAGTTTTGAAGGTTTTATTATTATAAAAGTCAAGATTAATCAAGCATGGTCAAAAATACTATATTAGAGTTACTCCACATAAGCGACATGCCCAGTTACCAATTACAATCACTTGAGTATTCAGTTAAATAGAATACCCACGCTGATCTCTGGTGGCCAGTCTAGGCCATTGCACCACCCAACAGGTATTCCAAATTTGAACGCAATCGGGTGAACAAGCTCTCAATTATTACACTGTAATTATTCTGAAGAGTGACAGCATGTAAACCGAATTTATGGTCAGTCAGCGCCCAATCCACACTCAACCCAAAATAGTAAGCCCATGCATAACCCTACCACACAAACCAAGCGAAAATTTAACAAAACCGCTAATAAAATCATAAAACAGACATTTTTCTATATGCAATAAGATCTATCAGACATATCAGCGGGATTAAGACGAAATCTAGACATTTTTTTCATGTAGCATGTCATTTTAAATTAATATTGTAGAAGATGGATTGATTGATACTTTTGCCATTGCTGGATAAAACAGTTTGTTAGCTCTAATGAACAATTGTGTTTTTGCTGATAGAGCATATTGTATATAAGACCTCGATATAAAATTGTTTTCATATGTTCGGGTCCTTAATCAATTTCTAGCTTTTGGACCATCTCGACTGTTACACCCTGTATATAGGAGCTATCAAATTAAGTTTATTTTTTATTTAAAAGTCATAAAATGTCATCTTTTCTAACATTTAAACTCATGAAGGTTCGGTTTTAAAAAATGTAGAGTCAATATTTTCGTAAATACTACTATTTTTTATCTTTACAAAATTAGCACATCATAGTTTTCCGAATTTTTTTACCTAATCAAGATCTATAACTGTAAAGTTTAAAAACGTCTTTAATTTCGCTAACCCTGCAAAACCCCGAATATAATTGTTATTTGGTATGTACCTACTATATCCATTTCACTTGAAAAACCTCATGCCCGAAAATTACTGTCGCACTGTGTAATAATTACGCTTTCTAACATAAACTACTAGCTGGTCCGGACCCGCTTTGCTGGGCCTAAAAAACTTTTATAGTTGCATTGTTAAACTTATCCCATGAGCAATTTTTGTTTGCAGCGTCACCTACAGAAAACAGTTAGCATATGCGCAACCTCAACCAAGGTAATTGTTGATCATATGGTATTTGCTATGAGCAAAAAAAGTTTCTGCAAAAATGTCAGAGAAATACGCAGTTTTTCTAACTTGGACGGTAAAAGTGGCACGTCAAACCCTATCCTAGAACACGACTCACGACCTATGGAACACATATATAAATTTTAGTAAGAATATGTGGTTGCTTACTTGCGACGGATGTCGTAGGATACTAAAAAGTAAGCTTTATATAAATAAAAAGCACTGCAGCACGGGTTGTTGCAGGAGCGTCAAAAGATACGTGGTTGACTCGTTCGATGCTGATACAAGAAGAAGGAAGTTAAAGTTACGGAAATGACAGAAGGACTGCATATTGAATTAAACCAGTTTTGGGTGACAGCTTAACAGAATGTCAAGCTGTGTTCCAGTACGTTTAATGGTATAAAGTTGGTTGCCGTACAATTCCGTATACAGGGTGGCAAACAGGGTGTTTTGGCGTAAAGATTCCGCCCACCTTGTAGTAACTAACGCTGCAAAAAATTGTTGATTAGTACATGTAGTTTGAATGATATAATAGAATAGTGACATTGTAACTAACGCTGCAAAAAATTGTAGATTAGTACATGTAGTTTGAATGATATAAAAGCATAGTGACATTGAGCATATAAAACCAAATATTTTAATTAATTCATTTTAAAAGTTTATTTAGTTAGAAAAAGTAATTTATGCCTAGAATTATCGCTAAAAAGGTAGCGAAGGCCAAAATACGGGCCGCAACGGATGTTTCACACGACGTGGGTCATAAGGGACTCCGGATCTCTCATGCGAGATCTGAGCCAGAAAGGACCCTGCCGAAGGCTGTGCTTGGGTAAAAAGGAACCCCAGGATTTAAAATAAATCCAACCAGCACAGTCTTCGAATACACGTCGAAACCGAACACGAGCGCGGCTATATATTAAGCGTAGCATTAATACCAAATTATGTATTTTTAATGCCAGATGTGTATTCAAGTTATGTTGGAGAAAAAGTTTAGGTGCTAAATTGCGTAAAGAGTTATGTCGAATATCTACTTGAAATTTCGATTTAATGACAAGAGCTATGAAGTAAAATTGGTCACGCTGGGTAGAATTGACGAAGTGGTTGTCAAAAAACTTAGCCGCAGCAGTCATAAACTTTTTTTGAGGTAATTTTTCAGCAATGAGACTGTTATGGTAGTCACATGTGATTTTGTCCAATAAAATGTTTGGATTAAAAACGCCGTCGATAAGTATAAATATCGGCAAGCTTTGCCTGAAAGTGGCATATGCCAATGCATTGTTTGGCATTGTATGATCACGTAGTGATGCAGTAGTTAAGGTTGGAAGATCACGTTGTGATGCAATTGTAAATATCGGAAAATTTGCCTTTCTGTAGGGTAGTACGAGGGACGCTGCCTCGCTTTTTATCTGCGAATCGATATGAGAATAGAGAGTAATGGAGCATTGCTTGCTAGGAGTAGCAGAATCAGATTGAATAATCTCTAAAATTGTTGACTCAGTCGGTATCGAAGGAAGTTTCAATAACTTCCTCGTGCGATCAGAAATAAACGTAGTTTCTGACGCAGAGTCTATCAGCGCACTTGAAGAATTGGCTCAGATTGGAGAGAAGTGGACTGTATTGATTGGTGAAATGTATGACAGTTTTCAGTAGGGCGGGACCCTGAAGGAAAACATCCATTGACTAAAGATTGTGCGCATGGATAAAGAATATGTTCAAAAGGGCGGGGCCGTAAGGGGAAATCTACACTACACTCTTAGAAATATTTGTGTAATTTTGCACCCATTAAACTAGGCAACTAATAACCTAGTTTAATGAGTTTAATTTTACACACATGTTAATTGTACACATCATATGTGTATTCGTTATATGTAAACTTCCACATCAAATGCTTAAATAGTCGAAACGTTATGTGTGAAAAGCTAAGAACCAAATGTTTAAATTTACCTTGAGAAGTACTCTTTGGATGTGTAATTTTAAATCCAACCCTAGTTAAATTAATTCAAAGTAGTTTACTTTTAAGTACTTGGACTTTGTCTTTATTTGTTTTTCCAATTTATACATTTTGTAACTTACATAATCATATATAAGATTTAAAAATATATAATGAAGAAAAAAATCAAACAACCAATTTTTGGTACATTTTCCGATTGGAAAATGCATGCCGAGCACTCGTACTTTTTATTATATATTATTTGTTTCTTATTAATTTTGTTGTGATGCCGGTACACATGCACATTGTGTATAATGTATTTCGAGCAGATTTTCATGCAACCCGGCAACAAACAATTAAAATCTAAATTTTTTTTTATTTTTATGCATGTTGTATAAATGCTTCTAATACAATTTTAATTCTTTTAATTTTATTCCACATATTTCGCATTTATGCATTGCGCTTAGACGCTATTAGTTATAATAACTTATTACTTAAACTAGAATAATTAACTGCTGACGAGGATCCTCCGGATTATATGAAATGTATTAAATTGTTTAATTAATGCCGAATGAAGAATTTATGCGACTGCTGCAATTTTTCACGATTTCACGGCTGGCGTCTTTTCAAGTTTTTACATAATGTTGTTTGCGAAGCTACATACTCTGATAGTAAATTTCAAAGAAACTTACGCTATGTATGTTTAATTTTACACGTTCTTACGTAAATGAAATATTGTTAAGCTTTTTTGGTTTAAATTTACACTAAATGTATTTAAAAACGACCAAAGTTTGTAATTTTATCAAAAAATTCTGCAATGTTAAACACCTAATGTTCAAAGTCCAATTTCAAACATTTTTTGCACATATTTACACACTTTTCTGTTGAAAAATAAACACTGTAGTATAGCTTTTTTACATGCACTTTTTAGAGTGTAGTTGATGATTGAGCTAGTTGGGAAACATTCAATTCACTAGGGCGTAACCCTGAGTGAGAAGTACCAATGATTGAAGTTGGGGCAAAAGGTGAAACAATATATTCAAGAGGGCGGGGCCCTAAAAGAAAAGTTTGCTTGGTGGAAGGCTGAAAATGTCAAACATTATTTTCTATAGGACGGGGCCCTAAAGGAAAATGTTCACTGGGTGATGGCTGCGGAGCAGGCACATCTCTATGTAGAAGCGTATGATGACGCTTCTGACAGCTGGAGCAAACAGAAGTGCTCTTACAACCTTCAACCTGATGATTTTGGCTTAAACAATTGAAGCAGAACTTAAGTCGTTAGATTGGAAAAACTATCGGCGACACTCATGTTCAGAAAACGCTGACAGGTGCGCAACGAATGTTGTCGTCGGGGACAAAGCCCACAATGGTTCAAGGACACATTTGTATTAGAAGTATTTCTTGGTGGGCAATCATTGTTAAAAGACTGAAAAGTCGGCGGTGAATCTGCACTGATAGCGATTTCCGCGTTGACATCCGCGCTCTCACCTTGATCAGCATCTGATTCAAGGTAGGCTGCAGCCCAAAGTGAGATTGTGCCCTGATGTGAATATTAAGAATTCAAAAAAGGAATTTGCGTTGAGCCCTAATGTGTAAAACCAACAAAATAAACTAATTTTAAAAACTGAATTTAATTTAATGTTGATTTTATTTAATTGGAATGTGAACTTTTAGTTTTGTCTTAAATTTGAAAAAGTTATTGAAAATTAATTTCAATTTAATATTTACCCAAGGTGGGTTTTGTAAAATAGGGCCGAGTGCACAAAATATTAGAAAAATATTAAGAAGTATAAAAGATTCTAAAAACTTTAGGAAGCAGGAATTTTTTGTATTTATTTATAACCGAACAGTACTTTCTCCCGCTTACTTGCACAAAGGACAAAGTTCGGTTAAATGAGTCGATGAAGAGAATTGCACACATAAAATAATATAATCACCGGTATGAAGCAAATAAAAAAAAAATATTGGCCAAACTATGGTGGCACCGTAATTAAGAGGAGCACAATGGAATGGAGGGAAATAAAGGGGAGCACAAATAAACAAATAATGAAACTTTTTAAGAAAAATTACACATTAAAATAATAAAAAATTGCATATTTCATATAGCAAGAAAATAACTCACTTGCATACTTGTTGTTATTGTTGCTTTTCGTTTTGTTTTACTAATTTGTGTATTCTGTTCTGTTTTGTGTAGTTATTTGTGTTTCACTTTCGATTATTATTTGTGCTAGTTAATTTGTCTAATGTAACTTTTTTTTCGATGTTTTCTCACTTTGTTTTTTTTCACTATTTATTTGTATGTATTTAAATTTAATTTATATTTTATATCTGGTTCGAAGGACCAACTCTTTGGCTTACTCGTAAAGTGGCCAAACGATATAAAAAAGAAAAAAGGTGTGGAATTCGAGAATTAGCAAAATATAATTAAAGGCCTGTAGTTTTATGTTTTTGTATTTTGCTTTGTTTTCACTTTCGTTTATGATCTGTGCTTGTTAATATTGTCTAACTTAATTTGCTCACTAATTTATGCTTCATTTATTTATTTTGATTTTATTAATTTATGATTTATGTTGTTAATGTTTATAATTAATTTAATGCAAAACTAAAAACCAAAAACTTATAAAACTAGAGAGTGGACTATCTTCGGCTATACCGAAGATAGTCCACTCTCTACCACTTCCCCCACACAGTAGGAAGAAGTGGTCTCAAGACCCTATTTTGAGCCAATTATAGGTGGTTTTGGAGCCCGGTTCATGTCCAAAATCCATTTCTAAAAATTTCCAATCAAATCCACCAAAAAAAAAAATTGATCTCAAGACCCCATTTAGACCCATATATATGTGGCTTCGGAACCTCGGACCATGTCAAAAATACGTTTTTAAACATTTCCAATCGAATACAACAATAAAAAAGACTTGAACAATTTCTACCTTTTTTTTCGGTGTATGGGAGCAACGCCCAGTTTTTGTCCGATTTGGCTGATTCTCGAACTTGATCTCAGTATTCACGAGAAAAACATGTACCCAAAGTTTCAAGTCGATATCTCCAAAACTGCGACCGCTATCGTGCGGACGGACAGACGGACGGACAGACAGACGGACATCGCTAAATCGACTCAGGAGGTGATGCTGATCAAGAATATATATACTTTTCCATACCGGACACGCCTCCTTATGGGCGTTACAAACGTTGTGACAAAGTGAGTATACTCTGCCACAGTGTGTGTGGGGGTATAAAAATAAAGGGATAATGACAACTGTCAGAGTATGTAATGGAAGGGCTGAGAGCCAAAAGCTTTTGGTTGTGGATCGTATTACATCCGCGATGAGGCAAAAAGGGTTGCCAAATAACTTTAGAAACAAAATTTATTTTTTAATTGAAAATTAAAGAATTTTAATAGATTCAAAAACGATTTAAATCTATGCTACGTTAGGTTCGGTTTTAACGACGAATTAAGGACGATGCACAATCGGAATATTGTGTCGTTTTTTATGCTGCGTTTGTTCACTTTGTGGTAATTTTATTTCTCATGGGTGTTTTGGGCCTTTCTTTTGTGGCTTTCCGCACGTTCCACGAAAATGAACAAATTATTGCAGAGAAAGATTATTGTATTATTATTGTTGTTGTATTTCACAACTAAGTGTCGGAAGAATTGCTCTTTTTTTTGTACATAAAAAAAACTATGCTTTAAATTTGATGGTTTTGATGGGCTATAGGTCCAAATTAAAAAATACTCTTGTTGTATTTTTAATTGTTGCTTTTTTATTTTCCAATATTTCGACTTTGTTCGTGTTGTTGTTTTTATGTGTAATCGTGCATGTATCGTTGTTGTATATATCTGCCCTGGCAAATTTCTCGGAGTAGTCCGGTATATATGTTATTGATTTGTATATGCTTGGTTCCTTATTCTTCTGTTGTTGCGTTGTTCCTTTTTCTGCTCGCTTTATCAAGTCCGTTATAGTTTTCTTGGGGAAGTCATTGTTGTATAATATTTGTCTGATTCTATTTTTATTGTGGTTTTTAAGTTCTGTATCACATAAGTTTAGAACTCTTCTAATAAAGTTGCATGCCGTGTTCATGATTATTCGTTTTGGGTGACTAGAATAGAAATTTATCAGTCGTCCAGAGGCCATTGGTTTTTGGTACCAGTCAAGTGTTAATGTGTTTTTATCATTTAAAATGACTGTGTCCAAATATGGTAGCTTTCCGTTGTCTTCTTGTTCGGCGGTGAATTGTATACGTCTGTGAAATTTGTTGAGCTCGCCTAAAGTTTCTTCCAAAGAATCAATCTTAATAATTGCGAAGAGGTCATCTACATATTTGGTCATCATTCTGGGTTTTGTTGCCATTCTCTCTATGCTTTTGTCGAGTAGTTCTTCCATTACGATGTCTGCTACGATCGGTGAGGCTGGAGATCCCATTGGTAGTCCTTTTTGTTGTAAATATATTTTGTTGTCATATACAAAATATCTATTGTCCACGATGCAGAAGCGTAAAATGTCCATAAATAGTTTCTTCGTCATCTTAGAATATTGTTTGATGGGGTCCCATTTGTTATCTATCGTAGATATTGCAAACTCCACTGGGATGCTTGGGAAGAGTGAAATTACGTCAAATGATATAATCATTTCGTCGTCATAAATGTAGGTGTCATTAATTTTGTTCTTGAATTCTAATGAATCTGTGACATTGTACGTCGAGTTTTTTGTCAAGTTCTTCAATATATTGACGATATATTGGCAAAGTCCGTAAGAAGGAGAATTCATTGATGAACATATAGGTCGTAGTGGCATATTGTCCTTATGTATTTTTGGTAGTCCATATATTCTGGGTGCTGTTGCTGTTTTTGTGCTCAATTTCCATTTTTCATATGACGTTAACATGTCAAGTGTATGTAGTTTGTCTACAAAGTCGTTGTTCTTTTGTTGTAAAGTCGAAGTTGGATCTCTTTTTGTGATCTTGTATGTTGATATGTCCCTTAGTATTATGCGCATTCTTTTTTCATATTCTGTTCTATACATAGCCACCGTCACATTCCCTTTGTCAGCATTCACAATTAAAATTTCTGAACAACAAGAAATGATTTTGTTTGTTCAAATGTTTTTAGTACAAATTTGTCTCGCTCGTCCCACTGTACGCTTCTCATATGGTTCTGTATTAATTGAGTCAATTTTATTCTCGCTGTCTCTTGTTCTTCTCTTTTTGTTAATGTTTGAATACAATCCTCTCCGTCAATTATGCTTTTAAATAAAGGAAAATATTTTTGTGCAATCGGTAAGCCAAATTTAGGTCCTAATGAGAGCAGCCACTGAGTGTCAGGTGGTATATCGATGTCTGTCTCATTTACAAACCAATTGTTGTTTGTTTTTAGGTGTAGTCGAATTCTTCGTTGTTCTTCAAGTTTCCTGAATTTGTTCTGGTGTATTTTCTTAAGTTTTTTGGCGAGTATCACTCCCAATGTTCTTTCGTAGTGAAAGAAAAGCTCGGATTCTTCATCGCTCAATTTATTCATTATCGTTGTCGTTGAATGTTCTATTGTTTTTTAGTTTTGTCTTAGCCAGTCATGTTTGTGCTGTATTAGTAGATTTAGTAGTTTGTGTTGGAAAATGCGAATAAATTTATTGAGTGTTTTATCTAGTTTTGGCGGGATTTGATGTTTAATTTGAAAAAATGTCCCAAATATTTTTGTTGCGTCGTTGATAAAATTGGGAATCAATCCAGAAGATCTGCATTTTGTCAGGAAATTGATAGATGTCCTCAAAGTTGTGTTTTGCTTGTTGATCGTCTGGTAATTTTTAATTGTAACGTTGGTTTTTTTGTTATACTTGCGTTTGAGATGTTGATACAGTTTCATTTTTGATTCTGTTAGTTGCCCCTTGCCCTCCGAACAAATTTGTTTAAATAGTTTTTTTGGCGACCTCTTAATTTTAAATTTGATGGTTTTGATGGGCTATAGGTCCAAATTAAAAAATACTCTTTTGTTGTATTTTTAATTGTTGCTTTTTTATTGTCCAATATTTCGACTTTCTTCGAAAGTCATCCTCAGGGAATCTACACATAACAAAAAAGGGTTTTTTACAATGATATCAAAAATTACATTTTCATATTAAATGCGGAAACTTACACAAAATTGAATAAACAAATAACAAATAACAAAAATTAAATTAATGTTGTCCTGTGCTATGCCAATTGTCTACTGATTTGTTTTGTGTTTATGTTTATGTTTTGTTCTATTTCTTTGTTGGTGTATCAGGTGTCTGTAAATTTGAGCACAGTTATCGGTGTCTGTTTTGAATTTAGTCTCTCTTCACTTGGTATGTTTATATTATGTAGCATTTCTAATGTCAGTCTCTTTGCATAATTTCTCTCCTCCTGTACGATCTCCACATTCTTGAGGTCCGGTGCATGTCCAAGCTTTGAGCAATGGGCAGCTAATGCTGTTTTTTGTTCGATTGGTTTATTGTTGTTCTTGTGGTCTGATTTGTGTGCTGAAATTCGTGTTCGTAATTTAGATTTTGTAGTTCCAATATATACTTTATTGCATACATCGGATCCGTCACCACCGCAAGTTATTTGGTATACTAAATTAGATTTGTCGTCCTTGTCCAATCTACTTTTTAGTCTGCTGTATATTTGTTTCATTGTGTTGTTGTTTTTATGTGTAATCGTGCATTTATCGTTGTTGTATATATCTGCCCTGGCAAATTTCTCGGAGTAGTCCGGTATATATGTTATTGATTTGTATATTCTTGGTTCCTTATTCTTCTGTTGTTGCGTTGTTCCTTTTTCTGCTCGCTTTATCAAGTCCGTTATAGTTTTCTTGGGGAAGTCATTGTTGTATAATATTTGTCTGATTCTATTTTTGTTGTGGTTTTTAAGTTCTGTATCACATAAGTTTAGAATTCTTCTAATAAAGTTGCATGCCGTGTTCATGATTATTCGTTTTGGGTGACTAGAATAGAAATTTATCAGTCGTCCAGAGGGTATTGGTTTTTGGTACCAGTCAAGTGTTAATGTGTTTTTAAAATGACTGTGTTCAAATATGGTAGCTTTCCGTTGTCTTCTTGTTCGGCGGTGAATTGTATACGTCTGTGAAATTTGTTGAGCTCGCCTAAAGTTC